>CM065591.1:260372281-260891464 GCA_033119425.1 Bufotes viridis | reverse complement strand
TCTTTAGAAGTCTGTGAGTGCAGAAAAGAGGGTACAATCAAAGCTCCCAGGAGATGCACAGATACTGCAGAAAACATTTGTAATATCGTCACCCCACAAGAGGGACTTATGGTTGGCGGCACAGACCCATCGGCACCGGGTTGTTCCTGACTCAACATGCTGCTCGTGCAGGTAGCCTCAGAGAGTCAGGTTTGTTTGGTGAAGTGGCGATTTTAAAATGCGCCAGATTCCCGCTCGCGCCGCAACCCCCGTCACTTCCGGTAATGTCACACGGGAAACCGGAAGTGCCGTATAATTTGTATAGCGCATGGGAGCGCTTGGCATGTGCCTTCCCCTTTCACCGATGTAGGAGGAGAGGTGGAGATATGCCTTGGGAGCAGGCTCCAGTATACCGGAGCGAGTCTTCCCTCCATCCCCCTGCCCAGCTTTAGTACTAGACCGCGGCGAGCAGGGGGGTATCGCGGCAGGTATGTAACCGCAAGTAGTTCCATGGCTTCATCTCCTCGGCTAGCAAGGAGACCTTTCTCCGACCTGCCCTCTGTAGGGACAGGAAACACTAGTGTCTTGGTGGAAGGAGGCTTTTAACCTTTCTTCTGTTCCTGCCCCTACAGAGGTCAGGGGTCAATCTCCATGTTATGCCGTCATGGTGATGAAATGGAAAACTGCCTTTTAAGGGTTAAAAAAAACGCACCTCATTAATTTGCACATTCCAAGACAGTCGCTCCTCACTTGATGAAGAAGGACCTGGGCTCCCAGAGTGAAACAGGATCTTGCAACTTTTATTTTTTTACAACAAAAACGGACGTAAAATTGTTAGCAAATGACCCCTAACATAGTCTCAAGCATAAAACTTTTACATCTAGTTTCCATATCAAGAACATTAAAAGGGGTTTGTCACTTCCCCAAATCATTTATCATCAGTGATGAGCGGCAGGGGCAATATTCAAATTCGGGATATTTTCGCGAATATTCACAAATTCGTCATCTCTAGTCATTTTCTTGATTGTGAAAATCGGCAATCGGAAAATTTGCGATAAAAATTTGTGATCAACACTACTCCTAAAGTCAAAGATATTGCAGCCTTCTCATTGGCCCACAAGCAAGAAGCACTGAGGGATCATGGGTACTGATGAAAAAAAAAATCTAGAATATTCATGATTACGAAGATATTTCGCAATAAAAATTTGTGATTAACACTATTTATCATGTGATTGTCCATATTGCTTTTTTTGCTGGTTAGACTCATTTTTTCATCACATTATACGCTGCTTATTTCCATACAACTGGTGATGAGCGAATCAACTTCGGATGCGTCATCCGAAGACTATTCGCATAAAACTTCGTTTTATACCGTACGGAGCGGGTTGTAAACTGCTGTACAGGCACACAGCAAAGAAGGAAAGGAACGCCATATGGTTTTTGGAGGGCAGATTTCACTGGGATAATTTGAAGTTGCCATGTCACATTTGAAGACTCCCCCCCCAAATAAATAAATATAAATCAACCCATTTTGGAAACTACAGGATAAGGTGGCAGTTTTGTTGGTACTATTTTAGGGTAAGTATGATTTACACTTTGTGAGGGAGGGTAACAAAAAATAGCTGTTTTGGCAGCTTTTATTTTTTGTTATTTACAGTGTTCATCTGACAGATTAAATCATGTGGTATTTTTATAGAGCAGGTTGTAACAGACACAACAATACCAAATACCGTATTTTTCGCCATATAAGACGCACTTTTTTCCCCCCAAAAGTGGGGGGGAAATGGCAGTGCGTCTTATATGGCGAATACTACCATTTTCCTATAGTTAAAGCTGATACATCGCACAGCCTGCGATGAATCAGCATGGAAGGAGGAGGGGGCGGAGCCTGTCAACACACGGCGGGCGGCCCGCCGCTCACAGCGTGACTGCTTTTATACTATTTATAATCTTTATTAATGTCCCCTTATTCCTATAATCCCAGTACAGTAGCTGTATGCTAACCTGCTATACTGATCCTCTAGCAGGCAGGCGGTGCGGCGGCAGGCTGCTGTGTAACGTCCTCACTGACGTCATCTGCCTGCTCCTTTCACTTTATGAATGAAGCAGGAGGAGCAGGCAGATGACGTCAGTGAGGACGTTACACAGCAGCCTGCCGCCGCACCGCCGCATACTTTTTTTAAATTTAAGTTTTACACAATAGCAGCATTTAAAAAATAAAATGTTTTAGGCTAGTTTTACACTAGCGGCAGCCTTCACTGGCGGATAAACAGCCTGCGGATCCGTGATCCCGCTGGAGCTCTGCTCCGGCCCCATTGACTTAATAGGGGCAAAAGCATGGCAAACATGCAGAGAGTAGGCTGGAATAAAACTACGACATGTCTAACTAGGGTTAGTGTCTCCTTATTCTGAGAGCCATAGTTTTTTTTTTTGGGTGACTGTCTTAGGTAGGGTATCGTTTTTGCAAGATGAGATAATGGTTTGATTTTGGGGCACAATTTTGGGGTGCATCCATAATGGTTTGATTGGCAATTTTGGGGTTCTTATGGGGTTGTAGGCCATGTACACTTTGAGGCAATATTTGTTAATGATTGCATTTTACATATTTTTGGCTAAAAATCATGTTGTCAATTGGCCTTTATTAAAAATATTGAGCCATTCTGTCAAAGGGTTAACCATTTTTCTAATTGTGTGACTAGTACTTTCATTTTCTGCCAGTCATAATAAACCTCAGCTCTAAACTGAGAGATCAAACACTTATTTAAGCCACATTCTTATCAGTAAGATAACTGAGCTATGATGAGTGTTTGAGGTCAGAGAGCAGAGATAAGGAGCCCATGATCTCCTGGTCTGATGGAAGAGACAGAAAATCCAAAGGTTGCTACCAGAGCATCTCAGCTCTTTACACAAAAAAGGAATCCATATTTTGAATAAATACCAACTTAATTTTTTTTTAGCTCAAATAAGTACAATGCAATTAAAAAATGCACATAAAGATGTAGATGGCCTTTACATGTTTTTACGGCTGTCACTAAGAGGCCTTAGTCTGGACCGCCGCTTTTTTACAGTAGCCCAGTCCAAGTGCTGCACGGGCCACCTGTGCCTGCAGGGACCCGGCTTTCACATTGATCGGGCTGTTTAACACTTTACATGTCACAGGCAATGGTGCCCACCGCGTGTAAAGTGCTGACAGAGGGAGCGCCCTCTGTCTCCCATCGGTACCCCGCTAATGCGATCGCGGGATGCCGATGTGTGTGAAGGCTACCTGGCATTCTGCTGTAGGCCGCACCTCTCTGGCACAGCCTGCTGGTCAATGTCAGAATAGCATTGACATTAAAATGCAATGCACCATAGGGATAGTGCATTGCATTTTAAAAGCAATCAAAAGCTGTCTGTTATAGTCCTCTTGTGGGACTATTAAGTCGTAAAAAAAAAAAAAAAATAAAAAAAAAATTATTCAATATAAAAAAATACCATCAAAAATTACTTTTTTCCATTGAAAAAACGCTTTAAGAAAATGAAATTGCAAAAAGATAGTCTTCCCCATATGTTTGGTATTGTTGCTTCCGTGACGACCCAGACTACATAGATATCATCAATTTTCCCTTACGGTGAATGCCGAAAAAAAGAAAAAAAAGTAATTTTTTCTTAGGTGCCACCAAAAAAACGTAATAAGCGATCAAAAAGCGCCATTTACTCCAAAATGATACCAATGAAAAATACAAGTCGTCCCGCAAAAAACAAGCCCTCACACAACAACATAGAAAGTAAAAAGGAAAAAGTTATGAGTCTTGGGAAGCGGCAATGCAAAAAAGTAGTAAAACGTGAAAAAAAAAATATGCATTTGGTATTACTAATTGTACTGACTTCGAGAAGATATTATGTTACTTATACCAAAAATGAACACCGTAAAATTTATAATGTAAAAACGCAGTGGCAGACTTACTGTTTTTCCCCATCTCCCTCCCAGAAAGTTAATCAGAAAGTTGTATCCCAAAACAGCGTCATTAAAAACTACAACTTGTTCTGCAAAAATACAAGCTCTCAAAGCCATGTAGATGAAAAATAAAGTTATGGCTCTTGGAACGCAATGATAAAAGAAAACGCTTGGTCAGTAAGGCCCAAAAAGGCTTTAGGGCAGGCATGCCAAACTCCGGCCCTCCAGATGTTGCAAAACTACAACTCCCATCATTCCTTGACAACCTACAGAAGGGCATGATGGGAGTTGTAGTTCTGCAACACCTGGAGGGCCAGAGTTTGGACATGCCTGCTTTAGGGGGTTAAAATCTGTTTCCAACCGTCATTATTACGCATAATTAAGGGTGTCCCCTGAAACGTCACAATGAGAATAGTGTGATCACTATCCGTATTCTAATCACCGTCGGGATAATGCATATGTTTGAAGAATTAGAAGGTATTTTCAAACCAAGTAGAGTGAGCAATGTTTTTTTTCTTTGCAGTGCGGAGCCACGGAGAGAAACCCAACGGAATCACTCCATAGTGCTTCCGTTCCACACTGCTCCTAACAGATTGCAGACCCATTTAAGTGAATGTTTGCAGGCTACAATACGGCCAGGCAACAGCCATGTGAATGAGGCGTTATACTGATTTATAATGCTGTGTAACCCCCTTTTTTGGCTCTTTCAGACGAACTTGTGCAGTCAGAAATCAAGTTCCATGTGCGAGCGTGATACTCTGGACACTTCATTGTGCAGGAGAGAACGGCATTATCAACAATTCCAGAAGTCTAAGGCGTCGCGTGTGAGGGCCAGACAAGATGCGGGAAAATGCACGATTCTGCAAGAGTGCAAAGCGTTTTGCATGCACGTGAGAAAAAATTAAATAAAAATCGGTATGTTTGGTACCCAGACTTCACAGAAGTTCGGGTTCAGTATTCTGTAGATATTTTCCCTTCTAACATGGTTATAAGTGAAAATAGCATTCTCAATACAGAATGCTAAGTAAAATAGTGATGGAGGGGTTAAAAAAAAATATAAAATCACCTCATCCACTTGATTGCACAGCCCGGCTTGTCATCTTTCTTCTTCTTTGAGAACCTGAAAGGAAAAGGACCTTTGGTGACATCGCGCTCACCACTTCAGTGCAGGTCCTGCTGAATGAAGATGAAGGATCCTTTTCCTTCCAGGTCCTCAAATAAAAAGACAGACGAGCTGGGCTGCACGATCAAATGGATGAGGTGACTTTTTTTTTTTTTAACTCCACTATTTTACTTAGCATTCTGTATTAAGAATGCTATTATTTTCCCTTATAACCATGTTATAAAGGAAAATAAAGATCGGGTCCCGATCGTCTACTAGCAACCAGGCGTGAAAATCACTGCTCATGTACACAGCCCTATTGAAGTGAATGGGTCAAGATTCAGTGCACTGTGTTCACCTCATGCATTGCACCCGTGTGACTGAGGCCTAAGGGTTAAACAGCATTATAAGTCACTATAACGTTGTGCGGTCTTGACAAAATGAGCACATCAGGACGGGACCTCACTGACACAGGCTGCGAGTATTCGCTTGTGTCTCTCTACGGTGTGAATCTGATCAGCTGAACAAAAACTGATATATGAAGGTAGCAGGAAACACCATAATAAAAAAGTAATCCTACACCACAAAGACCCTGATGCTCAAAGCTTGCATGGAAAAGGCAATACATTTACAGTGCAAACGGATGGCTCAAAATGATTGGGGAGTAAAACACTATCTGCTAAAATAAAATCAATAATCCAATAAAAGCAGAACATAAAAATGTCCACATTAGGATAAGACAAAAGGCTACGTTTAATGAAGAATGGTTTAACAAGCATATCAAATTCATTTAAAGAACACATTTTAGGATATGAACTAAAAGAAAATATGCCTAAAGAACCAATGTTTTTGAATTTGAATATACATATTGATCACTCAAACCAAGATATGACCAGTCACTTGTTTATAGACGGTCCATACATCACCTTTCCTGCACTCCATGGATGACCAGATGCCTTTACATCTGCTAAAGAATTGTTAGTCCGGCCTCAAGACACTCGACTGGAATGGCCTGTCACGTGCAGCCGGCCGCCCTCCGTCTGAACCATGTGGGCCTTACCCCAAGATTATTTTCCACACATACAACTGAGAACATTTAGCTACTAGTCTAAAATGAATAGAAACAGTCAGTGTTTTTGCCTCCTAAACCACCACTTCCTTCAGGGCCCGGGCCCAGGAACCCCAAAGGGTCTAGATTCCCAAATGTAACCCATATCTGCTGCTAACCACTCCTTAGATAGGAAGGAAATGACTAAAGCGCATATCAGCATCAACATGCATACATATGGTGTTCTATGCGCCTGAAATGCACTCCAGGTTAATTTTGCATATTTAAAGTAGATGAGCTTTCCTTCAAAACCGAGACAAACGTACAAAGAAATGGAAAAAGCAGGGCACAGATATTTCCGGGCTAGAAAAGATCTTGCCAAATGCTTAAAAAAAAAAAAATTTCTAGCCCAAAAATTCACTGAGCACATGAGCATTTTAAGCCATGTTTGATGAATGCGCTGAACATTTCCTGGTACATGGCAGTTGGGGCGACACGTAAAATAGTTCTGCAGGATACGCACTGCTATTAGAAATATCAATACTATGAATAAAGGGGGAGGGTCTTGCTTTACATACTATTGCCTGGTCAGGGGACGTGCGATTCCCAATAAACACCAAATTTCAAAGCTTATCTTATTCAGCAGCACCATTTCTATGCATTTTCCCTTTTTCATTTAAATGGGCAGAAAATGGTTCTCACCACCAAGTAGAAACAAATACAATTTTACTGGAGGAGCTTCAAAAATGAAGAATACTTTTATGGTCCAATTTTTTTGGTTTAGTGTCTTGTGGCTAGACAAGCTAGTAACTCTGCTTGACACACCAATACCAAACTCTCAGCATTCAGAAAAGTAACAAAAACATTAGACATATGCCAACAGTAAAAGATGCTCTATTATACAGGCTGGAAAATCTACTTTGATCAGCTGCTGTCGGGTGGGTCACAAATTGTCATGACTGTAGCACATGGGGAGGGGGAAAAGAAAATAATCACATTTCTATGAATAAAACTGTTCACAGAAGCCAAATTAATGGCCACTGGATTTGTGACTGTTCCAAGACCGCGATCTTGATTTCGACCGTGACTCTGAGTGAGAGCGGGACTTTGATCTTTCACGTGGTTCTTCTCTGGACTCCCGACCTTTGAATTTGCCTTCTGCTTTCGACCGGGACTGAGATCTGGATCCAGAACGCTCTTTCCTGTCTTCCCTTGGCTGGGATTTGGATCTTGATCTAGAGTTGGATCTAGATTGTGATCTTTGCCGGCGATTGAATCTGCAAGAAGGTTGTAAAATGAGCAACGTTATTTGTGGTATCTCATCTTTTAACTGTAGAGTGGTGGTGTCACTTCAGCAAATGGCATGTATCATGTAGATAACGTTAACAGATAATGTATTCTGATTCTCCACATTACTTCACTGGATTTATTTTTCCATCACATTATACACCGCTCGTGTCCAGAGGTTACAGCTATCGGTGCAGTGCAGATATGAGATAGCCAGGATGGGAGCTGGTTAACGTGTGCACTCCCACAGCCCGCACTAGGGATGAGTGAAGCAAGCGTCGGATCTTAGGACCGTCTCTGTACAGCATTAAAATGTATGGGCTCAGGCGAAGCAGATGAGTTATCACAGAAGTCTTGCAGGATTTCATTTCTGAACTTTAAAAACATTTTAAAAATTTGTTCTGAAGTCAGTTTCGGTACCGAAGACAATCTCCGATACCCGTTTTAAAATGTTTTTCAAGTTTAATAATCAAATCCCAGAGTAATTCCCTGAAGTCTGAAGAGACTTAGGTGATAATTCACTTTGCCTCACCGCAGCCCATACAGCATTAAAACCAAGTTTGGAGTGAAGAGACTTTAGATTTAGGATTCAAAGCTCGCTCCGCTCAACACGAATCCTCACCACCAGAGAGGCCGATGCAAGCACGGACACCACTGATGGATTACAGGGTGGTCATAACCCCCGGATAGTGTATAATGTGATGGAAAAATTTATCAAGCCAGAAAAGGCTGCAATATGGACAATATGTAACTGTCTCCCAAGAGCCATAAACTTTTCCGTTCTCACAGCCATATGGGAGTTTATTTTTTTGGGGGGATTTTAATGGCACCATTTAATTTACCATAGGTTGTATTGGAAAAAGTGAAAAAATTATTTGAGGCGAAAGAAAAAAAAAATCTGCTATGGCTTGTCTTTATGACAACTGAAAATGACAACTATTCTGTAAGTCAGTACTATTATAGCATTAACATATTTATAAAGTTTCTATTATGTTTTAATACTTAAAAAAATAAAACCTTAAGAATTTTTCTTTGTATCGCCATGTTTACAGAGCATAAAACATTTTTTATTTTATTCGTTCAGACCCAGAGCTACCAATATTTTATTTAAAACTTTGTTTTACAGCAATTTTTAGTCCCCTTAGGTGACCTGAATACAAAATCCGATCACTTGTACTATAAACTGCAATAAAATTGTAGCTGGAAATGAACCAGGGCTTATGGGGTCATTTATCAAACTGGTGTAAAGTAGAACTGGTTTAGTTGCCCATAGCAACCAATCAGATTCCACCTTTCATTTTTTGACAGCTCCTTTGGAAAATGAAAATTGGAATCCGATTGGTTGCTGTGGGCAACTCAGCCAGTTCTACTTTACACCAGTTTGATAAATGACTCCATTAGTCTTTTGACCCATTGCAGAGTAAAGAAGGACAACCAGTCGCCCTAGACATTTAAGAGTGAGGATTGAAAGGGGAGGGGGGGGGTTTCACAAGCTCACAAGACAATATTTCAGTTTTTTATTAAATAAAAATTTAAATAGGAGTACAGGAAAGGTGTGGGTTGAGGAAGGAAGTGGTGTACATTTTCTATGTTCAGTATTCCTTTACATGCTACAGGTAAAAAAAACTTAAAAAGGTTACCGGCCATGATGTGAACGGCTTCTGCTACGGCGTGGTCTCTCAGCCCGCCTGTTAAATAGAGAAGTTTAAAAAAAAATATAATTGCCAAAGTACATTTCAAAATACCTAATCTAGCATCCTGTAGAGGCAAAGCAGTATACACTTACCCCCGGGGGCTATAAGATCTTTCATAATTGGGTTCAAAAGAACGGCTCCTAGACCTCCTCCTCTCATAGCTGCGGCTTCTAGAACGCCTGTTGTATCGGTCATACTCATCATAGCGTGAAGAGCCATAAGAGCTTCTTCCTTCTTTGGCCTTCATTTGATTTGGTGCTGTGTGGGAGTGGAGCAAGAAGAAATAAATAAAAAAATAGATACTAATGCACTACAACACAAAAACCTGCCAAAGGTCCCACACAATATTATAAAACAATCAGTGATACTGTGTACTAGACAAACAATCTGGGGTCAGGACAGGCCATCTATATCAGTGGAGATCCATGTAATAACTGCCATGCGGCACCACAGCTACTAAGACTCTGGCCAAGCTCTGTCCAATATGAACTATGAAGACCTTAGTGTTTACACAAGCACCGCAGTCTCTTAAAACAGCAGACAGACCAGGGTACTAAGAGTTGGACCCCACTGTTCTGATACTGATGGCCTATCTTTACCCCAGAAAATTCCTTTAGGCAAAACTGTTCAATTGGCCATAACTAGTAGAGACTAAACATGAATAGCATTTACTCTTATACTGTTAAGTAGGCGAGAATGGATATCCACACAACAGGCTCCTGTTAAAGAGTGTCTGCACTTTCGACCACACTAAACAGTTGATAGCACTAGGTAGGGCCAGTACATACCTTTTGTAGAGTTTTTATTATCAGGAGTAGTGAGAATGAAGTTTTATTCTGCTCTAGTGTCCACTGGGAGATGCTCTGCAGTAAGCTGCTCTTGGGGCTGACTGCAGTGGTCTCCTATTGTGGCGCTACAGCAGGCACTCGGCCGTCTGGACAGTAGCCCACTGCAGACAGCACTTCACAGTAAAAGCACTGCCTCCCGAGTACTTAATAGTCTCAACTTACTTACAAAAGGCATGTCTGCACTGCTCTCTGCAGCCCCTATCTAGTGCCATCCACATTTTAGCATGGTCAAAACGGCTGAGACCATACTGGGCTCTAGGTATGGAATATTAATGGCTCAGCTTCTTCTAGGGTTGGCAGCCAGTACTGCAAATGTGCTCCCACGAGCTGGAAACGTACGCACAAGACCATCTTGTTTCAATGACTACTCACTTTTTCGATCTCCTTGAGCAAACTGAATTTCGATCTGGCGTCCACAGATCCATCTTCTGTCTAAATTATGCAAGGCATCTTCTGCATCACGGACATCTTCAAACGTTCTAGCAGTTAAGGTGCTTTACAATCTCGCATGGATAAAGTATAAGCTCTTGTACAACATGTTACAGTTCACAGGCAAGATAAGTTGTAGTCAAAAATAAAACCACTAATTGTGATATATGATCTACTGCCAAGTCACTGTACCACTGTCTTAAACTCTGTAAACTGATGCAGAGCCTCCACCGAAATTTCAGTCATACGTGACAAGACTGCAGACACCGTAATTGACCCTGACGGATCCCACTGGGCGAAGGGGCAAATTTAATCCCCCCCCTGCTTAAGTTGATCCACAACCCAGCTGGTCATAACTTCAGGCAAACAGGCTGCAGTTTTTTATTACATTATAACAATTTTTTTTTTTTTTTTTTTTAAAGGCAGTCACCTAAACAGCACTCTGCTGGCAAACAATTCAGTATGGGGAGAAGCGGTTGCATTAACGATCGCTGCTCCCCCATACTCTGGAGAAGATTGCAGAGGTCTCCTTTACTGACGAGCAGGCGTCCTTCCTGGTAATCATTTGCTCAGCTGGACAGTGTAAAGGGGCAATCTCAGTGTGCAAGGAGAACAGGCACAAACACCATGGGTCTGGTCTCATGCGAGCGTACGCAGTGCAGGAAACGTGCCCCGTGTGGGAGCTGTATTTCCCAGACTGAACACCGCACTCCTGTGAAGTGAACCTGCAGCATTCATAATGCTTCTACTGAACAGTGGTCACTGCATTATGTGAATAAAGCTCAGTAGATCCACGGAGAGTTGAAACTTCACAGCATCATAAATTATAATGCTGCGAGTTCACTTCATAGAAGCATTCTGAGAAATACTGCTCCTACAAGGAGTGCGTTCCCAGACTGAATAACTGGCCGTACTACATTCATCGACAAGAAATAAAAGAACACCAGGATAGAAATGTCATATTGAAGCAAAACTCGGCATCCAGTTATGCCTCAGGCACCTTTGTAAATGATTAGAGGTGAGGTCAGACACTGGGTCTTGCCACAAGAAAGCATAAAAGGGCTTCCCCCGCTGTCCTATAAAAAGGCTCTCAAGGACAGAGAGGGACAGAGTCATGTCTATCAGTCGGAGATCTCTCAGAGGCTACTTTGAAGTAGTGCACCTCTTCGCGAGAGATCATCGATTAATAGACCTGCCTCTATGTTGCACTTGAAGATGTTTTGCGCACTTGACAGACAGAGGGGGCACTACATTGGACTGAGAAGCAAGATGGTCATCAACAAACTGTCCGTCATTTAGGTTGCTCTGTTGTAGCAGTTGGATGTGGGGAGCAGTGGTTCCATGAAGGCCCGCACACAGCAAAGAGACTCCAGGCAGCCCACCAGAAGAGGATTATTTCATCTACTGACAAGGATGAGCAGCTCCCCGTTTCACTGTCCACCATCCAGACAAAGGTGGCCCCATCATTACACACCCTTCTCTGACTGCACCATTTCCAGGTGCTTAGCTGAAGGAAATTAGCTTTGAAGGTGCCCATTACATTTCCTGTCATTCACTTACGTGGTATTGCGAAAGAAACTTGAACTGCATCACCTTTGGCAACTAATCCAGGTTCTGTTTGGGATCCAAAGATAGGTTCAACTCTAGACACGGTGGTGAGCACTTCAACCCTGCCTTTACTGGTTAGCAACTCATTCTCAACTGCTAGTGTGAAGATCTGGGGAGCCATCGCATACAACGGTCGGTCTCCCCTAGGAGCATTATTTCTGTTATTTGGGCAATAAGTGTATATTAGTATGGACTCAGATCTCTGTTAGACATATTACATGGATGTGTCATGGCCAAACAAATTCAAAGCACAATAGAGTTAGAATGCTGAAATTTCAGGTCAGTTAAACCCATGGTTGGGCCTCGACACGTCCGAGTACGTTATGTGGTAAATTTTTAGTTGCAGAAAATTTCTGCAAGAGAAAAATCATTTCCAGTGATCTGAATAGGGATTGCAAAAATCTGTGTGCTTGCCACCAAAACACCAGATGGATGGATGATTTTCAGTCACAGACATCTTCTGCAGCACATCTGGAGCAGACATGTGAACCTGTCCTAATCGAGCAGTCTGCCAAGGATTCACCGCTTTACTCCTAGACATAAATCCATTCAAAAACTTGCAAGCACAAGCGGCTTTCCATGCTTCAATAACGCACTAGACCCTTGTCTGAGGGGTTATCCCATAAAGAACACAAAGTGCGATATTGAAGAGTCACTGAAGGAGAGAACTACAGTTGACAAGTGGTTAAATAGCACTCATTGAATTAAAGCCATTTCTGCATCTTCGGGTCCATTCACACATCCACAACACACCCGGCCGGCACCCCCATAGAAATGCCCATTCTTGTCCACAATTGAGGACAAGGATAGGACATGCATGTTCTATTTTTTCTGGACCAGAAGTTTGGGGGCGCGCTCCGGAAATGCAGATGCGGACAGCACCCTGTGTGCTGTCTGCAACCATTCCTGCCCCATAGAGAAAAAATGGGTCCTGATCTGTTCTGCAAAGTTGCGGAATAGAACCCGACACATTCATGGACGTGTAAATGGACCCCAATAGGTCACTGCCATCAAATTGAAACATGATCTACATCAATTAAAAGTTTAGTATATAATTAGGAAGTCATGCCAAAAAAATACTCACCTTTTGCTACAGTCAAAGGGACGTAGACATGCACACAAGGAAATAGTTACCATCTCTACTATGGCGCCCCTGTTATTACTGACAACGCATGTCACCTACTACCCAATTATACAATGCTGTCCGTACCTCACCAATCATTTACTGCTACCAACTATTGATTTTTAAGCTTAACAGTGGCACAAATCTGATCAACCTGAAAATCTGCAAAGCAGCAAGTATAGCAGATTTCAAAGAACACATTGCTCTGACAACTAAGCAAGAGTTTGTTAAATTCGACCCACGTTTTCAAAGACCGGCCCGATCGGCTACGTGGCCCAATGAACTGACAAGCATCGCTATAGGAGCAGGAATTCTCGGGTCTCCAACCGCACCATGCCCTTACACAACTGGAGCTAGCGTGGCCTTATTCTAATCTCGCCTACGTATAGATCATTTGGAATTTGGATCCTGGCCATGATGTGGTCCTTCTGAGCTTAAAAATGTAAAAAAGGATACCAATAGCACCTCACCTAAGTACAGATTGTCGGCAGTCAAGGAGGCGACCAGTCAAAACCTACGGCCTACTGCAACCCACTTGTCAAACCACGTACTTACACAAGCCTGTAAACACGTCTTTGTTTGGCAGGATACATCAAGACTCGTGTAAGCTTGACAACCATTCAACTTTATCTTGACCTTTTATTTCTAAGAGCTTGTCAGTAGGACTTGTCATGAGGTGCTTGCCAATTAATAGATGCTTCTATCTTTAACTTTGAAAAATAAATTTCCTGAATTAAGCGAAGCTTTGATCACATGGGCTTCTTCTTGCAGCAGCTTTTCTTTTCCCACTTTCCCTTTAAATCTTCAAGCCTGCTCATTAAGAGGTCTTTGCTTTGTCTACTTTGTCTCTACTCTAAAGGTCCTTTCATGCTTTCTCTGTGGTTCGCCTTTATTGTACAGCTTTACACTCTGAGGTAATAACAGAGGACAGCAGAATTAATGGACAGTATTCAGATATATGCCCCCATCCAACACACAGATGTCAACAATGCAGTGAACAAATGTTAATGACACTGGACCCTGCTAGCCATGGCACAGAAGATTTCATTTATGGGAAATGATAGCTCAGCACTCATGTAAACTAGGCAAAGTGAAAGGAGATACCACAGAATGCTGCAGAATTACTTTGCTATGTGTGTACAGCGAGCAATACAAAAGTCATATGAGCACAGCAAAGCAATTCTCACATGCTGTTACCTCTTACACCATCTTCCAAACGTCATATTCCCTCAAGTAGTTGGAGGAAGAAAGGATATTGAACATAAGCAAATCCTCTAGGGCGTCGGGTGTAGAAATCAAGCGGGACATAAACGTCAACGATAGGACCATATCGACCAAATTCTCGGCGGAGATCTTCAGACCTGGAATATAAGCAAACATGTTTTACCCTGCTTTGTGTATTAAAGGAATGTATCATGTAGAGAAAGTGAATACAAGCCACTCGCTAATGTATTGTGATTGTCCGTATCGCTTACTGGATTGATATTTTTATCACATTATACACTGCTCGTTTCCATGGTTACGACTAGGGATGAGCGAATCGACTCCGGGTGAAACATCTAAAGTCGATTTGCATAAAACTTTGTTTCAATACTGTACGGAGTGAGCACTCCGCACAGTATTAGAATGTATTGGCTCCCATGAGCCGAAGTCATTACTTTGCGTAACAACTTCAGATATTGATGTATACTGTAAAAAAACATTTCGGTTCCAAGGTACCACCCTGCGGCTCCCTCAGCAGTGGTGTATGAGAAGCATAGAGAAGTCAACGGGCACTGTGCTTAGCCTGCCTGCTCCTGGTTTGAGGCTGTACTGGAGGGTTTAGCTGGGACTTGTAGTGCCCTGAAGAGGGAGGGCACTGTGGTGCAGCACTAGCTCTTGTAGTTGCTACAGAGTAGGGCTGCACGATATGGGGATTTTGTGCGATTGCGATTAGGGCCCTAAAAATTGCGATAACGATATGCGATATTTTAAGGGAATTGTGCTAGAGGTCTATCTGCTTGGATTTTCAAGGTAAAAGCGCACACAGATGACTGATAATGTGAAATGTAGTTATGCTGAACTCAAGAACTGAAATGCAGTGTTTTTCAAAATAAAATACATATTTGCATTACCGAAAAAGTACAAAATACAAAACTTGCCACTTTCTTAATAGCGCTGCACAGAACAGATAAAATAGAATAGAATAGATATAAGAACATGTTACGTAAAAAAAAATAACGACTCGCCTCCAGCCCCTCCTCCCACCCCGCACTGATGTATCGCCAGCCTCGCTGTGCGTCCCAGCGATATACCAGTGTCAGCCACGTAAAAAGTCAACCATCGCTTTATAAGACGCACTGCCATTCCCCCCACTTTAAAGGGGGAAAAAGTGTGTCTTATAAAGCGAAAAATATGTTAATATGATTGCAGCATTTTTGGGTCGGCCAATTGGCGATTGCAATATGACGATGTACTGCGATACCGATTGCTTTGGTGATCTATTGTGCAGGCCTACTACAGAGCCCATATAATAGAACAGTGGTGCAATAAGCTGGGTTAGGGCAGTGGCATATATACACGATATACTGATGTGCGACCACTGTCCCACAACGGCTACCTGTTGGACGGGCATTTATTGTGATATATATCTTGTTACCACAATAAATTTCTTTATGTCATTATCATGGGAAAATTTTTGATATCGCCCAAACCCATCTTCAGGCAAAGTCATCAATATCAGGTTGTCACGGGTCCGACACCTCCGCTGATCAGTATGAAGGGAAGATGAGCGCAGTGTGCACACGCCGTCTCCCTTCTGCTTTACCATAGACTGCACGTGCATACTGCGTGCGCCTTCCCTTCAACCAGCTGACCGTGGGGGGTGCCAGGTGTCAGACCCCCACCTATCTGATATTGATGACTTATTCTGAGGATAGGCTATCCATATTAAAAGCCCAAAGAACCCCTTTAAAAAGGAACCTGTCATCTCCAAAGACCATCCCAAGCCGCCAGCAGTAACCGAGTGGAGACCATGGTGTGTTTCTGATGATCATTTTCTTTCAGCAGTCAGATGGACGAAAAACCATTCTTTTATCCCCCTGCCCGTGCCATTTTCTAGTCATGCTTGAAGTCAAGGGGCAGCGACCTCCTTGCTTCACGTCACGGTAACCACGCCCCTTCGCTTTGTTACGCAGGCCATAAACTTCTATTTTGACGGAATGAACAGAACGTCTCTAAATACATTCCGTCATAGAATTGAGTTATGGTCCGTGGTAACGGGCTGCTGCTAACAATTATTTTAGCAATCGAGTATTCTACCGATTATTCTTACGATTAATCAAGTATTCTAATAAAAAAAAAAAATAATACTGTTTTCTTTTATAAAAACTCAGACCCCCTGCCATCAGCCCCCCAACACCCTTCGTTTCCCTCTGTGCGATCAGCTCAAGTGCCACCTCTCCCCTAAGGCCGGGCCACACTTCAGTTAAACTACGGACGCACAGTCCATGAAAGCCCAGCCTGCCCCCCTCCTGACACCCAGCGTGCACAGCGCCATTCAATACAGATGTGAAAAAATGTTCCATGTACATTTCCCACCGATGTGAGTACACCAAACCAAAACTAACATTAGGGGCTGCTTGAAAAGGACTTGTTCGGTGGTTGAAAATTCCTTTAAGGGGTTATTTCCATCTGGACATTTATGAGATATCGATCAGACATGGCAGAAATGCCCAAAAGGTGCAGTCACACCTCTGGGACCCGCTCCTATCTCAAGAATGGGTGCTCGCTAAGGCATTTTGGGAAGATCCAGAGAAATGAATAGAGAGAAGGTTGATGTATGGTGTGCTCATGTCCCCAAGAAGGGCCCAGCATCTACTGGACATTAGGGGCATATTGATACGCCGTAAACACCAAGCAGGGACAAGTCCTCTAGAAGGCTCAGACCAGTGTACATCCCCCAACGGTCTCTGCTTCTAGCCAATCAGTGGCTTTGCCAGGCCAGCAGGGCAGTGATAGGCCGAGCGGTCACTTCCTGCAGGTCGCAGGGAACCCAAACATCAGGAGAGGGAGGGAAAGTAAGGAGTCTCCCTCTTACACTGATCCAAACTTTGGTACGAAAACTACGACTACTGTAACATATGAAGTAGGGCTGCAGCTATCAACTATTTTTGTAATCGAGTATTCTATCGATTACTCTAATAAAAAAAACTGAAAGAACGTTTTTCTTTATAAAAACTCATCAGCACCCGCTCCTAGCCATGTCCCCAGCGCGAGTACTTACCTTTCCTGTAAGGGCACCGCTCCACAGCTCCTCCGCACGCTGCACTGTCATCGCAGGCCACAACAGGAGAGAGCGAGCCTCCCTAGCGCCAGGGGTTGTCGGCTCCAAGAACACACAACTAATACAGCACCCCTATCATAGAGGAGGCGGAAAGGATGGAAATTCGGTTGTTCCTTGATGGACTTTTATATTTTAAAGCAACAGATGTTTTTTTCATACCGTACATTGAATAATCGGAGCCGTCTTTCTGTAATGAGGGTAGCAATTAGCTGATCACCCCAGCGTCGGGGTCTATAACCACCACCAGATCCTGGTAGGAAGCTGCTGACTAGAGTTGAGCAAAGCGAGCTTCAGATGAGTCATCCAAAGTCGCTTCATTCAAAATCCGTCTCTGTACAGTATTAGAATGTATGGGCTCTGAAGAGCCAAAGTCAGTCATCCACAAAGTCACGGGTGACTTCGAGGAATAACCTCAGTAATTGAAAACCTTAGCTTCAGTTCCGACTAGTACCTCAGAACAGAAGCAAAGCAGAGTTCGGTTTCAAGTTTTAAAGTCGCTTTCGACAAATCTCCGTACAGTAGCATTCCAACATTTTGAACGAAGCAACTGGATTAAGCACCCGAAGCGCGCTTCGCTCAACTACTGCTGACCATATCACAGATGTGCCAGTAGTTTTCATCTACGTACTATATGCAGGTTAGCACACAACCCATTCATTTCTATAGGACGCCTGCACATCAGTTTTCAGAACATGTCCTACTCTGGTGCATACTGCAGATGGTCCTTTCTTCTCATAGGAGCGAGAAAAATAAAATCAAATGCACACAACGTATCCATAATATTGTGGATCGAAACAGACACTGTGGTGCGCATTAGGCCTCATGCACGCATTACGGATACCGTCCCATCTGCATTTCTTGCAGACCCATTGACTTCAATGGGTCTGTAGTCTGCAGCCAAGTATAGGACCTTTCACAGAACTCACATCTGCGTTTGTTCCGCACAGAGATTACTAATGTCAATGGGTCTGCAAAAATGTGTAGATGCACTTAAGCGTTTTGCAGTATGGTCGTGTGCACGAGGCCTTAGAGGAGATGCAGAAGACCCCTCACGTGTAAAACCGAGTACAGATACAATGCCCATAACAACTCAATAGATCCAATCCTCTTAGAAAGATGAGCCGGTTGGCTGCTCCAAGTCTGGTCTGCACTGGGCTATAAAGGAGGCCCGCCATGCGGCGTCTCACACGGAGACCCCTACTACAGCGCAATAACCGACCCCAATACAGGCAGATAAGAGAAGTACAAGACATACCAAGCACCGCGCTAACAGCTCAGCCGGCCCCGGGGCAGCTATCGCCGCCATTAGCGGATTACCGGGCACTACACTCGCCTCGAACACTACCTGACCCGCTTCACTTACCGGATGTCGTCTGCAATGTTCCGGACGAAGAGCGAGGTGTTGGGGGGACGGAGGTACCTAGACATGGCTGATTCGTAAAACGACCGCGCTCCTACCACGCTTACAACCAGCACACGAGCACAATGGCTGCTCCACCGCCTGCTCTCTCCTAGGCCGAATGTGATCTCGCGAGAATTCGCGGAGGGGCGGGGCGCGGGAAGGCGGGCTGCTGGCGGCTGAGTTGGCGCGCTAAACCCAGCCGGAAGTTGTAACTCTGCTCTTTCTCCGTTTACTAGTTGTTGTGTGGTGAGGTACAGCATTGCAACTAGCAAATGCAGACAAGAAATATGCCGTGTTATGTGTGATATCATGTGGAGAACCCAATAATAAACAGTATACTGTGTGAAGAAAGCTGGTGGAAATGACTAAAAAATGGCCTCCTGTCGCACGACGGTTTATTTGGCGCAATAAAGCTTGGAAACTGAAGACGGATTAAAGTCATATGAAAGTGCAGAGGAAGGCACATGACTAGGGATAGGAGGTAGTGTACGTGCACACAGTACATGTAGGCTGCTGGTTTGCATGTGGCAGACCTGCAGCGTTTTACAGCACAAAGTAAAATCACACTAAAAAAATTTGCAGTGGCCAACATGTTTTCATTTTGAATATTGCAGTCCCGCTGGAGGTAAACCGTGACCCCTCTGTGGCTTTTTGTGGTGTTATAGACGTGGTATGAAAAACCACACAGGAAAAATCCTCAGACGCATGAAATGAGGCGCTGCCTCTTATTGAAAACAACAGGAGGCAGTGTCACAGCAGTTTTTGGTACCGAATCCATACTGGCACCAATGCCAAAAGAAATGTTGTGTGAACATACCCTTACACCAGGCATGCTCAACCTGCGGCCCTCCAGCTGTTGCTAAACTACAACTCCCATCATTCCCTGACAACCTGCAGCTATCATCCTACAGAAGGGCATTGTGGAAGTTGTAGTTTTAAAACAGCTGGAGGGCCGCAGGTTGAGCATCCCTGCCTTACACCATGGATTTCGCCCCCTTTGCAATACATAAGGTTAAATCAGTGGCAGATCCGCATCAAAAATTCTGTCCCGTGTGGTCGGCCCTAATGCTGGGTTCAGACCTGAGCGTTTCTGAGACGCGCGTTTTCCTCCCGTTTTTGTGCGCGTTTTAGGCAATAGTAATTGCGCGTTTGTGTGGTTGACTGCAGTGTTGTCCAATGACCAAATATCCCTGTCTATATGAAGTTTGGCCAATCAGAGCTGGGGTTTGGCCTTTCCAGCATGTTGCAAATTCATAAATGCGCGTTCGAACAGTGTCAAAAACGCGCAAAATACAAGCGTTGCGCGTTCCCATTGAAGTCTATGGGCCAAAACGCGCAACAAATGCCCCCAAAAAAGCTCAAGTACTTGTTTATGCGTCGGGCGTTTTTCAGCGCGTTCGAACGCGCTGTAAAACGTGAAAATGGAAGGCTATAATGGGTGTGTTTTTGAATCCATATTAGTGTGTTGTCAGACATGGCTTTTCTTTTTTTTGACAGTCTTTGACTGTTTTTTGATCCAAAGCCAGAAGTGGGTTGGAAGGGAATGAGAAATAAAATGGAGGGTTTTCTGCTGTATCCACCCCTTGCTTTGGCTCAAAAAAATTGATCAAAACCTGTGTGTGACATTGCCCTTACCCTGGGTTCACACCTGAGCGTTTCTGAAAACGCGCGTTTTACGCGCGTATTACAGCGCGTTTTTGGAAATAGGAAACGCCGTCGTACGCGCGTTCGTGTGATTGACCACTCTGGTGTCAATCACAATACGCGCGACAAAACGCCCCAAAGAAGCTCCTGTACTTCTTTGGGCGTAGGGCATTTTACAGCGCGTTTGTACGCGCTTTAAAACGCTCAGGTGAGAACCATGCCCATAGGGAAACATGGGTTTTCGCCTGTTGAGCGTTTTACAGCGCGTAGGAACGCGCTGTAAAACGCTCAGGTGTGAACCCAGCGTTAGGCCTCTTTCACACGAACGATACAGAGGCGTTCTAGATGTGTTCAGTGAAAACTCCCACCATTTCGCAAGCAAGTTCAGCCAGTCTTGCCTGCAATTGTCTTCAGTGTTTCATTTTTTTAATGCATTTTTTACGCGCGTGAATAACAAAACTGAAGGTTTACAAACTACATCTCCTAGCAACCATCAGTGAAAAACACATTGCATCCGGACTACATCCAGGTTATATCCGTAACGCAGAAGTGATGTGTGAAAACCAACGCTCATGTGCACAGACCCATTGAAATGAATGGGTCAGGATTCAGTGCGGGTACTATGCGTTCACTACACAGATTGAATAAAACTCACAAAACTCGCTCATGTGAAAGGGGCCTTACAGCTGCAAATTCCTGGCCTGACCACCTAATGACCCAAACTAATAGCATCATAGTTTGGGTCATAACACCTGCGGACAGGCCACTGTCATGTAGACAAGCAAGACACAAAAGGGTATGGCTACATGCCAAAAAATCTGGTGTAAAAATATTCATAAGCAACTGTTTTCACACTGAGGTATACTATGTAGCACGATGGTATCCCTCACTTTTACCGGGCAAGCCCTGGTGCACTGCAGGGAGTGAATGTCAAAAGGAATGGTACAAGTTGTATGAGGCCTAAACAGGCGCGGACTGGGAACTTAAAGTGGCCCTGAAAAAAATAAAAATAAAAGTGGCCCCATTTTGTAGGCAGGTCCAAAATAACAGAAGGTGGGTAACACAAGTAGGGGAGGTCAACAATACCATAGTGCAAAATACCATCCCAGCGGGACCAAGTAACACAGTGTAGCACAATATACTGCTCCAAAAGCTGTCCCTCTATGGTGGTCATCAATAGTTACCATCTTCTGTCCTCCTCCTGTCTATGAAGCAGGGGGTTTAGGAGGTGCGGGTCACAGCAGATGGATTCAGGAGGACATGTGCGGTCGCTGGCTGGCTACATGAGTACCTGATTCTCACAGCGTTAATTACTTTTGAAAGCTCATTATGTACACAGCGGCAGAGAGGAGAACTTGGGTGGCCCCCTGGGGCATTGGCCCTCCGGGAAATTTCCCTGTAGGGTCTATGGCCAATCTGCCCCTATGCCTAAAGTTTTATGCTGCGTTTGCCCCATTGTGCTGTCTATATGGATAGCTAACTAAATTATCACTGACCCCATGCGATTCCTGCGTCACTATTCATGGGGTCTATAGGACAGTATTTAACATATAAAATGTGCCAAATTTATGTATTGCGATTGCTTGTATCGTAGCCACTGCTGGTGAGGCACATGAGCAGCAGTCATCGCACCTGTGGTGACCAAAATAGACCTTGAACCTAAGCAAAGTACCAACAGTGTGGGAGGAAAGGGAGGCTTCCTTCCTGCAGGCGTGCCACCTAAGGTACAATATCCTGCAGAAGATGGCTGCAGAGGATGAGACCATATGCTAGTGAAATGGCTTTATGAGACAGCTGCAGGTGCGACCAGCTGTAGTGACGCCAAAAGTGATCGAAGTGCCGAGTAAGAAGTGGGCCCCCCTAAGAGAAGAGGCAGGAGCAAAAGAGTTAGTGCCACGGTGCAAAATAGAAACCAACACTCTATATCAACTCCTGGGAACACTTGACTTGGAGGTGTCGGTCGAGTGTGGTGACTTCAGTGCCCGGAAGATAGATTGTGATGGCTTCAAGTGAGGAGAAACTCTGAGTTGGACAACTGGTGGCCTAAAGACCTAAACTCGCCCTAGTAGCATGGAGGTACTCAAGGGACAATTTATGGACTGTATGTAGGGACTGTAAATGGCTGCTACGCCATTGTCTCTATATACCATTGTGTTTACTACAGCAATGAACAGATGTGTTCCTTCACTCATAAAATGTTTCAACCCGAGCACTGTGCCTTCGAAAGACTTGCATTAAGAGGTTGGTCTAGCTCGGATTTACAGGACGGCTGGCAGTGGTGGTCAGAGTTACGAGAACAGCATGGTCTGCTATGCCATGTTGTTTACGTAGCTCCCATGAACTGATATGGGAGTGAGGCCTCTCACACATCAGTTAATGGCGGACATGTACTGTCTGTGTTTTCCATGGATTCCACACATATCCCTAGATTTTTATGTTATTTTTCACACAGAGACACGCACTAGTATGGTCCGTGATGCAGACCAAACACGCTCATTGAAGTCTATGTGTCATTCGACACACTGAGGGCAAAAAACAGACACATGGATCAAACTGAGATCCTTCACAGACATCCTCACAGATGAACCACTAACCATTTTGTCATCACGCGGTTTACAGGAACAGTGCAGCACAAGCCCCTCTGCCATTTCCATAACTCTGCCTCCCCTGGCCAGAGCTTATCATGAAATTTGCGAGATGGGACAACCCCTTAGTGACCAGCCTGTTTTGGACCTTAGCGACCAAGCAATTTTTTGAAGGCTTCTTGTTTGCTGGACAAATTGTAGTGTGTACCCATTTTGTGGTACACACAACTCATTGATTGACTGCTCATTTCCATGGTCACGCCCACTCTGTAATCCATCAGTGGTGGCCGTGCTTGCACAATATAGGAAAAATTTCCGGCCTCTCTGGTGGCCAGGACCATGGGAGCGCACATAGGCTGCTGATTTTCTTAAAGTATGCAAGCAGAGCCACCATTGATGGATTGCAGGATGGTTGTAACCATTGAAAAAAGCAGTTGATAATGTGTTGGAAAAATGAATCCAGCCAGCAAAGAAAGTAATATGGGTAATAGCAATACATTATGTTCTGTTTCAGTATCTTGCATTGTGTATTGGTATGCTCCTCTCTTCTCCTCCCCCCTCTGTTTTTGCTTCTAGTTGATTCAGTCTAGCCACTTCCTGTTTACCCTGTCATGCTTTGCTGTTTTGTGTGCTCTAATTCTGAGGAGATTCTGAGGAGAACCTGAGGTGAATCTGTGTATCTCATCTTCTTATCAAGGAGAATATTAGTGGCATAATTCTTTTACCATCTGGATTCCCTGCATATCTTGTAATACAATCTCCAGATTAAAAGACTACTTGATTAATTCCTGGGTGTCTGATGCGTAAACTGTAAGTGGAGGATGTCTGATTCAACAAGTCACCTCACAGATGAGTGATTTGTATAAGGCTGACATTTCGAAACGCCACAGTAAAAGAACTGTCTTAGTACTCTCCTTCTCCTGCTAAAAAAATAATATTCTCTTCCTCCAAGTAATAAGCCATCATCATTTGTCTCCGTTATGCTACAGTAGTAAGTTAATATCTTATACTGCCCAGTACTGCATTCATTAGGATCGCAGAAGCTTCTAGCAATTACAGTTTCATACAGGCTAGGAACTGTATTCAGCCTGTTTTCTGAGGTAAATATTGTCTGCCTGCTGTGGGCTGTTAAAAGACTGAACCACCACTAGAGGCCGCTGTTGTGTTACAGATGGAAATGCAGGACACAGCTAGAAGGATTACTAAACCCTCATTAAAAATGAAAGAGGCCCTCTTAACCGACAAAATTGAAATATACAATAATTTATCTATTTTGTGGGAAAAGACTGAACAATGTATGGATGCAGCACATGGATCAGGTTATATTGAAGATCAATTAAAGGCCATGTGTACCAAATTGAATAAAACCTATGATAGTTTTAAGAGACTCTCTGAAAAATATTCTTCTCTGTTATCAAGTCTCAACTCAGAGGAATTCATCCTAGAATTAAAGACCCACACTGCACTTAATGATGAAAGATATAGCAGATTTATGGCATTCAAGTCAACGCTAGAGGACAAGATATCACAACAATATGAAACTGCGTCCCGGCATTCTAACCTTTCAAGGCACTCCAAGGCTTCATACTGTTCCTCGAAATCTATTGCTCAGTCCTCATCGCTAAGGTCTCGCTCATAGCACTCTTCGCTGAGTACCACATTGGTGTTGGCACGCGCAAAAGTGGAAGCAGTGAAGGTACAAGCTCACTGCATTAAAAAGGAAGCAGCCATTAAGGCACAAGTCGCAGAGACACACGCCCTATCCGAAGCTAATCAAGCAGCTATACTGGCTCAGGCGCAAGCTATACAAGCCCAATCTCAAGCTAATCAAGCAGCTATACAGGCTCAGGCGCAAACGACCAAAGCCAAGGCCGAAGCTGAGTTGGAGGTCCTTCAGAAGGAACGGGAAGAGGCAGCAGCCATGGCTGAACTCAGAGTTCTTGAAGAAGCTGCTGAAGAAGAAGAAGCTTATCATCCTATGTCCAAGATATCTAATGACTCAGAAGGCCGTACCCTGCAATTCGTCCTAGACCAAAGCAAAGTCAATGCATTTGCACCAGAAGATTTGGGCTCTGCACGCCAGCCTGCTGAACTCATGCGGATAGAAAAAGAGGCAGCTGATAACAATACAGTTGACCCCAGTCCAGTGGACATTTCTCTTTCTTTCAAACCTCTGGCACCTTACAAAGTATTTCAGGCGCCATTAGAGACCAAGCCACTTCAAGCTCATCAAATCACATTAAAACCTCCTGAGACTAGTTACATAGTGTTGAGGGAAGTGCCCCCTGATATATATGTATACCGCTGGCCTGGGTACACTGCCTGTGTGGGTATATGTGTGTATATGTATGTACATATACACACGTACAGGGGATGCATGCATGTGTATGGATGGGCCCCATGGCATCCATGCAGATGTATGCTCCCAGAAAGTGGCTTATGGACATATGCATGTATATGGATGTGCCCCAAGCATCCATATGCATGTATATATATATGTATATATATTATATACCTTATAGCCCCCAAATATATATGTTTTGATGTATGCATGTATATGGATGTGCCCCAAGCATCCATATACATATATACTATATATGATGCCCCCTGATTCACCTAAAACCAGAGGTATCAGTGTGAATGTGCCCCAAGCATTCACACGGATACCATCTGGTTAATTGCATCAGGATGACTGGACAAGAGTCCGGTCATCCTGGATGCTTCAAAGAGCTCGATTCAATAGAATCGAGTCCTTGTAATAATTATCTCCACGCTGCTGGCGATAATTATGCATGATAGGAAGAGGGGAGAAACCTCCCCTCCTCCTATTATACACATTCCGGCAGCGCGATTACTATCGCGCTGCCTGGAATGTAAAGTGCTACAGGCGGGAGATCAAAGGATTCTCCCGCCTGCTAGCACATAGCGCGGCCCCGCTGTGCGCGTGCTGGGACGCGCGGCCCGGCGCGGTGACGTCATATTGCCGCGCCGGCCCACGTGTCCCTGCGTGTGACGCGCATGCGCGTGCCTGAGCGCGGCCGGTGCGGGAGTGCGGGCTGCTGGATATAAATATCCAGCAGCCCGGCACTGGGAGAGAGAAGGAAGCCGCCCCAACAGCAGAATCATCCCCTGGACAAACGAGCAACCCCTGGACGGAACGAGCAACCCCTAGAAGACGAGCATTAAAGGCTGAGTACCCACTATCCCACCAACGACCCTTATACCCCCTTAACCCTTCACTGCCCACTACCCCACCAACGATACCCCCTTAATCCTACACTATCCACTGCCCACTACCCCACCAACGTTCTACCTTAACCCCTTACTGCCCACTATCCCACCAACGAATACCCCCTTAACCCTACACTATCCACTGCCCACTACCCCACCAACGCTATACTCCCTTAACCCTTCACTGCCCACTACTGTACCCTACACCCTACCTCCCTGGTCAGCAACACCCCAGCTCCCCTGTGTATTTTCCCTCAGCCTGACTGCAATACCTCAATCAGGGTCCATTCCGCTGCTTATCTTTACTGGACTGTACCGCAGATTGCAGCCAGTGCAGTAACGCTATATTGTTCCCCTAGGGATAGTTAAGCCTAGGCAGGGGGAGGGGTGACTACAATCGTGTGTGTGTAATTTGTATTAGCTAGAGTTTTGGGAGGAATTGGGGATTGTGTAGAGTAGCTAGTACTGTGCTTTTAGTGCTGTGTATATACTGTATTGCATATGTCATTATTACTGTATCATAGGTGATAATAAATATCGTGTGTTGACAACACCTACTGTGTAGTGTGTGGTTTTTCACTAACGTTAGCCTAGTTCAGTAAGGCGCCCGCAGATAGCCAGTGACCCATGTTAGGCGATAGTTAACGTGATTTTAAGGTATAAATAGGTGGAGTCATTAGCGTATGAACCCATCTATTTATGAATATTAATCAGGGATATTTGCATAAATATCAATAATTAATAACCCCCTTTACACATAGCAACCAAGACGCTGGCGCCAAGATCACCAGATGTGAAGCCTTCATTTACGCTCAACCCAGCTGCCACTCCATTCCATCTTACAACCCCCAAACATAGGGTATCAGATGGTGCCAACAACACCAGCGAGGGAGAAGTTCCCATCGCCATGATGCAGGAAAGAAATAACGCATCAGAAATCGCTAAGTACCTCACTCTCAGTGACCTCATCAGTACTAGCCTTACGAACTTTGATGATCGCCCAGAGAACTATAGAAGTTGGAAGGCCACCTTCAAGACAACAGTTCAAACCCTTGCTGTACCGCCTATGCAAGAACTTGATTTACTAATTAGATGGCTAGGTCCATGGTCGTCAAACTGTGTTAAGAGACTCAAAACCGTTCATATCTACGAACCAGTCGAAGGCCTTCGTCTCGCATGGGAAAGATTAGAGCAGACATACGGCGGCTCGAAAGTAGTTGAACGTGCCTTATTTAAACGACTATATGACTTTCCTGGATTATCCAATACAGACTGCCAAAGGTTCCAGGAATTAAGCGATCTTCTTCTTGAGTTTGAAATCGTCAAGGGAGACCCGCAGTTACCAGCTTTCTTGATACCTCCCATGGTGGGGGCCTGATCGTGGAGAAATTACCCCTCAATATTCAAGACCAATGGGCAACAACAGGTTCAAAATACAAGGAGCAACATCGTGTTCCCTTTCCACCATTTTCATTCTTCTGTAAGTTCATCAAGGACTTAGCTAGAGCTAAAAACGATCCGAGCTTCAACACCTTGGGAACCAACATCTTTGGCTCTACTAAACAGAGACACGAGACTTTCAGTCCCAGACAAGGGGGCTCTAAAGGTCTAATTTCAGTAAAAAAGACAGGGGCTGTGCCCATTACTAACAATAGAAATGAAAGCCCTAAGGAACCCGATCATCGTTGCCCTATCCATGATAAACCACATCCTTTAAGGAAATGCCGTGTCTTCATTGCAAAGCACTTTGAGGAACGTAAGGAGTTCCTAAGGAGTCGTGATATCTGCTTCATATGCTGTGCATCCACTGAGCACTTCGCCAGAGACTGTAAGGTTCCAGTCAAGTGTTCTGAATGTAATAGTGATCCACACATGACCGCTGTTCACCCGGGATCAATCAGGCGGAACCTAGAACCAGTTAACTGGCACAAACCCCATTCCGATTAAGGCGGGGAGAGTCATGGCGGGGAGAGTGCCGACCGACCAACCACAACCGTCACGCCCAGATGCACAAAGGTATGTGGAGAAGGACTTGTGTGCGGTAAGTCTTGTTCTAAGATTTGCCTTGTGCATGTGTTTCCTACTGCACAACCAGAGAAGACCATAAGAATGTATGCTATTCTAGATGACCAAAGTAATCATTCCCTAGCTAGCCCTAAGTTCTTTGATCTGTTCAGGATAGAGGGAGAGACTACACCCTACACCCTAGGAACATGCTCTGGTCTTGTGACAACCACAGGAAGAAGAGCTAATGGTTTCACCTTATAGCCCATCAAAGGACATAAAAAACTCTCTCTTCCAACCCTTATTGAGTGTGACAAATTGCCGGACACAAGGGATGAGATTCCCACACCTGAAGCCGCACAGCATTACCCTCATCTTAGGAACATAGCCAGAGAGATTTCTCGCCTTGATAACCGTGCTGAGATCTTACTCTTGCTAGGTAGAGACATTCTTGAGGCTTATAAGGTCCTTGAACTTCGCAATGGCCCTTTCAACGCTCCATATGCCCAGAAACTTACAGTGGGTTGGATCATCGTGGGGGATGTATGTCTGGACAGAACCCGCAGACCCTGCCGAGTACACTCCTTCAGAACTGAAGTATTAATAGGGGGGCAAACTTCTTACTTCAGACAGTGTCCTAACCACTACTATGTGCAAGATATGCCTTGCCCAAATATTCTAAAAACATCAGAAAGCAGCTTAAATCCCAATGAGTCAGCTGCAGAAGAATGTTCCTGGACAGAAGGGCAGCTTGTAGAAAGACCCTCAGGATTTCAATTGGTGCCCTCTTCAAGCCCTTCCCAGCTTTGCAGTACTCACAGTTTATCATAATGAATCTTATATCATCACTGACAACAATCCTTCTGATTCATGTAGTTCTGATGAGATACAGCAGAAACTTGTGCCTTCAAGTCTACTGTTTGACAATGAGTTTAATTCTGTAAAAGAAGTATCTTCTGAATGTTCTATAAAGGAGGTTCCTTCAACACAGGAAGAGTTAATTTCAGATACTTTGCAAGAACCTTCAGTTCCATCTGCAGTTGTTGATTGCACTCAAGAGGATCACAGTTCTTCCCAGTCTTCAACGGATGAGCACCTTCATATTGCTCAGCCTTTTCTGAAAACCACAGGGAAAAGTTCACCGCCAATGTCCATGACAAATACTGCATGTCACCAACCCAAGTCCGTACGTACAAAGACAGATCCCATTTCATAAGTGAAAAGCAGACATGAGCGTTAGCATTCACGATTCATAGACAGAAAGCAATCTACATGTGAATCAGCCTCACAAAATAAGCGCTCTCGCTCTAAATCGGTGACACAGACAGAGAAGTCACATTCTAAATCTTTGGTAAGACCAAGGAGAACCAAGTCTCTCTCAGCTTCTAATGAAAGCAACAGACAACCTCCTGTAGTAAAAAAGAAGAAATCCACATCTGGGGTGCATAAAAGATCACTGAAGAATAAACCAAAAAATATAGGAAATATTTCTGTGCCATCTGACGTTTTCAAAGAGCACAACCTTTATAAGTTTCGGTGGAAGCAGGTAAAACATCTCGCCAGTCAGTTCTGGAAAAGGTGGATAAGAAAGTACCTCTACCTCTAGCAAGAATGCAGAAGGTGGCAAGAACCAAGGCCCAATATAAAGGAAGGAGATTTTGTTCTGTTAAGAGACAAACAAGTTAATGGTCTCGACTGGCCTACTGGACTTATTACTAAAGTCGTTTCCAGTTCGGATGGAAACAACTTCCATGTTGAGATTCCTTCTACCAGAGATGCTCATCATCTTCTAGGACTGTTTCCAGTACCAGCATTATGGTCTGTACTGAAGATATATCCTTTTTTGGTTTGAATAAATGTTCATTGCATGTTTCCTTTTCAGGTTTATGGACATTATTCATTGTTATTTATACAATTCCATTGTATGCATATACATAGTGGTATCTACCGATACCAGACGGGGAGTGTTCTGTTTCAGTATAAAGCAAAATCCAGCGTGTAAATATATTTAAAGGGCTTCTGTCACCCCCACTGACGAATTTTCACTAGCTGACATTAGCTACTTGCTAATGTCAGCTGAGTTCAAACATATGTTTAATATCTTTTTTTCTGTTTGCAATCTTCTTAAAAACTTACTTTTGTCATATGTAAATTAGCTTCGCTACCAGCAAGTTGGGCGGGTACTTGCTGGTAGCCGCCGCATCTTCATGGCCTTGAACGCCCTCTTCTTTGATAGACAGGGCCAGCGCGCTCCTCCTCTCGCTGGCCCTGTCTGCAGCTAATCCGCGCCTGCGCTCGTCTCGGTCTTTAGTCGGCGCAGGCGCTCTGAGTGAAGGACGCTCGCTTAGGCGCTCTGTCCTCAGTGCGCCTGCGCCGATGACGCCAGCGCACACCCGGAAGAGAAGACGCCGGCATCGCCTGCTCTTTACCAGGGATGCCGGCGTCTTCTCTTCCGGGTGTAACGCTGACGTCATCGGCGCAGGCGCACTGAGGATGGAGCGCCTAAGCGAGCGTCCTTCACTCAGAGCGCCTGCGCCGACTAAAGACCGAGACGGCGCAGGCGCGGGATTGCAGCTGCAGACAGGGCCAGCGAGAGGAGGAGGGCGCGCTGGCCCTGTCTATCAAAAGAAGAGGGGGCGTTCCAAGGCCATGAAGATGCGGCGGCTACCAGCAAGTACCTGCCCAACTTGCTGGTAGCGAAGCTAATTTACATATGACAAAAGTAAGTTTTTAAGAAGATTGCAAACAGAAAAAAAGATATTAAACATATGTTTGAACTCAGCTGACATTAGCAAGTAGCTAATGTCAGCTAGTGAAAATTCGTCAGTGGGGGTGACAGAAGCCCTTTAAGATGCAGAGGGATCAAATGCAAATAGAAAATCCAGCCAAAAAGAAAAATCCCTTTAAAACATACCTTTTATTTAACCTATTAAAAATCAAGGACACCTGATCCTTTAATATTAGTGCCAAAAAACACCCTCAATAAGATAATGTAACTCACTGTTCTTATTAAACGGGTACTCCGCACAGTAGAATAATGAATGGCGTAGATACAAATACTACTGTTTCCCTGGTGTCGCCCTAGGTCTCTCCTTGGCCCAGGGACATCCCCTGATGGTGGGGATTCCCTGTCCCCGAACCTAACCTATATGACCCTAGTTGACAACCTAGTCTAACTTAGATGGATATAAATACCTAGAGTACACGTATCAAAAAGACACCCAGCTGGGGGTCAGTCAATAGTACAACTCACGAATAAACAACAGCAGGATATAGATAGATATTTCTCCTGCCCACATAGAAACTTCTGAGCGAAATTAAATATTATCTCAGAGAATTCCAACTCCTCAACGCGTTTCCCCCTGCTTAATAAAATTGATACACAGGGTTCATCAGGAGGAAGGTAAATCACTTTACTCACAAATTTTTTATTAGAAAATCAAGGCATACAACATCCTCTACAGTGTCACAATACAGTGAACTACAGTGTAAATTGCGTATCTCAGGACAAGTATTCGGGGTAGAAGACATCGGATGAAAAGTTTCCATTTATACAAAGAAAGAAAAAAAAAACAAGGCCGTGAAAGGACGACCAACAAACAATAATAAAAACTTCACCACATTTAAAATCAAACAATAGAACTGAGGTATGAATCTCCTACACTTGTAAATCCGGCAAAGATGGATAGTATTTGGATATATAAAATGCCCATTTCTGCCACCTGATGCTGATACTCGATAACCGGCAAAGCTTTTTCGCAATTAGTAGTTCCATGCCATAATTATAGTGGACTTTAGCAATGATTTCTGGTATGGGTGGGATGTCCCTACTCTTCCACCTTTTAGCTATGGCGACTCTCGATACCGTTAGTATATGGAAAGCAATAGTTAGGTCCGCTATATCTAAACCTTCCAGCTCCAAGGAGAGCAATGCTATTTCCGGGGACATAGGGAGTGCCCTCCCAGTACAGCACCTATAAGTGATAATATGTGGGACCAGAAACGGTTGACAGCAGGGCAGGTCCACCAGATATGCATTAAGGTGCCAACGGCTGATAGGCATCGCCAGCAAACATTTGAGGTGGTTGGGTATATAATGGACAGGCGATAAGGGGTATAATACCACCTATAAAGGAGTTTCCTTGAGGCCTCTAGGTGGCTGACACATTTTGAGGTTTTAGAGCTTAGGGAGAATACAAAGGCCCACTGTGCTGGCGCAAAAGTTTTATTTAAATCTTTCTCCCATTTAGTCTGGAACGGGAATTTTGATATAATAATTGAAAGCTGCAACCCCTATAGGCCTCAGAAATACCTCCCTTCCGTAATCTGGGGTTCTGGAAAAATGCAGCATACGCAGAGGAATGTGTAGAGTGTGTAATGTTCTTAGAGGCGAGGAGGTGGCGTAATTGAAGGTACTTATAAAAATCAGACCTCTGGATTTGGTACCGCTCACATAAGTTTGTGAATGATATAAGGGCCCCATTGGTAAAAATTTGGAACACTGAAAGGATTCCTTTAGATTCCCATTGTGAGAAATCAGTATCCGGCAAGCAGGCACTGAAAGCTGACAACGGAGCATCTATAATCCTGAGTGGAAGGATTTTCAAGATAAGGGGAGATTTGGTCCACAATGACAATCCAGCTTGACTAGTGATAGATGAAGATCGAGGGGGCGTTCTGGAAAGTAATCCTTGCCAGAGCAGGTGCTTCAATGAGGGTGCACGAGATAAGCTAGATTCCATTTGTACCCATTTTTTCGTGGTGTCGTTAATCCACCAGCTTTTGAGTTGGTCGAGCACAGTAGCTTGGTAATAGGTAAGAAGGCATGGACATCCCAGTCCCCCTAGTTTAATAGGTTTGTATAGGATATCAGCCGCTACTCTCGCCCTTTGTTTTTTCCATATAAATTGCAATATAAGGGCTTGGAGCGAGGCAATATATCTGCGGGGCACAATGACAGGCAAGTTCCTAAATAAGTACAGAATCTTAGGCAAAAGAAACATTTTGGCCGCTGCAATTCGACCCATCCAAGAGAGAGGGTAGTGCGAATAGGCCACTATGTCATTTTTAATTTGTGCTGAGAGAGCATTGTAGTTAGCAGACTGGAGATTACTTAGGGGGAATGTGAGGGTAATACCTAAATAGGGGATACTGCCTTCAGCCCATTTGAATGGGAATTTAGCCGAGATGGCACTTTTGATGTCCAATGAAAGCCACATTCCTAGCATAAGCGATTTATGAGAGTTAATTTTATAGTAGCTCACCTGACTAAACTGATCGATGATATCCGAGATAGCTATCAAGGAGGTTAAGGGGTCCTTAACTGAAATAATGACGTCGTCCGCGAAAAGGCCTATTTTGTGCTCTGTGTCACCAATAGTAATACCTTTGATATTTGGGGATAACCTGATTTGGTGAGCTAGAGGTTCCATCAATAGTGCAAATAGGAGGGAGAAAGAGGGCACCCTGCCTTGTGCCATTAGTGATCGTAAAGGGCGTGGAAAGGGCTCCAGAAGAATATACTCTGGCTGAGGGTTTGGAATATAACACTAAAATGGAAGATAGAAGCCTTGGTGGAAAACCAAATTTGCTCAGCACTGCTTCAAGATAGCCCCAGTGAATCCGGTCGAACGCCTTCTCAGCATCCAATGATAGGAGCAGGGAAGGCGCCCGACCTTCAACCACCACCGACATAATATTCAAAAACCTACGTGTACCATCCACAGTCTGTCGGTCCGTGACAAACCCGACTTGATCAGCGTCAATTAACGTTGGGAGAATGTTTGTCAAGCGGGTCGCGATCACCTTAGCGTAGAGTTTTAGGTCCACGTTAAGAAGTGATATTGGCCTAAAATTAGAGGGAACATCCGGGGAATAGACATTTGAGGAGGCCACGCAGGGCAGTAGTTGCCTGTTGACCAAGAAGTAGTCAATCCTAGTGTACACCTTATGAGCAGCAGAAAAAAAGGTGAAATCACGCTCAGTGGGGTGCTGGATCCGCCAGGCATCATACAGATCATGTGATTGTGTAAGCTTAGCCATTGCCGATGGTTCCCTAGCTCCAGTTGAGGAGGTAGAGTCCATAGAAGGCCACATCACCGTATTAAAGTCCCCCAACACAATGAGACGTCCCTTCTGAATTTTGGACACCCTACGCAGAAGAGAGTTACAGAAGGCAGAAGGGCGTCGATTAGGCGCATATAGAGAGACAATTGTATATTGGACATTGTTAATAAGACCTATAACAATGACAAATCTCCCCCCTGCATCCGCCTCAACCTTCTCCACCTGAAGTGCAATCGAATCTTTGAACGCAATGGATACCCCCCTTTTTTTCCTCCCGATTGCGGGTGCTGAAAATATATGGGGGAAATTTTTGTGCTTTAATCTAGGAACATCGACAGGTAATAAATGTGTTTCTTGTACACAGAGTATATCGGCTTGAAGGTGCTTAGTTTCTTTCCATAGTAAAGACCGTTTGAAGGGAGAATTTAACCCTTTAGCATTAAGTGAGACAATCTTAAATACCATGGTGAGAAACTATCGAGGGTGAGTGTAGCCGCAGCATCACATGTGAGAAAATCCCACAACATACATTTACAGGAGTCAGTATAGGAGAAGCGGAGTATACCTGAGAAGATGCAAATGTGGCGCTATAAACAGATAAATAAATCAAAACAATAACATAACTAAGAAAGTATACGGCGGTGGTGACCGCTCGGGTACAGAGAAATAGGTATAACGTACAAAATGTTTGTAAGAAGGATATGTGCAACATAGGGGCAGTATACAAGAATACTGGTCATATTCACGAGCTAGGATCGGCCCTAGTCAGCCGAAGTAGCGCCCTGCAAGAAAAGTTGGCAGGAGGTAAAGGGAGGAAAAGAAAAAAACAGGCACAAAGTGAACTGCAAATAAGGGCGAGATTTCTCACCCAACCAGTAATCACACAGTTTTTCGCTTGCGACGTTCCACGGTAATCCATTCCTCCTCAACGCGTGAATTCGGCGAATGTGGATGGCGGACGCCCTGGGCTTCAGGGTCGGATAGGCCCCATTCTTGACAAAGTTTCAGTGCAGAGGCAGGGGTGGAAGCCACCAGCAGTGAGCCGTTGCGGGTAATAAGCAGCTTAACAGGAAACCCCCATCTGTAAGGGATTTCGTGTTTGCGCAATAAAGCAATGCTGGAGGCAAATTCACGGCGCCTCGCCAAGGTGGCCGCTGACAAGTCGGCGAAAATAGAGATGTCCTGAAATTTCTCCGGTAGAACAGGGGAGAGTCTTGCTGCTTTCAGGATCTGTTCTTTGGCATGGAAGAAATGGATGCGCGCAATAGTGTCGCGCGGTGCAGAGGTAGGCAGAGATTTGGGCTTAGGTAGCCTGTGTGCTCTGTCTATGAGCAAATCCGCGGTTGGAGCCTGAGGCAATAGGCAAACAAAGAAATCCTTCAGGAAAGCTGTAAGATCTTCGTCTTTCACAATCTCCGGAATTCCGCGGAAACGAAGATTGTTCCTGCGAGAACGGTCCTCCATGTCTGCTATTTTAAGTTTCAACGCTGCTATTTCTTCTTCGTGCGAATTAGTAGTGTCCACAATCTCATTGTGTGCAGAGGTCAATTCCGCCATTTTAGATTCCACATGTGCGGTTCTAGACCCCAAAGCTGAAATATCATGCTGAATTTGGGTAATAGCGTCCCTGAGGTCCTGTTTTAAGGTCTTTTGTAAATCAGCCATGAGCACTTTCATCCCCTTTAATACTGCATCAGTGATTGGAGCAGGATCTGTTTCTCCTCTTGCTACTTCAAGCAAGGCAGCGGAGGTGAGCTGTTTAGCTTTTTTATGTGAGGCACTATGTGCCTGGTATGCTGGAGGGTCCTGCTGCACAGAAAGGTCATGCTGGGGGAGTATGTGACCTGTGCAGGGGACACTGAGGCAGAGGAGGAGGATGGAGATCTCCCTGAGGTTTGGGGAGACACAGGCTGTGCTGAGGAGGGAGAAGGTGCCGACCTAACTGCAGCTGCTGAGGCGCGAGAATCGCCATCTTGGAGCGTGCTCACAGCAGGGAAGAAGCTGGTGAGTTTTGCCGGGCTGTGGCGTCTCTTACCCCTCGGCATGGCTGAAACTTCCACAGCTTGTTGCAGGGTGTTCAGGCAGTCCTCCGGTGATCACAGCAGGTAGATGCGTAGACTTGCAGGGCTGTTTTCTGCTGGTTTTGTGCCGATGGCTCAGGAGCTCAGGGCTCAGCCGTCTGTCTCCATGCGCCGCTAGCCACGCCCCTCGAAGGTAAATCACTTTAAATAAATCCAATTGAGCTGTAATGGAGACAGACAACTCCAAAATATGAGTGTCCTAGCAATAATGCATGCAGGGACAGTGGATTAATGATACCCCATAGAGTATGGACCGCAGGAGGCACTCCATTTATACATTGGCGCAGTATCCGGAGCTATCCGACCGTATATATATACATAGATAATGGTGCTGCACGATACGCCTACACATCCTCCATCTTATTGTATTCAATAGCTCCCTGTGTCCAAGAAGTGCCGGCCCCTCCTGCGTCGGGAGGGGCCGGCACTTCTTGGACGCAAAACAATGCGCAATCGGTAAAATTGCTACTTTTTCAAGCTCTGCACTAAGCTCTCCAGTTTTGTGAAACTGGGCGTGTTGTCTTATGTAAATGAATCTCTAGACATATTTACTATTGCAACCATTTACCCTGGGTTCACACCTGAGCGTTTCTGAGACGCGCGTTTTACGCACGTTTTTGTCGCGCGTATTACAGCGCGTTTTTGCAAATAGGAAACGCGCGTCATATGCGCGTTCGTGACTCTGGAGACCAATTGAAAAAGGCATATCTACACTTTAACCCGTGTTAAACGTGCGTTTTACGCGGGTTCCCATTGAAGTCTATGGGTGCAAACCAGGGCTCCAGATGGCGACCAAAATGGTCGCCAATGCGACTTTAAATTGCAAAATGGCGACAAGACTTTGTAGTCTTGTCGCCATTTGCGCCTAGGCCCTCCGCTGCTCTGCCTCTTTAAAACGAACCGGGATTTCATGCAGCAGACAACAATAACAGAGCTCCGCACAGTGTAGAGCTCTGTTATTAGTGAGAAGGCTGCCGATTGGTCCTATGTATCACGCGCTGCCCTGCCATTGGCTGCTGCTCCTCTCACACCACCCCCATTCTCCCGCGCTGAACTCTGCAGAGAAGCTTGTCTTCATGAAGACGGGGAGCCCGCTCCACGCCGACTGCTTTATCAGGTTAGCTGCCTTGCCACTACTAAGGCCCCTTGCAGAGGAGCTCCTGGCCTGACTTCTCCCGCACTGCCGGGGTCACATAGCATTATATTGATTTATGATGCTTCGTAACCCTTACAGTTCTGGAATGTATTGGTAAACACTGGCAGCATTATGCCAGTGTTATCCAATACATTCCAGAACTGTAAGGGTTACATAGCATCATATATCAATATAATGCTATGTGACCCCGGCAGTGCGGGAGAAGTCAGGCCAGGAGCTCATTGTGGACATGTTCCGGGAGACTTCACTTGCTGGCTACCGCTAGTTCCCCAAGAGGTCTAGGCTTTGAGGTCTAGCTTGTGTGAAGATAACTAGCTCAGACACAGAGCCTGCTGAGGCTTGTAGTTTTGACATCTTTAATTTCTCACCCAGACAGGTTGGGGTGGATAGCCTGTTTTTTTTTTCTTCTGAGGCTTGTAGTTCTACCATCAGATCTTTAATTTCCCCTCCAGATAGCTTGGGGTGGATAGCCTGGTTTTGCGGAGACTGGTTCTGCCATCTTTGAAGGGAATCTTTCTCCCCCATATGGCCATATAGAGTGTTATCATCCAATAGCACACATATACATATTTAAAGTAGCTGTAAAACTAAGTTTAATCTGTATGCAAATGAGCATTCTTAGGTGGCCAGGTGCGGCGTTTACTGTGTGGGAGCCCAGGCTGCGCTGCCTTTTTTGAACGTTTCCTGGCCCAGCCTCTGCTTATACCTGCCCTCTTATTCCCTTGCTTCAAACTACAGTCCAGCCGAGATCCCGCTCCTGTGCACTGCTTCACCTTCATTTAACTACTGCACATGCGCCTGGTCAACGCCCTCTTGTGGCCGGTTTTGTGCCGTTCGCCAGGGCATGCGCATGAATTAAATCGATGCCGTGCCAACAATAGGCATCGCAGTGCGCATGCCCGACCCAGCTAGACAGTGCGCAGGTGTGGGATCTCGGCTGGACTGTAGTATGAAGCAAGGGAATAGGAGGGCGGGTATAAGCAGAGCCTGGGGCGGGGAAATGTTCAAAAAAGGCAGCGCAGCCTGGGTTCCCACACAGTAAACGCCGCCCCTGGCCACCTTTGAGAACATATGGGCAACTGCACAAAGTAGGACAAGTCTTATTTTTTATTATAATATGTACTTTACATTTGGCGACTAAAAAAATTGATTTGGCTCCTAACTTTTTCGGATTAGGAGCCAATGGCTCCTTGACATTTTTTTTAGTCTGGAGCCCTGCAAACGCGCGACCAAACGCCCCAAAGAAGCTCAAGAACTTCTTTGAGCGTAGGGCGTTTTACAGTGCGTTCAAACGCGCTGTAAAACGCTCAGGTGAGAACCATGCCCATAGGGAAACATGAGTTTTCTCCTGTTGAGCGTTTTACAGCGCGTTCGAATGCGCTGTAAAACGCGCAAGTGTGAACTGAGGGTTAAAAAGATGCAAAAAAGTCGCAAGAAAATGCACAATTCACTCCAGTGGGGACCATGCTTATCTTATGCGACTTTTTAATAGACATGCAACTTTTTTGTAAAGACGTGCGACTTTTGTAAAGCCGCTTACTGAAGGATGAACTGCTACCATCAAACCACATTTATCACAGTATTAAAGGACCATTAATAAATCTGACTAGCTAAAAGTGACTTTGGGCAGATGTAAAAGTGGAGTGAGATGGAAGTGTAATGATAAATCTGGCCCTTAGAATCTATTTTTCAAGTTTTCAAGAAAATTTCCATTATTGACTTTTTTAAAGACCAGTTCAGTTCTGTTCACTCTGAGGGGCTTACATTATAGAAACCACCTATAATTGACCAATTTTAGAAACCACACCCCTCAAATTATTCAAAACTGATTTTAGAAACTTTGTTAACTCTTTACATGTCCCACAGGAATCAAAGCAAAATGAAGGTGAAATGTAAAAATGTCATTTTTGTGCAGATTTGCCATTTTAGTCCATTTGTCTTGTAAGACAGCAAGGGTTAATAGAAAAACACACCTTAATATTTATTACACTCATTCTGCATTTTCCAGAAACACCCCATATGTGGTCGCAAACTGCTATATGACCACGCAGCCAGGGCCGGCGCTACCGTTAGGCGAACTAGGCGTCCGCCTAGGGCGCCGGCCTGCTGGGGGCGCCCTGGTGGGCTCCCCCTGTCTGGGGCTGCAGCGCTGGGCAAGCGGCTCTTGAGCCACCCCCAGCGCCATTACAGGGGGGCCAGAAGGTGGAGGTCCTTCTTAAATATGGCAGAGCAGGCACCTGCTTACCCTGATGGCAGGTGCCTGCTCTGCCAGTAAATTACCAGAGCAGAGGAGGCGGGCGGCAAGGGAGGCTGTTCTAGCAGCTCCCCACTCCTCCTTTGCCCGCCCTCTGTGATGTCGGGAGCCGAAATATGACGTCATTCCGGCCTCAGCATACTAAACGGTGCGCTGGAGGACTGAGGAGCTGCACCACACTGGACCCCAGGGAGGTGAGTGTCTGCCTGTGTGTGTGTGTCTGTCAGTGAGTGAGTGAGTGTATGTCTGTCTGTCAGTGAGTGTATGTGCCTGTCTGTCAGTGAGTATCTGAGTGATTGTATGTCTGTCAGTGTGTGTCGTTCAGTAAGTGTGTGCGTGTCTGTCAGTGTGTGCGTGTCTGTCTGTCAGTGTGTGCGTAACTGTCTGTCAGTGTGTGCGTGTCTGTCAGTGAGTGACAGGGCGGGGGGGGGGGCGGAAAAATGGATCTTTGCCTTGAGCGCCAAAAATCCTTGCACCGGACCTGCACGCAGCAGGGCTCAGAAAGGAAGGACCACCATGTGGTATTTGGACTGCAGATTTTGCTGGAATGGGTTTTGGATACCATTTCGCATTTGAAGAGACCCTAAGGTACCCCTAAAGTGGAAACCCCCAAATGTGACCCAATTTTGGAAATTACACTGGTCAAGGAATTTATCGAGAGCTGTAGTGAGTGCTTTGAACGCCAGAGGTGTTTCATAGAATTTAGAAACATTTGACTGGAAAAATGAAAAGTTGCATTTTTTTTTACAATAATATGTTGCTTTAGCCACATATTTTTCATTTTCACAAGGGGAGAAAAAACACCCCACAATGTTTACCCATTTCTTTTTCCTGAATACAGCATCACTCCATATGTGGTCATAAGCTACTGTTTAGGGACACGCTAGTGCTCAGAAAGAAAGGATCTTCTAAGGCCTCTTTCACACTATCATTTTTGCTTTCCGTCCTAGAGTTCCGTCCTCAGGGCTCTAGGACGGAAAGATACTGATCAGGATTATCCCCATGCATTCTGAATGGAGAGAAATTCGTTCAGGATGCATCAGGATGTCTTCCGTTTAGTACTGAGACGTTTTATGGCCGGAGCAAAATCCACAGCATGCTGCGGATTTTCCTCCGGCCAAAAATCCTGAAGGCATGCCGCGAAGACGGATCCGGATTAATGCCCATTGAAAAGCATTAATCCGGATCCGGCTTAAGCTAAACGTCGTTTCGGCGCATCGCTGGATCCGACGTTTAGCTTTCTCAATGGTAACCATGGCAGACAGGATGCTACTAAAGTCCTGGCTGCCATGGAAAAGTAGTGGGAGCCAAGGGAGAAGCTACTTACCATCCGTGCGGCTCCTGGGGCGCTCCACAATGACGTCACAGCTCCCCTACGTCGCATGGATCATGTGATCCATGCAATCATGTAATTCATGCGACGTAGGGGCGTTGTGACGTCATTGTGGAGCGCCCCGGGAGCCGCACGGACGGGGAAGTAGTTTCTCCCCTGGCTCCCCACTACTTTTCCATGGCAGCCAGGACTTTAGTAGCGTCCTGGCTGCCATCGTACCACTGAAAGCATTTTGAAGACTGATCAGTCTTCAAATGCTTTAAGGTGTGTGGCGTTGTGATGGATCCAGCGGGCATTTCCGGCGACGGAAGTGCACACTGGATTCTCACAACGCTAGTGTGAAAGAGCCCTAACATGGAATTTGTTAAAATGGTTTATAAGAGCCATAACTTTTTTATTTTTGTTCACTGAGCTGTGTGAGGACTCATTTTTTTTTGGAGGTGATGCAGGCAAACACTGCAATTATGGCAGTTTTTTAAAATATTTTATATGATATGTGTAAATAGTTTTATTCATGTTTTACTACTGTTGCATCATAAAATCAGTTTTTATTAAAATAAATTGTATTTAGCATCTCAATATACTAACATCCATAACATTTTAACATCCATAAGGCTGCATTCACACGGGCGTATTTTCCGCGCGGGTGCAATGCGTGATGTGAACGCATTGCACCCGCACTGAATCCTGACCCATTCATTTCAATGGGGCTGTGTACATGAGCGTTTATTTTCACGCATCACTTGTGCGTTGCGTGAAAATCGCGGCATGTCCTATATTGTGCGTTTTTCACGCAGCCCTAGCCCCATAGAAGTGAATGGGGCTGCGTTAAAAACGCATTGCATCCACAAGCAAGTGCGGGTGCATTGCGTTTTTCACTGATGGTTGCTAGGAGATGTTGTTTGTAAACCTTCAGTTTTTTATCATGCGCGTGAAAATCTCATCAAAACGCATTGCACCCGCGCGGAAAAAACTGAACAACTGAACGCAATCGCAGACAAGACTGAATGGCTTTGCCTGTGAAATCGCACAGTTTTCACTGAACGCATCCACAACGCATCCGGACCCTAATCTGGACACGCTCGCGTGAATCCAGCCTAACAGGCAGGAGGCCGGACGGGCACTTGCAGCGTAACTCACTACGTCACACGCCCGTGCCACCCACTTTATGAATGAAGCAGGCGGCCCGGCCTCCTGCCTTCTGCCTGCTACTTAGACTTTAGTAAGTTTCAGTTAATAGACTTGAAGATTATTATTACACTGGCTGCAGTTATATTTCGTATTAGTACAATGAGCGCGGCCCGGTTCAATAGAGTACAGTGACTGCACCGGGCCCCGCTGCCATTACATAACCACAGTAGATGCTGGCCCTACTCACACTTAACAGGGACACTGTTATGGGGGAGATCTGTGGATGACACATAGCAAGAGATGCTATGTGTCATCCACAAATCCCCTCTAGCAGTGTCATGCCATCCACAGATGCCCCCATAACAGTGTCACCCACAGTCCCCCATAACAGTCACCCACAGTCCCCCATAACAGTGTCACCCACAGTCCCCCATAACAATGCCATCCACAAATCCCCCATAACAGTGTCAGCCACAGATCCCCCATAACAGTGTCAGCCACATATCCCCCATAACAGTGTCAGCCACAGATCCCCCATAACAGTGCCATCCACTGATCCCCCATAACAGTGCCATCCACAAATCCCCCATAACAGTGTCACCCACAGTCCCCCATAACAATGCCATCCACAAATCCACCATAACAGTGCCATCCACAAATCCCCCATAACATTGTCAGCCACAGATCCCCCATAACAGTGTCAGCCACATATCCCCCATAACAGTGTCAGCCACAGATCCCCCATAACAGCAGTGGTGTATCTTGGTTTTGTGCTGCCCTAGGCGAGACTAAACTCGGGCACCCCCCTAATGTAATTTTGACCCACCCCTTCCTGTCAAGGCCAAACCCCTTCCTCTGTAAACCCCGCCCCTCCCACTTTAGGCTCCATCCTTTCCTGTTAGAGCTTCACATCTTCCTACCTGTATGTATTGATCTGAAAGCGGGAGGAGGGGGACGGAGGGAGAGGCGGTGCAGAGGTGAAGTAGGCAGCGCTGAACGCAGGGAAGCGGCGCTGGGAACCGAACGGCCGGGCACCATGGATCCACGGACCTCCCCTTGGGCACCATAATTCAGTGATTGACAGGTTAATAAAACTTGTTTTTTTAGCGGAATAAAGCCACAAATACATTTTATAAGGCCACCTTATGAATCCTAATAAAACCCTGCAACATATGTTTAGCTCACAGGGGTTATATCATATTATTCAGAGACACTCCAGCAAATAGTAGGAAATTGGAACAATATACCAGTGACATGCACATTGCATCTGCATGATATTAAAGGGATTCCACTCACCACATTATTATGTGGTGACAGAATCCCTTTAATATGCAGATGCAATGTGCATGTCACTGATTTATTGTTCCAATTTCCTACTATTTGTTGGATTGATTTGTCTATGAATAATTTATAACCCCCATATCAGCAGTATATTTTGGCGGTACTCACTTGACGTCAATCACTACTCCAGTTATGCCCATTCATATATATACTATTTACATTACATATGTAATTGAATTTGTGTCACTTGTCACTGTGGGGGCTGTAATATTCGCTCACTTGACGTCAATCATCACTTGTGACTCCCCAGTTAGTTCTGACTGAGTCACTGCTGCAGCGCAGTGAGCGCACAGACAGTAGCTGAGTAGGACTGCTGCCGCCCACCCTAGCATTGCTGCCGGCGGCCGGCCTGTGACTCCACCTTTGTGTGACGTCACGGCAACGCGCGGCGGCCACGTCAGGACTGAGTCGGAGGAGGAAGTAAGTGTGGTATAGTAGTCAAGTCCTTCACTATGCGGCGCCGGTGATGCCGCTTGCTAGTGGAGGAGGATTGAATCGGACCACGGGACAAGGACAACTTGGAATAGAGGAAAAAAAATAAGTCTATCACTAAGGCAAACAAGGCATTTTGCCGCCCCATCAGCAAGTGCTACCCTAGGCAAATGCCTTGTTTGCCTCGTGATAGATACGCCACTGCATAACAGTGCCATCCACAGACCCCCATAAAAGTGCCATCCACAAATCCCCCATAACAGTGTCAGCAACAGATCCCCCATAACAGTGTCATCCACAGATCCCCCATAACAGTGTCATCCACAAATCCCCCATAACAGTGTCATCCACAGATCCCCCATAACAGTGTCATCCACAGATCCCCCATAACAGTGTCATCCACAGATCCCCCATAACAGTGTCAGCCACAGACCACCATTAGGTCAAAACCCACCAAAAGCACACCTTTTGGTTCAAAATCATTTTTCTTATTTTCCTCCTCAAAAACTTAGGTGCTCCTTATAATCAGGTGCGTCTTATAAAGTGAAAGATACGGTAATTATAAATGAGCGGATAAGGGGAAAAGCGATTCTTTTAAATTTAATTTTTTTTCCATTTTTTTATATGTACCTGTATATTTTTTTTACTTGTCACTTGCCATTTGGGGACTTGAAGATACAGCAATCCAATCTCTGGTACAATACACTACAAATATCATCTATTGTAGAGTATTGTACTGTCAGTTCTACACTGACACTAGGCCTGATCAGACCCTATCCCTGGCAGTGCCTGGCAGACTTCAGTACATGACCGGCCCAACTGACGACAACATCTAATGAGTTAAATGACCTGCATTGATCTCGGCTCTTGCAGCAAGGTGTCGGCTGTAGGCTACAGCTGACACGTGCTGCCATCTCCATGCTGTATATATACCGTATGGTTAGGTAAGGTTCAGCTTGCCATGCAGTTTATTTATAGGGCATAATGTGCAAAGGGAGCAGCAGGGGGCACAGAAGGTCGTGTATGTCTACTCAGTCTATTTACCGGCAGCTCAGGTGCTATGGAAGCCATAACAGGAAGAGCAATTACTGGTCTTTTTTCTCCACACAGGCTATTTTAACTTTTGTTCTTCCTGAAGTCCATTTCTTAAAGAGGTATTCTGGTAACCATAAATATAACTTATAATCCATGTAGGTGAAGAAAAAGTAGAAGGCGGCACTCACCATGACTTGTAAAAAGTGCTTGATGCTTTATTGATTCATGTGCAGAAACAAGCAAGGGCTGGAGCGGACAAACTTCTCCACTGACATGCACAGTGCATGTCAGTGGAGAAGTTTGTCCGCTCCAGCCCTTGCTTGTTTCTGCACATGAATCAATAAAGCACCAAGCACTTTTTACAAGTCATGGTGAGTGCCGCCTTCTACTTTTTCTTCACCTACGTGGATTATACCTATATATACCTTTCCGCTTGCTGAGCACCACCGACATTGACCTGAATGACCAACTGTCCCAGTCACCGTTTTTTCTCCATACAAAGACATTATACAGAGAGGAGTAGTGCCACCCCCACTATCGTGTGAACATTTTTATAAATATAACTTACGTTTTGCACTAATTCATCATCAATAATTAACTAATATAATGTAAATTTGACATATTTACCATTTTGTAGTTATAAAAGTAGTTTTCTTTCTCTCTACCCACTGTGTTTCCTCATAAATTACCATGGCATCGACCTGTAGTTCTGAGCCTTTGTTAGGTCGAGCATGCTCAGTGTGTTGCTATCAATTCTTTAGCTAAATGTCTCGTGAAACAAAGGGAGTGTTAGAGCGCCGCTGATTACTGAGTAAGGGGCGTGATTGGACTGTATATCAGGCAGCCAATCAATAAACATCAACACTCACAGCAGGAAAGCTATGGATTGTGGGGATTGTAGTCTTTAAAGTTTTGTGAGAGAAGATCAGGCGCCATGATACTCTGTGTACGTTGCAGGCTCACACAGGAGCTAGACAAATGGATTGCAAAGGTAGGTATGGGTTCTGGCTGGGTCACAGCTTGCAGCCTTGAAGGGAGTCTTTCACCCCCATATGGCCATCGGCCGGACTGTATGTGGAAACAAGCGAATTGGAGGGCAGGTATAAGCACAGGCTGGGCGGGGAAATGTTCAGTAAGCACCGCCCCTGGGCACCTTCAAGAGCTCATTTGCATAAGGATTAAACTTCGTTTTTACACCTACATCAAGTATGAAGAAAAAGATAAAGGTACCCTTATATTCTTCTATATCTGTTCTATTGGGCGGAGTAAACACTCTATACTGCCATATGGGGGTGAAAGACTCCCTTTAATGCAGTTTTTCTAAAATTTAGTTACTTTAATGCATATTGAGCCTTAAATGGGTATTCTGGTAAAGAACATATTTATCACCCAGTACAATCCTGAGGAGAGTCCTAGTATGAGTTTTTGTTGAACAGCCCATAATTAGATAAGAGGTTTAGTATGTCCGGCATGATGCGCACTTCGCTCAACCCGGATTTGCCCTGCAGGCACAGGATCTGGCAGAGGGACAGGGAGGATTGCAGAGGCGGCGCTGGGTTTTGGAAGGCGGCGCTGAAAACAGGGAAGGCGGCGCTGGGCACCGGACGACAAGGGGTGCGGCCGGGAACCCTGTATTAACGGACGTCCCCTTAGGCACCTTAAGTAAGTGATTAACAGGTTATATAAAGCTGATGTTTGTGCAAATAGAGCCACAGTAAGGCATAATAAGGCCACCTTAGGATTCTACTTATTAGTCTGGACATGAACATATGTTTAGGTTATAGGGGTGAAATCTGCTGACAGAATCCCTTTAATAAAGCCCTAAGCTGGCGGTAGATCCCCCGAAGTTATGAAGAGGGGCCAGCCTCTTCATAACTTCTGCAAATCCAGCACCGGTTCTAAATATAACGCAGCTTCCTAGCTGTCTTACATTTAGACCTTTTTCTTTCAAAAATGATTTGTATTAGGATTTTTCTGTGTAATTTTACATTTATAACATTGAACTGATGTTTATACAAAAAAGCAATAAAGGATTCTTGCAAGTATTTTCAGTTTCCTCAGAGTAATGGCAGTATATAATGCACAGTTTAGATGTAGCAAGAATTTATACATTTTCATGTTTCAGTATGCAAAATAATAAGGTTTAACAAAGACATTTAGACCTTTTTCTATGCCTAAACCAGGCGTAGAAAATGGTATATGAGACAGGCCTGCCGGGCCATCCCCTTCCCCGCCCACACCACGCCCACCCTTTTAGACCTGGCGTGAGTGGGGAATAGTCGTAGATTGCGGCACAACTAGCCGTTGCTCTGCAATCTGCACCGGAAATACGCCTAGTTTACCTATATTTCAGATTAATAAATGATTCCCTATGATTTTATTTTATTTTCCCCCATTTAATATGTCTTCCGTGTATTTCCTTTACACTTGGTTATACTTGTTTTTAACACTATTTGCGCCATGTTTTTCCAGTTTTGTATTATCCATTGTGAAATCGCATACTGTATGTATGAATAAATACTAAGTGAGACATCAGCATTTATTGTGGGAGTTTCCACCCATTGAATCTTTAATTGATCCCAACTGAAGACTTGGCCGAAGTAGACAGTGTTCTCTGTTATTCCTCACCATCGCTAAGAACGCACCAGACAGTCGAAACGCGTAGGTGTTTCAGTGCTATTTTCCTTTGCAATGCCATGATTTTAATAATATTTTTACTAGAATAACGACTGAATTTAGAGGATCATTTTTTTTGGATGTAAATTACTTCAGAAGTCTGACAGGATCCACGCACAGTGTATTGATCATTCCTGAAGGCGGGTGAGCGTGAATTTTTTGTCCACTATTGATTTATACAAAGTTGTGTGAAACGACAGTGACCATTTAAATATAACAAAGACACTTTTCAAGCAAAATCGTTTCTTTATTAATAGACAACAGATGTTTTTGTTTTCTGGTACAAAATAGGAATTGCAGGATCTTAAACCCTCTTGCTTTTCCTGGTTAGTGTTGATGAGCCAATAGTGATTTTCTGCAAGGAGGAAAACAAAATTTCTAATTAAAACACATCTTTGCATAAATAATAAGCCTTATGTGCTCTATTTAGTTTCCCTATTCCTATTAGTTTGAGCAAGTGAGAAAGCCACACCAACATAAAATCGGCAATGTTAACATCATAATTGTAGTTATAGTTGTAAATGAAAAAGGAACTGTTTTTAGTTAAACCATGTCTACCAACTTTGAGGACACAAAAAGTTCTGTCAATTATATATATATATATATATATATATATATATATATATATATATATACATATATATATACAGTGGAGGAAATAATTATTTGACCCCTCACTGATTTTGTAAGTTTGTCCAATGACAAAGAAATGAAAAGTCTCAGAACAGTATCATTTCAATGGTAGGTTTATTGTAACAGTGGCAGATAGCACATCAAAAGGAAAATCGAAAAAATAACTTTAAATAAAAGATAGCAACTGATTTGCATTTCATTGAGTGAAATAAGTATTTGAACCCCTACCAACCATTAAGAGTTCTGGCTCCCACAGAGTGGTTAGACACTTCTACTCAATTAGTCACCCTCATTAAGGACACCTGTCTTAACTAGTCACCTGTATAAAAGACACCTGTCCACAGAATCAATCAATCAAGCAGACTCCAAACTCTCCAACATGGGAAAGACCAAAGAGCTGTCCAAGGATGTCAGAGACAAAATTGTAGACCTGCACAAGGCTGGAATGGGCTACAAAACCATTGTGTATCCCTTTAAACGAGCATTCCAGCCCAAAAAAATGGGCCTACTTATCGGGTTGTCTGATCACAGACAATAGGAGCATATTGCTAGGATATGCCCCCATTGTCTTATAGGTGCGGGTCCCACCGCTGGGACCCGCACCTATATCGGGAACGGAGCACCGCAAGATGGTGCCTGGAGGACTCTGGTCCGACCACCACCAAGCATGCTCCCCATAGAAGTGAATAGGAGCTCACCGAAAATGACCGGCCTCTGCTCCCATTCACTGAGACAGCGCTTGGCTATTTTTGGCAGCCCCATAGAAAATGAATGAAGGCGGTTGCACATGCGCAGTGCGCCCTCCAACACTTTCGGGGCTCCATTCTTGATATAGGCACAAGTCCCTGCGTTTGGACCCACACCTATAGGACAATGGGGGCATATCTTAGTGGTATGCCCCCATTTTCTGTGATGAGACAACCCCTTTAAGAACAAAAGGATTGGATTTGCTGAAATCCAATTGCTGGATCCTTTAGTCAACATCTGCCATCAAAGGAAAGTCAGGATACTCCCATAAACATTAGATTGTCAGTTGATCTTGCAAAAAAAAAAAACACCAACAATTAGTCGGCATTAATTTGTATGGGCACCTTAACTTAGTTCCCTGATCTATTAAAAACATACCTCCACCATTTCATCTCCGCTGACTTCCTGTATGTGAGAAAATTTGTCGCTCTTGCAGATTAGTTTTCCACCTTCTAGTTGCACAGTAACCTGTAGAAAAACAATATTGTAATCTTGCGTAAGAGACAATAATATCTTAGGAAATATCATTTCATATGCAACCTGTAATATATTTTCATTAGCTAAATCTGATAATTTCCAGCAAAGAGCATGGAAAACTCTAAAACAAACTATATAATGCATACTCATTTCTTTATGGCATGGAGCAGGGATGCCCAACCTGTGAACTACAACTCCCACCATGCTTGGACAGCCTACAGCTATTAGAGCATGCTGGGAGTTGTAGTTTTGCAACAGCTGGAGGGCCGCAGGTTGGGCATCCCTGGCGTGGACGCTATACCATGCTTCTTCATCTATGATTTAAAACTAGGCAATATTTATGACAGATTAAAGGGGTTATCCAGGATTTACATATGTCTGGCCTATCATCAGGATAGGTCATCGATATCAGATCTGCGGGGGTCCTACTCTTGGTACCTCGCCACTCAGCTGTATGGAGAGGCCACAGCTTTCGTGAGCGCTTAGACCTCTTCCTAGGCCACATGATGTCACATTCATCAGTCAAATGGCCTAAAGGCAGCTCAACCCCATTTAAGTGAGTAGGGCTGAGCTGCAATATCAAACACAGTCATTATACAACTGGGGTGGAATGGGAGCTTGAAGAGATCCTGGAAAAGACCTAAAAGAGGCACCATGTTGACAGAATATGGGGCAACAGAAGTAGGTAGGGACAACACAAAATAGGCAGGGGCAACAGAAGTAGTCAGGGCCAGTAATACTGTAGTGCAGCACAAATGAAACCCCAGCAGATCCAAATACCACAGTGCAGCACAAAATACTGCAACCCCCATTGCAATATTCAACTGTATCACTGTCCTATATGGAGATATAGCTGAATTTAGGAGGGGACCTGTGGCCATCAGAAGTACCTGATGCTCGGGGGCGTGGCCTGGCTGTTCATGGCGCTGGTCGCATAATCTACAGGCTCCGCTACTCACCACCTGAGCGGCTCACATAGACTGTGCTAAGAACTCCTCGGCTCTGCTCTGGGTCGGTACCGGTACTCACTTATGATGGGCAAACTTCGGAAGCGGCAAGCCCCGAAGAAGCTGACTGAATTCTTCGCTAAGAACTCTCCAGGTACCTCGGCTGCGCCGGATTCTCCCGCCATGCAGGCCCAACATGCTATCTCCCAGGCCCCTTCTCCGGGCTCGTCCAAAGAGTCGGCTGATCTTTTCCCCGGCAGCGCTGCACCTATTCCCCTCACCGAGGAATCGATGAGGGTCATGCTGGAATCCTTGCGGTCCTCACTGAAGGCGGACTGGTCTGGCCTAATAAGAGATTTACGGCGGGATATTCAGGGACTGGGAGACCGCACCGCGCACATGGAAGGCAAAATGGCGGAATTCGCAGCATCACATAACTCCCTCATAGACGCCCATGAGGCACTGGAGGAGGATGTGGCCTCCATAAGAAGCAAGCTCCAGGATCTGGAAGATCGCCACCGGCGTAACAATGTCCGCCTACGGGGAGTGCCGGAATCGGTGGAACCAGCAGAACTTGAAGCTTACCTGCAATCTATGCTGCGAGAAGTATTGCCTAATGTCTCCACAATGGATCTCATTATTGATCGTATTCATCGCATCCCTAAGCCTAAGGGGCTGGATCCCTCCGTACCGCGGGACGTATTGGCCAGGATCCATTTCTACCACATTAAGGAGATGTTTCTTCGGGTCTTGAGACAGGGTCCCTCGCTATCCAGTGCTTATAAGGAAATATCTGTGTTCCCTGATCTATCTGCTGCAACCCTGGCTAAAAGGAGGGAATATGTCCTCCTCACCAGAAAATTGCGGGAACAAAAGATAAGATACCGCTGGGGTTTCCCGGTTAAACTTATTATTTACATGGAAGGAAGACAACATGTCTGCAGCTCCCCGGAAGAAGCTGCAGTCTTGCTCCACAAGTGGAATCTGATCCCTGAGGCTTCTCATGTGAGGAGAGAGGAAGGCAACAAACCGGGTCGTTTGGACCCAGAATGGGAGCCTGCGTGATTCTACTCCGCACATCTTCTGGCATCTCTGCTGAATCATAGTCGGTGGTGGTTGGTGAGCATAGGGACATTTCATCGGTCCCTCCGTTTTTTCCCCCCTTACTTAGTCTGCTTGTACGGTAGCGGGTGGTTGTCCCACCCTAGCAGACTTCCTTTTTTCCTACTGTTGGGACTCAAGTATTCCACTATGTTTTCTTGTGGTTGGTTTATAGTATTGTTTCTACTCTACTTCTCCCTGCTCTCTCCCTCCCCCCTCCTTAGTACAGGCATGCCTCTTAGTTCTTGTAGAGTTCAGGATTTATGTACAAGTATGTGTGGGGCTTCATACTGTCCAAGTCACTGCATGGTATTAAGAACTCGATATCCGCGTCATTATGGCTATGGGGCTAAAAGTATACTCACATAATGTTCGGGGGCTTAATTCCCCGTTTAGACGCTCCCAACTTTGGGCGGATGTTCTAAAGTCTGGTAGTGAAATCGTTATGATCCAGGAGTCGCACTTGGTTGAAAAAGATCAATTTAGGTGTGCGCATCGCCAATTCCCTCACATGTTCTTTTCACCCGCAGTTACAAAAAAGAAGGCAGGCACGTTTATATGTATAAAATCTTCTGTGGCGTTTACTTTGCATAAGTGTATTACAGATGGGATGGGAAGATATGTCATATTATTGTGCTCTTTGGAAGGTGCCTCATTCACTCTGGTCTCTGTATATGCACCTAACGTTCGGCAACGAACCTTTTTTAATAAATTGGTTAAAAAAGTACAAAAGGTGGCAGTGGGCGCGATTATAGTGGGCGGGAATTTCAATATCCCTGTGGATGCGGAACTGGACTGTGCGAACCCTGCACGAGAGGATTTAAAAAACCAGTTGAAGTGCTCTTCTCTGCATGACATCTGGCGTTATCAGCATAGCACTGAAAGGGATTTTACGTATCTCTCTACCTCCTCTCCCTCGCGGTCTCGCATAGACTACTTCCTCATCTCCAGGGATCTACTGCTTAGAGTGTCCAGGACCTCTATTGGCACTGCTACATGGTCGGACCATGCCCCCATCGGGCTGGAGCTGGAGACGGGGGTCCCTACACATTCCCCCCCAGTCTGGAGATTGAACCCCTATTTACTTAGAAGTGATGAGAGAGTGAAGGGATTTAGTGATGCTCTGGTTGAATTTCTCCGCCTCAATGACACACCGGACATTCAGCTCTCTATGCTATGGTTAGCTCATAAGGCATATATGAGAGGTATCTTATTACAATCGGCAGCTCGATTTAAGAAACAGAGGAATGCCCGGTTGAATGAGGCCCTCTCTGCAGTAGCAGGTGCTGAGAGGGTATACAAGTCGGACCCTTTACTGGCCCATAGGTTACGTTTACGTGACGCACGGAATCACTTACGCTCTCTGTTACTTTACAATCATGAAAAATGTATGAGTAGATACCGGTTTAAATTTTACCATGTAGGGGATAGGGCAGGTTCCATGTTAGCGGATAGATTGAAGAAAAGGGCGGCTGCCACGAGGATAGAAAAATTGCATTATGATGGCACTACTGTATCTCATCCGCAAGACATCTCTGACGCCCTAGCTCGCTATTACACTAAGCTCTATAATCTAGGGGAAGACGCTAGCTGCCCGCAGCCCACTGAGGCGAGTATAAAGCTCTTTCTGGAGTCTTTGAATTTGCCATCTGTGTCGAACGCCCAGTTGATTTCCTTAAATTCCCCCATATCCTCTGAGGAAGTTGGCAAGGCTATTAAGTCCACTGCCTCCGGTAAGGCCCCTGGCCCAGATGGCTTTGTGAAGGATTTTCAGAATCACCTAGTTCCCCGTTTGGTAGATGTTTTTAATGGCTTCTTTTCTACTGGTGTCATCCCTCCTGAAATGCTGGCCGCGACGGTGGTCACGCTTCCAAAACCGGGCAGGGTCCCAGACCAACCTGCCAATTTCCGACCTATATCTCTGCTCAACGCAGATTTGAAGCTGTACGCAAAAATTCTGGCGTCAAGAATCAATGCTATTCTCCCTTCACTAGTTCATCCTGATCAAGTGGGATTCGTACAGGGCAGACAGTGCAGGGATGGCACCAGGAGAATGCTAAGTCTTCTTCAGATTGCTAACAAATCCAGGAACCCCACAGTGTTTATCTCTTTAGATGCGGAAAAAGCTTTTGACAGGGTGCACTGGGGGTTCCTGGATCATAACCTGCAATCCTTTGGATTCAGTGGTCATATACATGCAGCCATTATGGGTCTATACTCCAAGCCTTCCGCCAGGGTACTAGCGTCTGGGTTTATGTCTACTCCTTTCCAAATTACCAACGGCACTCGCCAGGGGTGCCCCTTGTCGCCCCTGATCTTTGCCCTGGTGATGGAGCCCTTGGCCACTAGGATACGCTCCTGCCCCTTGATATCTGGAGTGAATGTGTGGGACGCTTCTCATGTCATTGGCCTATACGCTGACGATGTAATACTCTCACTGACTGACCCAGCGCGTTCTCTGCCGGCGGTTATGGAGATTCTAGACACATTCTCTCGCTGTTCCTACTATAAGCTAAATGACAATAAGACAAAGGTCTTGGATTTCTTTATCAAAGCTGATGAGAAACACAGGCTACAGAACATGTACTCGTTTCAGTGGGTTGAAAGCTCTATTACATATTTAGGGGTGGAACTTGCCCGCTCCATCCCAGAAACTATATCTATTAATTTGAAAAGACTTAGGCAGGATGTACGTGGTGATTGTGCGAAAATGTCTAGCAATAATCTATCGTGGAACGCCCGCATTAATGCGTTTAAGATGCTAACCCTTCCAAAAATACTATATTTCTTTCGCTGTCTTCCACTCTTGCTTCCTAGGTCGGTCCTGTCCCAGCTCCAGCGCAACATTCTCTCTTTTGTTTGGCAACTCCCGAGGATACCTAAGGCCGCTCTGCATCCCCCTATCAGATATGGAGGACTGGGAGTACCGGAGGTATACCAGTACTACTTAGCTAACTTAGCGGAACAAACTCTAGAATGGTGGAGGCCGTCAGCCCCTCAACAGTGGTTGCAGATTGAGGGGTCATATGTGAGAGGTAAATCTTTACCAGCGTTGCTAGCAGCACTGTCCTTGAAAAAGATAGAGCTTCCGATGTTTCTTTCAACTATGGAAGCTTCTGTGTTTGCCTGGAAACACATCACGGATACTCTGGATCTTTTCCAGATTCCCAGGTGCGGCGTTCCTTTGGTGGCCTTAGAGTATCATGTTCCTCATTTGGACCTGTCGCTCTGGGTTACTCGGGGAATCACGTCCCTTGGTTGTTTGTATGACAACTCCACCATTGTAGACTTTTCAAACCTCCATGTGAAATACTCGCTTCCGCATAGTGAATTCTACAAGTTCCTTCAGGTGCGACATCTGTTAACATCGTTAGCGGGGCCTCCCACCTCCCAGGTTCGTTCACCGTACCAACTTTTCAGGAGCCAACCGCCCACGACCCAAACTCTCCACACTGTATGGCAGTATTCTTCCATACAGGGTAGACACTAAACAGTCTTTTATGTTGAAATGGGAGCAAGAGCTTCTTAAGGAGTTTACAATGGATCAGTGGACGGCGGCGATGTATTGGTCCTTTAAAAGTACTAAATGCATAAATCATGTAGAACAAGCGCGGCGTATCCAACTCCGCTGGTATCTGACGCCTAACAGGCTAGCTCACATAATACCGGGGTATTCCTCGCTGTGCTGGAGGGGCTGTGGAAGTGTGGGTACCCTGTTACACATGTGGTGGTCTTGTCCATTAGTTTCGAAATTCTGGGGTGACATCACTGATATGGTTACCAATGTGACAGCATTGCGTTTAGCAATTTCTCCGGAACTTGCTATATTGGGAATTGGCCTTGCGGACGTGGTGCATGATATGCGTTGGGTGGTAGCACATATTTTGAGTGCGGCGCGTAATGTTATAGCAAGGCAATGGAAGCTGCAGAAATACCCTGATTTATCTGAGGTTGTAAAATCTGTGAATATGCATATGCATAGTGAACTGGTATTTGCCCAGTCGCACGCATCTCGCATAATATCACACAATAGATGGATGCCCTGGCTATCAAGTAATTAAGCCTCTCCGCTTCCAGCCTACCTGTTATAGTTTAAAGGCTATGTATTATACGTCTTATCTATCTCTATGTCTGATACTGTGGAAGTCCTGTCAGTAGCCTCTGCCAGTCCTGTATAATATTGTGACGTCCTTATGATTACTTGACTATACCTGTATTTCCCTCTATGCCTGTACCCCCCGCTAATGTCTCTCCCCCCCTCCCCTCCCCTCCCTACTTTTCTTTTGCCCTGGTTTACAACCTGTTGGTATTAAGTTGTTGTTATTCAGCACCTCTTGACTAATGTACAAACTGAAATGATCTGTGTATACAAGATTTTTGCTCGTTTGCCAGGTTGGCAGCACCTGAGCAGGTGCCCTGGCGAATACTTGATGTCTATGTAATGAATGATTTCCTGTTCATGCTTGTTGGCGGCTGCGTCCGCCCTCAATTTGTGCTGTTTCTATAAACTAAACATTTAATAAAAAATTTATTGAAAGTGATAAGTACCTGATGCTCTTAGCATTAATTACTACTGAGAACATCAGATCGTTAAGTATCCAGCTGGCAGCCATAAGGATAAATCGAGTGGCGCCTGAGCATTGGCCCACAGGAAAATTTCCCAGTAGGATCTATGGCCAGTCCGCCCCTGTTATACAATGAGAATAGGTCATCAATATGTTAATCCTGGAGACCCCCTTTAACCAGTTCAGGACTAGACCATTTTCTCCTGTTAATGACTAAACGTCATTCAGCATTTTCCAGTACATGAAGGTTTGAAAGCAATAAAGATTTTTTTCCTTCTCATTCGATTGTTAAAATTTTTCATGATAAGTGGGTCTTTATTGCTATATTAGTATGTTTTATTTTTGCTAAAAAAGTGTCCGCCTTTTTGTAAATCTTTTTTTATACAATAATAGGTATACATAATTTTGGGTAAGGAATGGGGATATAGCTGTAGCTACTGATGGTGTAATTTTTTTTGTATTCATTTTTATTTTGATATACATATCATTTAGGTCATAAGAAACCTATAAGGGGCATTTTAACATTACAGTATTTTTTTTCATTGCTAATATTTTCTGTGACCAGGGCCAGACTCTTAGCTCCAGTTACAGGGCAAATACAAGCCCTCGATTGCAATATAAAGCTGATCTATGACTAAGACCTAGCAGGTCCTACAGCCACTGTACCCTGCACCTGCAAATCGTATTCTCACTGACACTGCAATAGTAGGGGATACGGTAGTATGGCCTATAAGCCTTCTCATGGTGATTGAGGTGCTCTCTCCCCAAGGAGAGATAATACCACCCAAATCATGAATATGCTTGACATGTATGTTGGGAGTTTTTCCAACGTACACATTAGTGTAGATCCATGAAGAGATGTGAGCAGGGCCTTACATTATGTACAGACGCATTTAAACACAACTGGGCAAATTTACGAAAATTATCTAAAGGAAAAAGTATATTTTTTGCCTATAGCAACCAATCAGCATAGCTTTCATTTTGTTTTTACTCTTGAAAATTTTCTTTTGCACAGTTTCACAAAACTCCCATATGTTACATCTATTCACAAAGCAATGAGATTTTCAAGACAATAAATTAAATCTTTACCTTGATCTTCTTTCCATCCATGGAGGTGATTTCTGACTCCTTTCCAACAGTAAAGGAATTGTTTTGAGTTTGCTTTGGGGTCTTTGAGGTAACAACAAATTCATTTCCATTTTGCTGGATTTCAATTACGGGGTTGACATCCTTTTTTGCTTTGATAATATCTTCAGGCAAACCTGTAATACAGAATATTGAGGGGTATTAATATGAGGGATATTATTATTATATCAAAATAAAAATACAAATGGCTAAAAACTTTTTGCAGTTGCTATGCCTAAGTACACTGTGAAGTAGTCACTGTAGAACCATGATGGAGTTTATATATTGGACTGCATTTTATATACGGCAGCTGGCAAAATTTATACTGGGACATTAGATATTAATGTGGTCTGCATGAGTAAAACTATCTCTCCACCTTTCTTGGTTCCAGAAATGTGGGCCTACATACAAAACGTTAGTATGAAAAAATAAGGTTAATATTAAATGAACATATATATAGTTCAGTGTATGCTATTCTTACCTACAGCCTGCAGGAAATTCTCAAAGTTCTCCTGAGAAAAGACATTCCAGGTTCCATTGAAGGCCATGGTGACTCTTGATGTTTCGATGGAGACAGGCAAATAGAAGTGACAGGAGTGATAAGTGATACTGCTTGTGCTAAGGCAGCATATATTTGGCCATCGTCAAACGTCATCCATAACTTCGTCCCCTGTCAGGCAAATCTCCATTAGTCCTCCTCCCTCAGACTAAACTTCCTCCTCCCTCAGGCTAGACTCCTTCCTCCCTCATCGCAAACTCCATTCTCCTTCAGACGTCAGCCCAAACTCCTTCCTCCCTCAGCCAAAACTCCCTTTCCCTAAGACGTCAGCCCAAACTCCGTCCACCATCAGCCCAAACTCGCTCCTCCCTAAGACGTCAGCCCAAACTCTCTCCTCCCTCAGACGTCAGCCCAAACTCTCTCCTCCCTCAAACGTCAGCACAAACTCTCTCCTCCCTCAGACGTCAGCCCAAACTCTCTCCTCCCTCAGATGTCAGCCCAAACTCTCTCCTCCCTCAGACGTCAGCCCAAACTCTCTCCTCGCTCAGACGTCAGCCCAAACTCTCTCCTCTTTCACTCCCTCATCCAAAACTGCCTCCTCCATCAGGTGTCAGCTCACAGACTCTGGCCCCGCCCCCTACAACCTCCAGTGCGCGCTCCCATCGATGCCCTGACCCCTGGACACTGGCCAATCAGCATTAGTAGTGTTCAAAGATCCTGCTGCTGATTGGCCAGTGGCAGGCAGTAGGCAGGCACCGACATCGTCAAACATCATCTATAACTCCGTCCGCTGTCAGGCAAATCTCCATCAGTCCTCCTCCCTCAGACTAAACTTCCTCCTCCCTCAGGCGAGACTCCTTTCTCCCTCATCCCAAACTCCCTCCTCCCTCAGCCCAAACTCCCTCCTTCCTCAGACGTCAGCCCAAACTCCGTACTCCCTCAGCCCAAACTCCCTCCTCCCTCAGACGTCAGCCCAAACTCCCTCAGACGTCAGCCAAAACTCTCTCCTCCCTCAGACGTCAGCCAAAACTTTCTCCTCCCTCAGACGTCAGCCTAAACTTCCTCAGACATCAGCCAAAACTCTCTCCTCCCTCAGACGTCAGCCAAAACTCTCTCCTCCCTCAGACGTCAGCCCAAACTTCCTCAGATGTCAGCCAAAACTCTCTCCTCCCTCAGACGTCAGCCAAAACTTTCTCCTCCCTCAGATGTCAGCCTAAACTTCCTCACACGTCAGCCAAAACTCTCTCCTCCCTCAGACGTCAGCCCAAACTTCCTCAGACGTCAGCCAAAACTCTCCCCTCCCTCAGACGTCAGCCAAAACTCTCTCCTCCCTCAGACGTCAGCCCAAACTCTCTCCTGCCTCAGACGTCAGCCCAAACTCTCTCCTCCCTCAGACGTCAGCCCAAACTCTCTCCTCCCTCAGACGTCAGCCCAAACTCTCTCCTCCCTCAGACATCAGCCCAAACTCCTCCCTCAGACGTCAGCCCAAACTCTGTAAATTAGGTGTTTATTTGTATTCTGATACAGTAAAGGTCTATCTTAAAAGTAGAGCCCAGAATTAAAAGGTATGATAATAATGATGAAATTACATCATTACATTTGTGTAAAAAAAGTAAAAAGAACGTAACATATAAGAACATAGATCAAAGTATCATAGTATGATCAACAGAATACTAGAATGTACACAGGTACATAGCATAATAATCAGAAAAATTGTGAGAACAAGTCAGGTGTAGAAGGGAAAGAAGAGGGGTAGGGGGGATATAAGGGAGTGAGGGTAGTGTAAAGACTAACAATTCAATGTGTAAGCTACAGTCCAGGCAATTTAATGCCCCAAAACATTATAAAAGATGAAAGATAACATCTTTTTTCAATAAGTGCATCCATTTCTTCCAGATCTTGAGGAATTTCTCAGGGTTGTGGGCAGAATTCCATCTCTTTTTTTTCAAATTCACATACTTTGGTGAACTCGGTGAACCATTTACCTAGAGTAGGTGGGTTTTTCTGAAGCCACCATATAGGAATCAGTATCTTTGCAGAGTTTAGGATTAACGGGCATAAATCTGATTTCACACATTGTTGATGGGTGTCATAAATATTGAATAAAACTATGTTTATAGACAGTTTTACATCAGATCCAAATACCTTATTGATAATTTTACAAATGCCCTCCCAGAACGAGGAGAGAATTGGGCATGAAAACCACAGATGTGCATAATTTCCTGTGCCTTGTCCGCATCTCCAGCATAAATCAGAGTTCTTCGGATTGTATCTGTGAAGTTGTACCCGGGTCTTGTACCAACGGGCTGTAATTTTATATTGTAACTCTTGATAATTATATGCCGGAGAATTGGAGAAAGCATTTTTAATGGCTATAAGTTTTTGTGACTTAGTGAGCTTATGTTGAAGTTCCTTATTCCATTTAGAAAAAAACACTGGTTCCTGCAATGGGGAATTTATTAGCTTGTAGCATTTTGACAATATGTGGGGGGCTGGGACTTTAGAATGAATTATTTTGTACCACCATTCGTTTTCACATGTTGGCTGGATAGGAATTTCAAAATTTTCAAGCAGGTGGACCAAACTATTATATTTTTTTATCGAGGATGTATGGTAAGGCGATGAGTCTACCTAAGTCTATTCTGCTAATGGGTCTCCCTTTAAACCAGAGAGCTTTTAGAGGGATATCATCTTCCGTCGGGCCGGATTTAAGCTCCTTCAGCCAAAATGACCAATCTTTAGGGATTATACAAATAGCTGGCGATTCCCTAATTAACTCCGGAAGAAAATGAAGAGAGGAGTTTAAGGTGTGCCATTTTCTTACTGTTTCCTTGGTCAGTGGATTTTTAATTCTCTTAAGTCTCTTTTGTAATGATGGAGATTTCCAGAGAAGAGCCGTTACTCTCTCCTCCCTCAGACGTCAGCCCAAACTCTCTCCTCCCTCAGACGTCAGCCCAAACTTTCCCCTCCCTCAGACATCAGCCCAAACTCTCTCTTCCTTCAGATGTCAGCTCAAACTCCTCCCTCAGACGTCAGCCCAAACTCTCTCCTCCTTCAGACGTCAGCTCAAACTCTCTCCTCCCTCAGACGTCAGCCCAAACTCTCTACTCCCTCAGACGTCAGCCCAAACTCTCTACTCCCTCAGACGTCAGCCCAAACTCTCTCCTCCCTCAGACGTCAGCCCAAACTCTCTACTCCCTCAGACGTCAGCCCAAACTCTCTCCTCCCTCAGACGTCAGCCCAAACTCTCTCCTCCCTCAGACGTCAGCCCAAACTCTCTCCTCCTTCACTCCCTCATCCAAAACTGCCTCCTCCATCAGGTGTCAGCTCACAGACTCTGGACCCGCCCCCTACAACTGCAGTGCGTGCTCCCATTGATGCCCCGCCCCCCATTCTGACCTTACTGGCACACTGGCCAATCAGCATTAGTAGTGTTCAAAGATACTGCTGCTGATTGGCCAGTGGCAGGCAGTAGGCGGACACCAAGTGTGGCAGTCAGTGTAACTTGAACTGCCGGCCACCAGTGTTAGGCAGCCCAGCAGAAGTCCCGTCCATCTCCAGCAAGAAGAGGAGCCGTCGGTCACACAGCCAGCAGCCTCCCCCGGTCTCGCCCCCTCCTGCACAGATGCCGTGATCCCCTGCTCCCCCCCCTTAACAGATGCCGCTCTCCCCCGCTCTCCCTCCCCCCCTGCACAGATGCCGCAATCCCCCGCTCTCCCCCCCACTGCACAGATGCCGAGATCCTCCGTTTGTCCCGTGCCCCCCTCCCTCATAGAAGCCACTTTCCCCCGATCCCCCTCCCCTGCACAGATGCCGCGATCCCCCGCTCCCCCCTGCACAGATGCCGCGATCCCTCGCTCTCCCCCCATTGCACAGATGCCGAGATCCTCCGTTTGTCCCGTGCCCCCCTCCCTCATAGAAGCCGCGTTCCCCCGATCCCCCTCCCCTGCACAGATGCTGCGATCCCCCCGGTCCCCCTCTTAATAGATGCCACGATCCCCGCTCCCCCTGCACAGATGCCGCGATCCCCCGCTCTCCCCCCCTCCTGCACAGATGCCGCGATCCCCCGTTTTACCCCCTCCTGCACAGATGCCACGATCCCCTGCTCCCCCTCTGCACAGATGCCGCGATCCCCGCTCTCCCCACTGCACAGATGCCGAGATCCTCCGTTTGTTCAGTGCCCCCCTCCCTCAACGAAGCCACGTTCCCCGATCCCCTCCCTGCACAGATGCCGCAATCCCCCGCTCTCCCCCTCCTGCACAGATGCCGCGATCCCCTACTCTCCCCCCCCTCCTGCACAGATGCTGCGATCCCCCGCTCTTCCCCCACTGCAATGTGCTGACACTCTGCTTTAAACAGCTGACATCCCTGCTGGTCTCGATGTCAGTCGTTTAACCCCTTCCATGCCGCAGTCCTTAGGGACCGCTGCATGGAAGGGGTTAACAGAGAGGACTTGTTTCTCCCACTGGTCCGCCATGCTGCACTGCTCTGGCAGCGTCCCAGTGGTTAGCATGGCAACTGGACACCTTCCCAGGCATCCAGCTTGCCATAGTATAGTTAAGCCTGAGCAGGCTAAGTGCAAGTGAAAATACTCTGCAGTACACTATATTGTGTACTGCAGTGTATTGCAGAAGCATCAGACCCACTGGATCTTAAAGAACCAAGTGGGTCTGGGTCAGAATTTTTTTTTTTTAAAGTAAAAAAGAAAATTAAAGTAAAAAAATAAATTTTTTGAATAAATGAAATTAAAAAAATAAAATATCCTATACATGTTTGGTATCACCGTGTCCGTAATGACACGATCTATAAAAAGTATAGATTTATATATAAACTAGCCACCTTGCCTTGGTTGCACTGGCCTTAATAACTTTGGTTGCACCCTTTTCCCGTGCATCACCAGTCCTTTGATATGTGTTATATGTTTTTAAGTGATTTTAATTTGTTTGTCCAGTGATGTCCAGTTTTGTTTTCATGATCTTATGTGTATAAATAAAGTACCAAAGGTTCAAACTAAGTGATGTTATGGTTTTGAATTTTTTGTCCATTTATTTTTGATTGGTTTACATGTTTGGCAATATTTGGACATATTACTCTATCAGGGACGATCTATTGGTGTTTATAACGATCTATAAAAAGGTCATGTACCTTTCCCCGCACGGTGATCGACCTAAAAAAAAAATATATATATAAAACTATTATGGAAATTACATTTTAACCACCTTGCTTAAAAAAAAGGGTATTAAAAGTGATTTAAAAACTTGCATGTACCCCAAAATGGTAACAATCAAACCGACATCCCATCCCTCAAAAAAAGAGACCCTGCCTAGGACAATCGCCTAATAAATAAATAAAAATGGCTCTCAGACTATGGAGACACTTAAATTTTTTTTTTTTATTAATGCTTTTATTGTGTCAAATGCAAAAAAAAAAAAAAGTTGACATGTTAGGTATTGCTACGTTCGTAATGACCTGCTCTATAATAATACCACATGACATTACTCAGGTAAACACGGTAAAATAAATAAAAACGGTGTGAAAAAAGCCATTTTTACTGGTCAACTTGCCACACTAAAAGTGTAATCCCAACAACCAAAAAGTTATACGCGCCACAAAATAGTGGCACTCTTTCCGTCATTTCATCCCGCAAAAAATAAAAACCTACATAAGACAATCGCTCAAAAAATAAAAAAAAATAAGGCTCTCGGTCTAAGGAGACACTAAAATCTTTACATTTTTTTTTAACAGTTCCTAAAATGCTTTTCTTGAGTTAAATGTAAAAAAAATACAAAGAAGTAGACATGTTAGTTATTGCTACATTCGTAATGACCTGCTCTTTGATAATACCACATGACATAACCCACCAGGTAAACACGGTAAACAAAAAAAAAACGGTTTGAAAAAAGCCATTTTTATTGTTCAACTTGCCACACTAAAAGTGTAATCATAAGCGATCAAAAAGTAATACGCCCCACAAAATAGTGCCAATCTTTCCGTCATCTCATCCCGCCAAAAATAAAAACCTACATATGACAATCGCTCCAAAAAAAACAATATAGACTGTATTTTTCACCCTATAAGACGCACCTGCCCATAAGACGCACCTAGGTTTTTGAGGAGGAAAAGAAGAAAAAAAATATTTTGAACCAAAAGTAGGTGTTTTTTTTTACTAATGGTGGTCTGTGCATGACACTATTATGACACACTGTTATGGGGGCATCTATGGAGATGACACAATGTTATGGTGGAATCTGTGGATGCAACTGTTATGGTGGATCTGTGGATGACGCACTCTATGGGGGCATCTGGGGATGACGCATTGTATGGGGGCATCTGTCATCTGTGGATGAGGCACTGTATGGTGGATCTGTGGAGATGACACACTGTTATGGTAGATCTGTGGATGATGCACTGTATGGGGGCAGCTGGGGATGACGCACAGTATTGGGGCAGCTGGGGATGACACACTGTATGGGGCAGCTGGGGATGACGCACTATATGGAGGCAGCTGGGGATGACGCACTGTATGGGGTCATCTGTGGATGACGCACTGTATGCAGGGCATCTGGGGATGACTCACTGTATGGGGGCATCTGGGGATGACGCACTGTATGGGGGCATCTGGGGGAGAACGCACTGTATGGGGGCAGCTGGGGATGACACACTGTATGGAGGCATCTGGGGATGACGCACTGTATGGGGTCATCTGGGGATGACGCACTGTTTGCGGGGCATCTGGGGAGGAAGCACTGTATGGGAGCATCTGGGGATGACGCACTGTATGGGGGCAGCTATGGATGAAGCACTGCATGGGGGCATCTGGGGATGACGCACTGTATGGGAGCATCTGGGGATGACGCACTGTATGGGGGCAGCTGGGGATGACGCACTGTATGGGGGCAGCTGGGGATGATGCACTGTATGGAGGCAGCTGGGGATGACGCACTGTATGGGGGCAGCTGTGGATGTCATCTCCACAGATGCCCCCATACAGTGCGTCATCCACAGATTCACTATAACAGTGCCATCCACAGATTCCACCATAACAGTGTGTCATCTCCACAGATCCCCCATACAGTAGTGCGTCATCCCCAGATGCCCCACTTACAGTGCGTCATCCCCAGATGCCCCACTTACAGTGCGTCATCTACAGATGGCTCCATATAGTGCGTCTTCCACAGATCCCCCATACAGTGCGTCATCCACAGATGGCTCCATATAGTGCGTCTTCCACAGATCCCCCATACAGTGCATCATCCCCAGATGCCCCCATACAGTGCGTCAGCCCCAGATGCTCCCATACAGTGCGTCATCCCCAGATCCTCCCATACATAATTTTCTTTTTTACTTTTTTCAAAAAATTTTCTGACCCCAGACCCACTTGGTTCTTTAAGATCCAGTGGGTCTGATGCCTATATAATACAATACAGTACATATAGTGTACTGCAGAGTATTTTCACTTGCACTTAGCCTGCTCAGGCTTAATAATACTATGGCAAGCTGGATGCCTGGGAAGGTGTCAAGTTGCCATGGTAACCACTGAGACGCTGCCAGAGCAGTGCAGCACAATGGACCAGTGGGAGAAAGAAGTCCTCTTCGTTTACCCCTTCCATGCAGTGGTCCCCAAGGACCGCGGCATGGAAGGGGTTAAACGGCTGACATCGAGACCAGCAGGGATGTCAGTCGTTTAAAGCAGAGTGTCAGCACATTGCTGACACTCTGCAAATGTTCGGCCATCCTGAGAGGGTCAGGGGGGAGCCGGGGACCGCAGCATCTGTGAGGGCGGGTGGAGCCAGGGACCGCAGCATCTGTGAGGGGGGGGGGTAAGGAAGCCGGGGACCGCAGCATCTGTGAGGAGGGGGTGGGGGGGGGGCCGGAGACCGCAGCATCTGTGAGGGGGTAGCCAGGGACTGCAGTATCTATGGGGGGGGCACGGGCCCAACGGAGGATCGCGGCATCTTTGCAATGGGGGGAGAGCGGGGGATCGCGGGATCTGTGCAGGGGAGGGGGATGGGGGGAGCACGGCTTCTATGAGGAAGGGGGGCACGGGACAAACGGAGGATCTCGGCATCTGTGCAGTGGGGGGAGAGCGGGGGATCTCGGCATCTGTGCAATGGGGGGAGAGCAGGGGATCGCGGCATCTGTGCAGGAGGGGGGGAGAGCGGGGGATCGCGGCATCTGTGCAGGAGGGGGGGAGAGCAGGGGAGGCTTCTGGCTGTGTGACCGACGGCTCCTCTTCTTGCTGGGGACGGACAGGACTTCTGCTGTGCTGCCTGACTAACACTGTTGGCCGGTAGTTCAAGTTACACTGACTGCCACACTTGGTACCTGCCTACTGCCTGCCACTGGCCAATCAGCAGCAGGATCTTTGAACACTACTAATGCTGATTGGCCAGTGTGCCTGTAAGGTCAGAATGGGGGGCGGGGCATCGACGGGAGCACGCACTGCAGTTGTAGGGGGCGGGTCCAGAGTCTGTGAGCTGACACCTGATGGAGGAGGCAGTTTTGGATGAGGGAGTGAAGGAGGAGAGAGTTTGGGCTGATGTCTGAGGGAGGAGAGAGTTTGGGCTGACGTCTGAGGGAGTAGAGAGTTTGGGCTGACGTCTGAGAGAGGAGAGAGTTTGGGCTGACGTCTGAGGGAGTAGAGAGTTTGGGCTGACGTCTGAGGGAGGAGTTTGAGCTGACGTCTGAAGGAGAAGAGAGTTTGGGCTGATGTCTGAGGGAGGGGAAAGTTTGGGCTGACGTCTGAGGGAGGAGAGAGTTTGGGCTGACGTCTGAGGGAGGAGAGAGTAACGGCTCTTCTCTGGAAATCTCCATCATTACAAAAGAGACTTAAGAGAATTAAAAATCCACTGACCAAGGAAACAGTAAGAAAATGGCACACCTTAAACTCCTCTCTTCATTTTCTTCCGGAGTTAATTAGGGAATTAGGAACGAGGGAGTGAAAGAGGAGAAAGTTTGGGCTGACGTCTGAGGGAGGAGAGAGATTGGGCTGACGTCTGAGGGAGGAGAGAGTTTGGGCTGACGTCTGAGGGAGTAGAGAGTTTTGGCTGACGTCTGAGGGAGGAAAGGGTTTGTGCTGACGTCTGAGGGAGGAGAGAGTTTGTGCTGACGTCTGAGGGAGGAGAGAGTTTGGGCTGACGTCTGAGGGAGGAGAGAGTCTGGGCTGACGTCTGAGGGAGGAGAGAGTTTTGGCTGACGTCTGAGGGAGGAGAAAGTTTGGGCTGACGTCTTAGGGAGGAGCGAGTTTGGGCTGAGGGAGGATGGAGTTTGGGCTGACGTCTTAGGGAGGACGGAGTTTGGGCTGAGGGAGGACGGAGTTTGGGCTGACGTCTGAAGGAGGATGGAGTTTGGGATGAGGGAGGAAGGAGTCTAGCCTGAGGGAAGAGGAAGTTTAGTCTGAGGGAGGAGGACTAATGGAGATTTGCCTGACAGGGGACGGAGTTATGGATGACGTTTGACGATGTCCTAATATGGACACCGTAAAGGATGTGCTGGATGTGATAATAATTAACTACACAATCATCAATCATCAACAGCTTGTTTGATGACCATAGACATGACCTATAGTTTAATGTCCAGTGGTTTCTTTGTTAGTGAATATTATGTAACATAACCCTTTCATTCTAAAATCATACAAATTTTGCAGAACTGTCCTTTAATATACATTTTATTTGTATTCATCCTCTCTATTCAAGTTGAGCTCTTTTTTGGAGACTTTAAGGTAATGGTAGAGCATTATGAGTATTTAACTAATATAATGTTACTTCAGGTCAGACTAGGGCTTCACAGAAGCTTCTGTGGGGGAAAATGCTGCACAGCAGTTGCAAGAATTCTGACATGGTATCGGCAGAATACAGGCTTCATTCATAGAACCTATTAGAAGACTGTTGGTGGAAAAGACCACATAGTCCAGCAAGTCTTTCCTTATTTCCTTGTTATTTTCTCTTAGGATAGATATTAAAGATGAGGCACATTTGATTCGACCTGAATTGAAAGTGCCCCAGTTGCTCTGAAAAGTTGTGTATCACACTCAGGGGTCTCCTAGGACTGTATCCAACCCTTTTCAAGCTCTTTAATGCCAAGACAGAACTACTAATGATAAAGTGACAGTGACATGCTGTATATAGCTCTGGGTAAACGAATGGTAGTTGGTGGTAACAAACAGCCTGTTTAATAACACACTGTACTGTTGTTTTATGCTGTTCTTTATTTGGGAGAAGATGCCACAAGTGTTTATACACATGGTGGTATTGGAAGAAGCAGTGGTTTGTTTTTGACAAGTGATTCAAAAAGTATCCCTTTGGGGGCAGTAGCAACAGGTTTGGTGTTATTTTAATGTTTTTATGAAGAAAATGATATATATATATATATATACACACTGAACAAAAATATAAACGCAACACTTTCGGTTTTGCTCCCATTTTGCACGGGCTGAACACAAAGATCTGATACATTTTCTACATCCACAAAAGACCCATTACTCTCAAATATTGTTCACAAATCTGTCTAAGGGTCCATTCACACGTCCAATTTTGCAATCCGATTCCGTTCCGAAAAAAATTGGAACGTTTAATCGGATCCATTCATTGCTATGGCCTCCGCAGAAATGCGGATAGCACTCATGGTACTGTCCGCATCCGTGACTCCGTTCCATTCCTCAGGATCCTTGAGTGCGGATCCTGAAAAAAGAAACACCTTGTCCTACTTTCTGTCCAACTTTCTGTTCTGTTTTCCCATTGTAGTCAATGGATCCTCAAAATAAACTGAAGACATGCAGTTTAGCATCCGAATGTCATCCGATTTTGCGGATCCGTTTACAGGAAACAAAATAAAAATTAAACCCAGCCCTCTGTGCCATGTGCTTTTTGTTTTGAGACAAGCACAGAGCTGGATCAAGATGGCATTTGAAGTAGAAAAACTTATCATTATGATCCAAGAAAGGCCCTCATTGTGGGATACCCGAAAAGAGGATTACTAGAACCGCGCTCTCAAGGACCAGTGTTGGGAGGAGATTGCGCAAGAATTGGTGACGTCCGCATGGGAGTCTGGAAACCTTGCCAAAAGTGAAAAGATTAGTGAGTATATACATTAAAATATGTAATATATGATTTTACTTTTCTATCTGTCCTGGAACAGTATAGTGTACGTGATGCTGTGTGCATGGGGCTGCCTGCGGGTCAACTGTCCTGCACTTATATATGATCAAATGGGTGCAGGACAATAGTCCGGCAGGCGGCCCCATGCACACAGCATCATAGTAATGTATGATGATGTGCGCTCCCGTGTGCACGATATATGCTGCTCTGTTACATATGGCCTGCTCATGCACCATATGTCTCGGAGGGCATACGGTCATGTGTATGACCCCTATGCAAAGCACATGCAATGCATTATAGCCAGAGGTTGCATAGCAACCCTGGTCTAAAATTTAAAGTGCAAGGCCTAGTCTTTATGCATAGCATACATAGATTAATCCGTGTATGCAATGCATTATAGCCAGAGCTTGCATAGCAACCCTGGTCTAAAATTTAAAGTGCAAGGCCTAGTCTTTATGCATAGCATACATAGATTAATCCGTGTATGCAATGCATTATAGCCAGAGCTTGCATAGCAACCCTGGTCTAAAATTTTAAGTGCAAGGCCTAGTCTTTATGCATAGCATACATAGATTAATCCGTGTATGCAATGCATTATAGCCAGAGGTTGCATAGCAACCCTGGTCTAAAATTGTATTAGTCTCTTATAAAATTTATAAAATTTGTGCATTTTATTAAATAGATAATTTATTCATTTTTTTTATATTTTGCAGTTAAAGATCTGAAAAAATGCTGGCATTCCTGCCGAGATCAATTTCGTTGCAAACTAAATTTAAAATTACGAAGTGGCAATGGCGGACTGAAAAAGAAGCCATATATATACACAAGACAATTACAATTCCTAAAACCCATCTTGGAATTAAGGAGGTAAGATTTATTTATTTATTTATATTACTCATTACTTACACACTAGCGTTTTTGTTGTCCGGCATAGAGTTCCGTATCCCCATGCATTCAGAATGGAGAGAAATCCGTTCAGGATGCATCAGGATGTAATCTGTAGATTACACAAACGTTATTTGCCCTGAGAAAAATCTTTAGAAAGCTGCGGTTTTTCCTCCTTCTAAAAATTTGGAGGACTTGCCGTAACGCCGCCATGGTAAGTATCAGCAGCAGTGTACTTACCTGCGCTTCAGCAGCCAGGTGATCCTTCTTTACGTCACAGGTCTGTGCGGCGCATAGATCTATGCGCCGCACAGACCTGTAACATCAAGAAGGAGCGCCCGGCGGACGCAGCGCAGGTACGTACACTGCTGCTGACTAGTTACCATGGCAGCCAGGACTTCTGTAGCGTCCTAGCTGCCATGGTAGCCCAAAAGCATTTTGAAGACTGATCAGGATCCTGATTAGTCTTCAAATTCTTTCAGGCGACTTGCGTTATGACGGATCCAGCAGGCATTTCCAACGACGGAAGTCCTGCCGAATCCACATAACGCAATTGTAAAATTACTCTAAGCTACGAAGGATGCTGAGAGTTGTAATTTTACTGCATTTTGTGGCCATAGAAATGAATGGAGGGTCGCTGCACATGCGTGGTGCGCCCTCCTTTCCTTTCGGGGCACCGTTCTCATTGTAGTTGCAGGTCCCTGTTGTGGGATCCACACCTATAAGACAATGGGGGCATATGCTAGCGAAATGCGCCCATTGTCTATGAAGGGATAACCCCTTTAAAGATTGCCATCAATATGTGTTAATACAATTGAAAGATTTTTTCTAGTTATATTGTATTTTTGGATTTAAATCTAAAATTATTTTTTCTCATAGCACTGTCGACAACCTGTCGTCAGAATCCAACACCATGCCGGAATCTGAGAATCCTTCACAAGAGGCCTCACAGGTGCAGCCTGAAGGAAGAACTGGGGAAGTACTCCAAAGTGAAACGATTCCATCGCCAGGAATTTTCGGCTAATGTATTTTCCACTCCAGTTCGAGAGGAAGGTGTTGGCCCTTCTTCAGGCAGGCGACGTCGACGTCGCAGCCTGACTGATTCACGAGTCATCCAATTTCTAAACCAGAATCAGTCGGATACTATAGAGGAGAGGACAATAAGTCTTGGAGCTAGTCTGGGTAGCGTGCCTGAAGAACGGCGAACACGTTGCCTTTCATCTCTCTGTCTGTTAATTGATCTTTATATCATGAAAACGTTCATTTATTTCAATAACTCAATTCAAAAAGTGAAACTCATTTATTATATTGATTCATTACACACAGAGTGATCTGTTTCAAACATTTATTTCTTTTAATGTTGATGATTATGTCTTACACCTAATGAAAACCCAAAAGTCAGTATCTCAAAACTAGAATATTGTAAAAAAAATGTTCAATTTTGTAGAGTCATGGTGTCACCCTAATAAACACAAAACACCTGCAAAGGTTTCCTAAACCTTTAAATGGTCCCTCAGTCTGGTTCAGTAGGCTACAAAATCATAGGAAAGACTGCTGATTTGACAGTTGTCCATAAGACTTGCTAAAGAAGCTGGCTATATCTAAGTATATTAATGTAAAGTTAAAATAAAGTGTGGTAGAAAAAGGTTCACAAGCAACAGGGATAAGAGTGCTTCAAGAGCCACTACACACCCAGGACATGGCTACAACTGTCACATTCCTTGTATCAAGCCACTCATGACCTGAGACGTCAGAAGCGTCTTACCTGGGCTAAGGAGAAAAAGGACCGGACTGTTGCTCAGTTGTCCAAAGTCTTGTTTTCAGATTAAAGTGAATTTTGCATTTAATTTCAAAATCAGGGTCATAAATTCTGGAGGAAGAGTGGAGAGGCACACAATTCAAGTTGCTTGAGGTCCAGTGGGAAGTTTCCACCGTCAGTGATGGATTGGGGAGCCTTCTCATCTGCCGTTGTTGGTCCACTGTGTTATTTAACCCCTTTATGACATAGACATTTTTCACCTTAAGGACCAGGCCATTTTTTGCAAATCTGACATGTGTCACTTTATGTGGTAATGACTTTAAAATGCTTTTACTTATCAAAGCCATTCTAAGATTATTTTCTCATCACATATTGTACTTCATGACAGTGGTAAATTTGAGTCAAAATATTTCATTTTTATTCATAAAAAAATACAAAATTTACAAAAAATTTGGAAACATTCGCAATTTTCAAAATTTTAATTTATCTGCTTAAAATAGATAGTAATACCTCATACAATAGTTATTACTTTACATTCCCCATATGTCTACTTCATGTTTGGATCATCTGGTAAATTACATTTGCATTTTTTGGGACGTTAGAAGGCTTAGACGTTTAGAAGCAAATCTTAAAATTTTTAAGAAAATTTCCAAAACCCAATTTTTAAGGACCAGTTCAGGTCTGAAGTCACTTTATGGGGCTTTCATAGTAGAAACCACCCATAAATGGCCCCATTTTAGAAACTACACCCATCAAGGTATTCAAAACTGATTATACATACTTTGTTAACACTTTAGGTGTTCCACAAGAATTAATGGAAAATGGAGATGAAATTTCAGAATTTCAGTTTTTTGGCAGATTTTCCATTTTAATCAATTTTTTCCGCTACAAAGCAAGGGTTAACAGCCAAACAAAACTCATTATTTATTGCCCCGATTCTGTAGTTTACAGAAAGACCTCATATGTGGTCCTGCTGTACGGTCACACAGCAGGGCGCCATGTGGTTTTTGGAAGGCAGATTTCACTAGGATAACTTTAAGTTGCCATGTCACATTTGAAGACCCCTAGAGTAGAAACTCCCCAAAAAATTACCCATTTTGGAAACTACCTACAGCATAAGGTGACAGTTTTGTTGGTACTATTTTAGGGTACATATGATTTGTGGTTGCTCTATATTACACTTTTTGTGAGACAAGGTAACAAAAAATAGCTATTTTGGCAACGTCTTTATTTTTTGCTATTTACAATGTTCATCTGACAGGTTAGAGCATGTGGTATTTTTATAGAGCAGGTTGTTACGGATGTGACAATACAAAATATGACTACCTTTTTTGGGTTGTTTGTTTCAGTTTTGCATAAGAAATGATTTTTTGTTTCTCCTTATTCTGAAAGCCATAGTTTTTTTTTTTCTATTTTTTGGGCGACTTACTGTCTTATGTAGAGGCTAATTTTTTTCGGTATGAGATGGAGATGTCGGCTTGATTGGTACTATTTTGGGGTGCATATCTCTTTTTGATTGCTTGTTATTACACTTTTTGTGATGTAAGGTGACAAAAAATGGCTTTTTTGGCACAGTTTTATGGTGTTCACCTGAGGGGTTGGGTCATGTGATATTTTTATATAGCAGGTTCTTACGGATGCAGCGATACATAATACCTACCGTATATACTCGAGTATAAGCCGACCCGAGTATAAGCCGACCCCCCTAATTTTACCCAAAAAAACCTGGGAAAAGTAGTGACTCGAGTATAAGCCGAGGTGAAAATGGATGTCACTGTTATGGGGGATCTGTGGATGACGCACTGTTATGGGGGGGATCTGTGAATGACGCACTGTTATGGGGGGATCTGTGGATGACGCACTGTTATGGGGGGATCTGTGGATGACGCACTGTTATGGGGATCTGTGGATGACGCACTGTTATGGGGGGATCTGTGGATGACGCACTGTTATGGGGATCTGTGGATGACGCACTGTTATGGGAGGATCTGTGGATGACGCACTGTTATGGGGGATCTGTGGATGACACTGTTATGGGATGGGGGCTGTGGATGGCACTTATGGGATGAGGGATGTGATGACACTGTTATGGGAAGGGGATGTGGATGGCACTTATGGGATGAGGGGATGTGATGACACTGTTATGGAAGGGGATGTGGATGGCACTTATGGGATGGGGGCTGTGGATGGCATCCACAGATCCCCCATCCTATAACAGTGCCATCCACATCCCCCATCCCATAACAGTGCCATCCACATCCCCTCATCCCATAACAGTGTCATCCACATCCCCTCATCCCATAACAGTGCCATCCACATCCCCCCATCTCTCATTACCGCTCATGTATAGTTTTTAAATTTGATTATACTATACACTTATTCTTACTATAATTCTTGCTCCCTCTGTACCTCATTACATGCGGCAGGCGGGCAGTGAATACTTCAGGCCGGGCGGGAGAGCGAGCGCAGTGTGACTGACGCCACGTGCCTGCGCCGCCTGCTTCATTCATAAAGCAGGCCGGGCAGGCACGTGACATCAGCAAGTCACGCTGCTCTCGTCTGCCCGGCCTGAAGTATTCACTGCCCGCCTGCCGCATGTAATGAGGTACAGAGGGGGCAAGAATTATAGTAAGAATAAGTGTACATTATAATCAAATTTAAAAACTATACATGAGCGGTGGGGCCGGAGCGCAGTGAGCGCATCGGCCCTGCCGCAAATGCCCGCCCCCAGCTCCTCCCCCTGCTCCTCCTCCCACTCCGCTCTTCAGTTTTAATTTATGACTCGAGTATAAGCCGAGTTCGGGTTTTTCGGCACAAATTTTGTGCCGAAAAACTCGGCTTATACTCGAGTATATACGGTAATTATAAGTGAGCGGATAAGGGGAAAAGCGATTCTTTTAAATTTAGGTTTTTTTTTTCCATTTTTTTATATGTACCTGTATATTTTTTTTTACTTTTCACTTGCCACTTGGGGACTTGAAGATACAGCAATCCAATCTCTGGTACAATACACTACAAATATCATCTATTGTAGAGTATTGCACTGTCAGTTCTACACTGACACTAGGCCTGATCAGACCCTATTCCTGGCAGTGCCTGGCAAGCTTCAGTACATGACCGGCCCAACTGACGACAGTATCTAAAGAGTTAAATGACCTGCATTGATCTCGGTTCTTGCAGCAAGGTGTCGGCTGTAGGCTACAGCTGACATGAGCTGCCATCTCCATGCTGTATATATACCGCATGGTTAGGTAAGGTTCAGCTTGCCATGCAGTTTATTTATAGGGCATAATGTGCAAAGGGAGCAGCAGGGGGCACAGAAGGTCGTGTATGTCTACTCAGTCTATTTACCGGCAGCTCAGGTGCTATGGAAGCCATAACAGGAAGAGCAATTACTGGTCTTTTTTCTCCACACAAGCTGTTCTTCCTGAGGTCCATTTCTTAAAGAGGTATACTGGTAACCATAAAGATAACTTATGTTTTAGACTAATTAATCATCAATAATTAACTAATATAATGTAAATTTGACCTATTTACCGTTCAGTAGTTTTAAAAGTAGTTTTCTTTCTCTGCTACCCACTGTGTTTCCTCATAAATTACCATGGCATCGACCTGTAGTTCTGAGCCTTTGTTAGGTCGAGCATGCTCAGTGTGTTGCTATCAATTCTTTAGCTAAATGTCTCGTGAAACAAAGGGAGTGTTAGAGCGCCGCTGATTACTGCTCTGCAGGACAGGTACGTTTGCCCAGGCATATGAGCTGAGGAGAGGTGTTGGAGTTCATATGCTTTGGCAAACACTTTGTATCAAAAAATCTGGCAAAGATGTCTTCCTCTACAACGTTCGATTGATCGATGTGAATGGAGAAATCACGTTTGCCAGGACATAGGAGCTGAAGTGGGTATGGATGTTTGGGCGGAGCCCCTATGTCCTGGCAATTGCCAGGCCCCTCTTTTTTTTTTGCATATTTTTTGGCAGAGATTTTTTCATCCACATCAATCGATGCGAATGAGGAAATCTGTGCCGTTTATTTTTTCTTTTTAGCCCAGAGGCTGAACGGAAAAAAAATCTCATTACCCGTATGCTCAATATAAGGAGAATAGCAGAAACTCCTAATGCTGGCCATACAGGTAATGATTGCGGAGACCCTCAAATGCCAGAGCAGTACAAAAACCTCACATGTGACCCCATTTTGGAAAGAAGACACCCCAAGGTATTCGCTGAGGGGCATATTGAGTCCATGAAAGATTGAATTTTTTGTCATAAGTTAGCGGAAAGGGAGACTTTGTGTGAAAAAACAAATCTTGGCTGCAAAAAAGTGTCACACATGTGGTATCGCCGTACTCAGAAGAAGTAGGGCAATGTGTTTTGGGGTGTATTTTTACATATACCCATGCTGGGTGAGAGAAATATCTCTGTAAATTGACAACTTTGTATAAAAAAATGAAAAAAGTTGTCATTTACAGAGATATTTTTCACACCCAGTATGGGTATATGTAAAAATACACCCTAAAACACATTGCCCTACTTCTGCCGAGTACGGCAATACCACATGTGTGGCACTTTTTTGCAGCCAAGATGCGCAAAGGGGCCCTAAATCCAATGAGTACCTTTAGGATTTCACAGGACATTTCTACTCATTTGGATTCCAAACCGCTTCTCACGCTTTAGGGGCCCCTAAAATGCCAGGGCAGTAAAAATTCCACACAAGTGACCCCATTTTAGAAAGTAGACACCCCAAGGTGTTCTGTGAGGGGTATGGTGAGTTCATGTAAAATTTTATTTTTTGTCACAAGTTAATGGAATATGAGACTTTGTAAGAAAAAAGAAAAAAAAAAAAAACATTTCCGCTAACTTGTGACAAAAAATAAAAACTTCCATGAATTCACTATGCCCATCAGCAAATACCTTAGGGTGTCTACTTTCCGGAATGGGGTCACTTGTGGGGTATTTTTATTGTCCCGGCATTTAGGGGCCCCTAAAGCGTGAGAAGGAGTTTGGAATCCAAATGCAAATATGCTCTGTGAAATCCTAAAGGTACTCATTGATTTAGGGCCCTTTGTATCTTGGCTGCAAAGTGTCACACATGTGTATGTCGTACTCAGGAGAAGTGAGGCAATGACTTTCTGGTGTATTTTTATATATACCTATACTTTGTGTGAGAAATACCGCTGTAAACGACAACTTTTTAAAATTTTTTATACAAAGTTGTCAATTTACAGTGATATTTCTCACACCCAACATGGGTATATGTAAAAATACACCCTAAAACACATTGCCCTACTTCTCCTGAGTACGGCGATACCACATGCGTGACACTTTTTGCAGCCAAGATGCGCAAAGGGCCCTAATTCCAATGAGTACCTTTAGGATTTCACAGGACATTTCTACTCATTTGGATTCCAAACCGCTTCTCACGCTTTAGGGGCCCCTAAAATGCCAGGGCAGTAAAAATACCCCACAAGTGACCCCATTTTAGAAAGTAGACACCCCAAGGTGTTCTGTGAGGGTATAGTGAGTTCATGTAAAATTTTATTTTTGTCACAAGTTAGTGGAATATGAGACTTTGTAAGAAAAAAAAAAAAAAAACATTTCCGCTAACTTGTGACAAAAATAAAAACTTCCATGAATTCACTATGCCCATCAGCAAATACCTTAGGGTGTCTACTTTCCGGAATGGGGTCACTTGTGGGGTATTTTTATTGTCCCGGCATTTTAGGGGCCCCTAAAGCGTGAGAAGGAGTTTGGAATCCAAATGCGTAAAATTGCCCTGTGAAATCCTAAAGGTACTCATTGGTTTTAGGGCCCTTTGCATCTTGGCTGCAAAAAGTGTCACACATGTGTTATTGCCGTACTCAGGAGAAGTGGGGCAATGACTTTTCTGGTGTATTTTTATATATACCCATACTTTGTGTGAGAAATACCGCTGTAAACGACAACTTTTTAAAATTTTTTATACAAAGTTGTCAATTTACAGTGATATTTCTCTCACCGAACATGGGTATATGTAAAAATACACCCCAAAACACATTGCCCTACTTCTCCTGAGTACGGCGATACCACATGCGTGACACTTTTTTGCAGCCAAGATGCGCAAAGGGGCCCTAATTCCAATGAGTACCTTTAGGATTTCACAGGGCATTTTTACGCATTCGGATTCTCACGCTTTAGGGGCCCCTAAAATGCCAGGGCAGTAAAAATACCCCACGACTGACCCCATTTCGGAAAGTAGACACCCTAAGGTATTCGCTGATGGGCATAGTGAGTTCATGGAAGTTTTTATTTTTTGTCACAAGTTTGCGGAAAATGAAATTTTTTGAAAAAAAAAAACCCATTTCCGCTAACTTGTGACAAAAAATAAAAACTTCCATTAACCTCACTATGCCCCTCAGTGAATACCTTAGGGTGTCTACTTTCCGAAATGGGGTCATTTATGGGGTGTTTCTACTGTCTGGGCATTGTAGTATGTCAGGAAACAGGACAGGTGCTCAGAAAGTCAAAGTGCGGAAATTCACTTTTTTGCACCATAGTTTGTAAAAGCTATAACTTTTACCCAAACCAATAAATATACACTTATTGCATTTTTTTTTATCAAAGACATGTAGAACAATAAAGTTTGAGAAAAATTTGTAGAGAAATGTAGTTTAATTTGACAAATTTTCAAACAGAAAGTGAAAAATGTCAATTTTTTGCAAAAATTTCATCAAAAAAAGCAAAATATCAAAAAAAAGTAAAATTGTCAGCAACAATGAAATAGCACCAAATGAAAGCTCTATTAGTAAGAAGAAAAGGAGGTAAAATTCATTTGGGTGGTAAGTTGTATGGCCGAGCAATAAACGGTGAAAGTAGTGTAGTGCAGAATTGTAAAAAGTGGCCTGGTCATTAAGGGTGTTTAAGCTAGGGGGGCTGAAGTGGTTAAAGCAATGATCCCGGCCCGATGAAGCAGTGTGCAGGAGCGGGATCTCGGCCGGACTGTAGGTGGAAACAAGCGAATTGGAGGGCAGGTATAAGCACAGGCTGGGCGGGGAAACGTTCAAAAAAGGCAGCGCAGCCTGGGCTCCCATACAGTAAGCGCCGCCGCTGGGCACCTTCAAGAGCTCATTTGCATAAAGATTAAACTTCGTTTTTACACCTACATCAAGTATGAAGAAAAAGATAAAGGTACACTTATATTCTTCTATATCTGTTCTATTGGGCGGAGTAAACACTCTATACTGCCATATGGGGGTGAAAGACTCCCTTTAATGCAGTTTTTCTAAAATTAAGTTACTTTAATGCATATTGAGCCTTAAATGGGTATTCTGGTAAAGAACATATTTATCACCCAGTACAATCCTGAGGAGAGTCCTAGTCCAGCCCATAATTAGATAAGAGGTTTAGTATGTCCGGCATGATGCGCACTTCGCTCAACCCGGATTTGCCCTGCAGGCGCAGGATCTGGCAAAGGGACAGGGAGGATTGCGGAGGCGGCGCTGGGTTTTGGAAGGCGGCGCTGAAAACAGGGAAGGCGGCGCTGGGCACCGGACGACAAGGGGTGCGGCCGGGAACCCTGTATTAACGAACGTCCCGTTAGGCACCTTAAGTAAGTGATTAACAGGTTATATAAAGCTGATTTTTGTGCAAATAGAGCCACAGTAAGGTATAATAAGGCCATCTTAGGATTCTACGTATTAGTCTGGACATGAACATATGTTTAGGTTATAGGGGTGAAATCTGCTGACAGAATCCCTTTAATAAAGCCCTAAGCTGGCGGTAGATCCCCCGAAGTTATGAAGAGGGGCCAGCCTCTTCATAACTTCTGCAAATCCAGCACCGGTTCTAAAAATAACGCAGCTTCCTAGCTGTCTTACATTTACATTTTCTTTCAAAAAAGATTTTTCAGTGTAATTTTACATTTATAACATTGAACTGATGTTTATACAAAAAAGCAATAAAGGATTCTTGCAAGTATTTTCAGTTTCCTCAGAGTAATGGCAGTATATAATGCACAGTTTAGATGTAGCAAGAATTTATACATTTTCATGTTTCAGTATGCAAAATAATAAGGTTTAACAAAGACATTTAGACCTTTTTCTATGCCTAAACCAGGCGTAGAAAATGGTATATGAGACAGGCCTGCCGGGCCATCCCCTTCCCCGCCCACACCACGCCCACCCTTTTAGACCTGGCGTGAGTGGGGAGTAGTCGCAGATTGCGGCACAACTAGCCGTTGCTCTGCAATCTGCACCGGAAATACGCCTAGTTTACCTATATTTCAGATTAATAAATGATTCCCTATGATTTTATTTTATTTTCCTCCATTTAATATGTCTTCCGTGTATTTCGTTTGCACTTGGTTATACTTGTTTTTAACACTACTTGCGCCATGTTTTTCCAGTTTTGTATTATCCATTGTGAAATCGCATACTGTATGTATGAATAAATACTAAGTGAGACATCAGCATTTATTGTGGGAGTTTCCACCCATTGAATCTTTAATTGATCCCAACTGAAGACTTGGCCGAAGTAGACAGTGTTCTCTGTTATTCCTCACCATCACTAAGAACGCACCAGACAGTCGAAACGCGTAGGTGTTTCAGTGCTATTTTCCTTTGCAATGCCATGATTTTAATAATATTTTTACTAGAATAACGACTGAATTTAGAGGATCATTTTTTTTGGATGTAAATTACTTCAGAAGTCTGACAGGATCCACGCACAGTGTATTGATCATTCCTGAAGGCGGGTGAGCGTGAATTTTTTGTCCACTATTGATTTATACAAAGTTGTGTGAAACGACAGTGACCATTTAAATATAACAAAGACACTTTTCAAGCAAAATCGTTTCTTTATTAATAGACAACAGATGTTTTTGTTTTCTGGTACAAAATAGGAATTGCAGGATCTTAAACCCTCTTGCTTTTCCTGGTTAGTGTTGATGAGCCAATAGTGATTTTCTGCAAGGAGGAAAGCAAAATTTCTAATGAAAACACATCTTTGCATAAATAATAAGCCTTATGTGCTCTATTTAGTTTCCCTATTCCTATTAGTTTGAGCAAGTGAGAAAGCCACACCAACATAAAATCGGCAATGTTAACATCATAATTGTAGTTATAGTTGTAAATGAAAAAGGAACTGTTTTTAGTTAAACCATGTCTACCAACTTTGAGGACACAAAAAGTGCTGTCAATTATATATATATATATATATATAATATATATATACATATATATATGTATATATATAGCATAACCATTGTGTATCCCTTTAAACGAGCATTCCAGCCCAAAAAAATGGGCCTACTTATCGGGTTGTCTGATCACAGACAATAGGAGCATATTGCTAGGATATGCCCCCATTGTCTTATAGATGCATGCAGGTCCCACCGCTGGGACCCGCACCTATATCGGGAACGGAGCACCGCAAGATGGTGCCTGGAGGACTCTGGTCCGACCACCACCAAGCATGCTCCCCATAGAAGTGAATGGGAGCTCACCAAAAATGACCGCCCCTGCTCACATTCACTTTTATGGGCCAAACGGAAATAGCAGAGCCAGCGCTTGGCTATTTTCGGCGGCCCCATAGAAAGTGAATGAAGGCGGCTGCATCATGCGCAGTGCGCCCTCCAACACTTTCGGGGCTCCATTTTTTATATAGGTGCGAGTCCCTGCGGTTGGACCCGTACCTATAAGACAATGGGGGTATTTCCTAGTGGTATGCCCCCATTGTCTGTGATGAGACAACCCCTTTAAGAACAAAAGGATTGGATTTGCTGAAATCCAATAGCTGGATCCTTTAGTCAACATCTGCCATCAAAGGAAAGTCAGGATACTCCCATAAACATTAGATTGTCAGTTGATCTTGCAAAAAAAAAAAACACCAACAATTAGTCGGCATTAATTTGTATGGGCACCTTAACTTAGTTCCCTGATCTATTAAAAACATACCTCCACCATTTCATCTCCGCTGACTTCCTGTATGTGAGAAAATTTGTCGCTCTTGCAGATTAGTTTTCCACCTTCTAGTTGCACAGTAACCTGTAGAAAAACAATATTGTAATCTTGCGTAAGAGACAATAATATCTTAGGAAATATCATTTCATATGCAACCTGTAATATATTTTCATTAGCTAAATCTGATAATTTCCAGCAAAGAGCATGGAAAACTCTAAAACAAACTATATAATGCTTACTCATTTCTTAATGGCAGGGAGCAGGGATGCCCAACCTGTGAACTACAACTCCCACCATGCTTGGACAGCCTACAGCTATTAGGGCATGCTGGGAGTTGTAGTTTTGCAACAGCTGGAGGGCCACAGGTTGGGCATCCCTGGCTGGACGCTATACCATCTTCATCTATGATTTAAAACTAGGCAATATTCATGACAGATTAAAGGGGTTATCCAGGATTTACATGTCTGGCCTATTATCAGGATAGGTCATCAATATCAGATCTGCGGAGGTCCTACTCTTGGTACCACGCCACTCAGCTGTATGGAGAGGCCACAGCTTTCCGTGAGCGCTTAGACCTCTTCCTAGGCCACATGATGTCACATTCATCAGTCAAATGGCCTAAAGGCAGCTCAACCCCATTTAAGTGAGTAGTGCTGAGCTGCAATATCAAACACAGTCATTATACAACTGGGGTGGAATGGGAGCTTGAAGAGATCCTGGAAAAGACCTAAAAGAGGCCCCATGTTGACCGAAGTAGGTAGGGACAACACAAAATAGGCAGGGGCAACAGAAGTAGTCAGGGCCAGTAATACTGTAGTGCAGCACAAATGATACCCCATCAGATCCAAATACCACAATGCAGCACAAAATACTGCAACCCCTACTGCAATATTCAACTGTATCACTGTCCTATATGGAGATATAGCTGAATTTAGGAGGGGACCTGTGGCCATCATAAGTACCTGATGCTCTTAGCATTACTTACTACTGAGAACATCAGATCGTTAAGTATCCAGCTGGCAGCCATAAGAATAGATCGAGTGGCACCTGAGCATTGGCCCACAGGAAAATTTCCCAGTAGGGTCTATTGCCAATCTGCCCCTACTATACAATGAGGATAGGTCATCAATATGTTGATTTTGGGGCCCCCTTTTAACCAGTTCAGCACTAGACCATTTTCTCCTGTTAATCACCAAACGTCATTCAGCATTTTCCAGATTATTGAAATGTTTCATGGGTCTTTATTGCTATATTAGTATGTTTTATTTTTGCTGATATTGAGAAAATAAAAAAAGTCACTGTTTTCCCATTTTTTCAACAGAAAAATTGTATCTAAACAAGTAATGTAAGCCTTTTTTTAAGTCTTTTTTTTATACAATAATAGGTATACATAATTTTGGGTAAGGAATGGGGATATAGCTGTAGCTACTGAAGGTGTAATTTTTTTTGTATTCATTTTTATTTTTATATACATGTCCTTTAGGTCATAAGAAACCTATAAGGGACATTTTAACATTACAGTATTTTTTTTCATTGCTAATATTTTCTGTGACCAGGGCCAGACTCTTAGCTCCAGTTACAGGGCAAATACAAGCCCTCGATTGCAATATAAAGCTGATCTATGACTAAGACCTAGCAGGTCCTACAGCCACTGTACCCTGCACCTGCAAATCGTATTCTCACTGACACTGCAATAGTAGGGGATACGGTAGTATGGCCTATAAGCCTTCTCATGGTGATTGAGGTGCTCTCTCCCCAAGGAGAGATAATACCACCCAAATCATGAATATGCTTGACATGTATGTTGGGAGTTTTTCCAACGTACACATTAGTGTAGATCCATGAAGAGGTGTGAGCAGGGCCTTACATTATGTACAGACGCATTTAAACACAACTGGGCAAATTTACGAAAATTATCTAAAGGAAAAAGTATATTTTTTGCCTATAGCAACCAATCAGCATAGCTTTCATTTTGGTTTTACTCTTGAAAATTTTCTTTTGCACAGTTTCACAAAACTCCTATATGTTACATCTATTCACAAAGCAATGAGATTTCCAAGACAATGAATGAAATCTTTACCTTGATCTTCTTTCCATCCATGGAGGTGATTTCTGACTCCTTTCCAACAGTAAAGGAATTGCTATGAGTTTGCTTTGGGGTCTTTGAGGTAACAACAAATTCATTTCCATTTTGCTGGATTTCAATTACTGGGTTGACATCCTTTGCTACTTTGATAATATCTTCAGGCAAACCTGTAATACAGAATATTGATTGATATTATGGTCAAAGTGAAAATACAAATGGCTAAAAACTTTTTGCAGTTGCTCTGCCTAAGCACACTGTGGAGTAGTCACTGTAGAACCATGATGGAGTTTATATATTGGACTACATTCTATATATGGCAGCTGGCAAAACTTATACTGGGACTTTAGATATTAATGTGGTCTGCATGAGTAAAAGTATCTCTCCACCTTTCTTGGTTCCAGAAATGTGAATCTACTTACAAAACGTTAGTATGAAAAAATAAGGTTAATATTAAATGAACATATATATAGTTCAGTGTATGCCATTCTTACCTACAGTCCTCAGGAAATTCTCATAGTTCTCCTGAGCAAAGACATTCCAGGTTCCATTGAAGGCCATGGTGACTCTTGATGTTTGGATGGAGACAGGCAAATGGAAGTGACAGGAGTGATAAGTGATACTGCTTGTGCTAAGGCAGCTTATATTTGGCCTGGCACCCCAATGGATGCGCTGGATGTGATAATAATTAACTACACAACCATCAATCATCAACGGCTTGTTTGATGACCATAGACATGACCTATAGTTTAATGTCCAGTGGTTTCTTTGTTAGTGAATATTATGTAACATAACCCTTTCATTCTAAAATCATACAAATTTTGCAGAACTGTCCTTTAATATACATTTTATTTGTAATTATCCTCTATTCAAGTTGAGCTCTTTTTTGGAGACTTTAAGGTAATGGTAGAGCATTATGAGTATTTAACTAATATAATGTTACTTCAGGTCAGACTAGGGCTTCACAGAAGCTTCTATGGGGGAAAATATTGCACAGCAGTTGCAAGAATTCTGACATGGTATCGGCAGAATACAGGCTTCATTCATAGAAACCATTAGAAGACTGTTGGTGGAAAAGACCACATAGTCCAGCAAGTCTTTCCTTATTTCCTTGTTATTTTCTCTTAGGATAGATATTAAAGATGAGGCACATTTGATTCGACCTGAATTGAAAGTGCCCCAGTTGCTCTGAAAAGTTGTGTATCACACTCAGGGGTCTCCTAGGACTGTATCCAACCCTTTTCAAGCTCTTTAACCCTTTAAGGACCCGGTTTGAGTTTTCGTTTTGCGCTTCCTGCCTTCCCAGAGCCTTAACTTTTTTATTTTTCGGTTCACATAGCCATATGAGGGCTTGTTTTTTGCGGGACAAGTTGTACTTTCCAACGCCATCATTTAATATTGCATATGATGTAGTGGGAAGCGGGAAAAAAATTCCAAATGGGGTGAAATTGGAAAAAAAAGAAATTCCACCACAGTTTTGTGGCTTTTTAAATTCCAACGATCGATGTGCGATAAAACTGACCGGTTACTTTTACTCTACAGGTCAGTACGAATCCGGCGACACCCTATATGTATAGGTTTTCTTGCATTTTGATAGTGAAAAAAAAATCTAATGTGGGAAAAAAAATCTGTTTTACTTTTTTGTTACCATGTTTTGACCCCTATAACTTTTTTGTAATTATATGTACAGAGCTGTATGGGGGCCCATTTGCGTCATAATCCTATCTTTTTATTGATACCATTTTGGGGTGTGTATGACTTTTTGATCACCTTTTATGTCATTTTTTGCTGAAAATGAAGCGACCTATGACGTATGGGGAATATTTTTTTATATTTTTATACTATGTGCATTTTCGTACAATTGCAACACCCATGATGTGTATTATTTTAATTTTTTTAGTTTTTTAATTTTAATTTTAGCAAAAGGGGGGTGATTTGAACTTTTATGATTTTATTATTTATTTTTTTTGAAACTTTTTTTTTTTTTTTTTACACTTTTATATAGTTCCCATAGGGAACTATGACTTACAATCATCTGATTGCGATTTTCATACATTCCAATGCAATAGCATTGTAATGTATGAAAAAATCACATATTTCCTATGAAGCCTATTACAGGCAAGGCTCCATAGGAAATACTACAGAGCAGCCTGGGTTTCATTCATAGAAACCCAGGCTACTACAGGCATGCTCCGGCTCCTCCGATTGCCACACGGGGGAGCCGGAGCGCAAACCGAAAGTAAAACTTTTGGTTTGTGTGCACTCAGATGCCGTGGTCAGGACTGACCACGGCATCTGAGGGGTTAAATGTCCATGATCGGCATCGCTGCCGGTCGCGGACATTAGCCGCAGGTGTCTGCTACAGGAACCATGCAAGCTAAGGTGCCTGCATGGAGCAGGAGCGGGCGCCATCTTTAGAGACAGGACACAGGACGTATGGGTACATAATTTGGGGGAGATTCACAATTTTATTCCCCATGCACACGACCGTTCTTTGTTTCCGCGTCCGTTCCGGTTTTTTTCACGGATAGGATGCTTCCCCATTCATTTCAATGGGTCCGTCAAAAAATGCGGATGGTCAACCGTTTTTGTTCCGCATCCGTGATCCGTGTTTTCATTCCGTCAAAAAAATAGTGCATGTCCTATTTTTTTCACGTTTGCGGACAAGGATAGGCATTTTTACAATGGATCTGCCATAAAAATCGGATCCGTCAAAAAAAACAGTCCGTCATCCCTTTTTTTTGACGGACGCAAAATTTGCAGGAGGAGCTGACGCAGAGGCAGGAGTGGACTCTGGCTGAAGTCAGTGCTTCAAGAGCCACTACACACAGACATATCAAAGACGTGCTACAACTGTCACATTCCTTGTATCAAGCCACTCATGACCCAGAGACATCAGAAGCGTCTTACCTGGGCTAAGGAGAAAAAGGACTGGACTGTTGCTCAGTTGTCCAAAGTCTTGTTTTCAGATTAAAGTAAATTTTGCATTTAATTTCAAAATCAGGGTCATAGATTCTGGAGGAAGAGGCACACAATTCAAATGGCTTGAGGTCCAGTGGGAAGTTTCCACAGTCAGTGATGGTTTGGGGAGCCTTCTCATCTGCTGGGGTTGGTCCACTGTGTTATATAGAGTCCAAAGTCAGCGCAGCCATCTACCAGGAAATTTTTTGAGCACTTCATGCTTCCCTCTGCTGAAAACAGCTTTATGGAGGTGCTGATTTAATTTTACAGCAGAACTTGGCACCTGCCTACACTGCCAAATATACTAATACCTGGTTTAATAAGCACAGTATCATTGTGCTTGATCAGCCAGCAAACCCCATAGAGAATCTCAGGGTCAGGAGGTATGCTGCAACTAAAAATATCACTCAGGAGAGTGCTAACTCTGGACCAAAAGGTGCCTATCAAGGGGCAGTCCCAGAAAATGTGATGCAGCGTTCCCCTAGTTGTTCCACATCTCCAGCATACCTCCATGACTGCGGGATTCAATCTATAGAGAAGGTCAGGAGTATGATACCAATACATACCAATACATTAAGATCTTATACTAATTCTCTTGACAGAGAACTGACATTGATGACTTCGCTGCTCTTCTCCATATGAGTCTCCACAGTGTGTCTGATAGAGGTCTCCCCAAGTATTTCTCCCATCGTACCATATTACAGTGTCTTTGGATTCGTTCTAGGGAGGGGGTCATCAGAATGGAGTAAATCTCAGATATTAACCCCTTCATATGTACTCCTCTTCTACAAAGATGCTCAAATGCCGTCGGGAGAGAGACCCTGGTCCCCAAAAAAGATAGATTGGGCGAAGTGTCTGATCTGCACATAGAAATAATTGGTAGAGGATGGAAGGTTATATTTGCTCTAAATAGGTGAGAAAGGTAATAGGTCCCTAGTGAATGGGTCAACAATGTGTGCATAGCGAAAGGCACCATTTTGAAACCACATTCTCATTGCTGAGGTAGTAAGACTCACTGAGAGTAGTGGATGGTATAGAAAAGAAGTCATGGAAGAGTGGCGAGAGACCAGAGGGAATCTACTGCTACAGGTCCGCCACACAGATTTAGTGCAGGCCATGGGCCCTAGAAGTTCCCTAGATGATGACTTACTATATGAGCTATATGAGCTAGACCATAGCAGAGAATTAGGGTATATGGGAGCCAGCCAGAGTCTCTCTATCTGCATCCAGACAGAATGAGGCTGCAGAGATGCCCAGGCTGTGATGCAGCGTAACAGAGCTGCCCAATAATATTTGATCAGGTCAGGAACTCCCAGACCACCCTGATGCTTACTAGATAGGAGTACAGACCTAGGGATTCTATGGCATCTCTCGGCCCATATAAATCGGAAGAGCTGTGATTGTACTGACTTCAAATCTTGAAGGGGAACCGTATCCCTGACCATAATACCCTTAACATCTCGGCAAGCCCTAATTCTAGCTGATTAAGCTCAAAGTAAGACTTAAGATGTCTGCACAATTCTTCCCGTAGCAATGGTCTTTTAAGTAGGGTGTCATTGGAATTGGCGGACATGTCCCGAGCCAAGGTCAATTCTGACCATTACAGGGGCATGGTCGGACCAGGTAATTTGGCTCATAGTGGCTCCTTTCAGCACACGGAGGGTAGAGATGGTTCCAAAAAAGAAATCGATTTGGATATGGGTTCCATGAGGAGCTGAGTAGAAGGAAAATGACCTATCAGTGGGGTGATTAAGTCGCCAAAGGTCGTATAAGGAGTATCGCCTGATTAATTAGCGAAAGTTCCTGGTTAATCGCTGTTGTGATGGGTTCAAGGGCCTTTCTAGTAGGGCCAATCTGTCCTTAGAGTCCGAGAAAATAGTGTTAAAGTCTCCTTCCAATAGGACCAGTGGGTCAGAGTATACCAAAAGCCTTACTGAACACTCTGCTAAGGAAATGGATCTGAGATGTGTTCGGGGCATATAGATTACAAAGCGTGATTGACTGCTCTGCAAGTTTGCCTCTCAGAATGATGTAACGCCCCTGTGGGTCTAATATTGTGAAGTCTATTCTGATGGGACAGTGGGCTGATATGAGAATTGTGACTCCTGCCTTCCTGTGAGAATGGATCGATGAGTATGCAGTGGGATATAAGTGAGCTGCAAAACGAAAAGAGGAATTGTCATCAAAATTAGTTTCCTGAAGAAGCACTATGTCCGCCTGGTGGGATTTCAACTCCAAGAGCAAAAGTCTCCTCTTGGTGTTGAAGTTGAGTCCCTTTACATTTAGGGTGGCGCACTGCACCATGGTGACGTATGAGGGAGTGGAATGTAGAAGGGATATAGCTCACCAGTATTCCCAAGATGTAACTCTGCCAATTTGTCGGTCAGTAGCTAAGTAACCTCAAGCCGGGTGACTTCTCGTCCAGAGCCAGGACCAGGAGTCAGAAGTGTGTTGGCCCGGTATGTGATGCCTTTAGAAAGGAGAATGGAAACAAAAGGGAGGGGCTGACAACACAAGACAGGACAAAACTCAAAAACAAATAGCTAGCAATGAATGTATATGATGTATATCCCTGCCAGAGGCAACAATCAGGTTCTCTTCCGGGGTCGCAGTGTCAGAGGTCGACCGATAGGAGCTCCTTACATAGCAAATACTGACTAACAAGACCTTCTAAGGTCAACCAGAGCTCGGGTAGGTCCGCACCACAAAAAAGAAAACAAGATAACATTAAAGAAATAACTGGCTGACTAGCAAATATGTAAGGCCGATAAGAACAAAGATATGTGGAATATCTGCAACTAGGGAGAACTACTGCTCGTGTGAGCAGTGCAGAGGTAGAGTCAGAGTCATCTCCCTCCGCCCAGGTTATAGGGATCAGTCTGGTGACTGTTGTCCTGGTGATGAGGGACCCCGTGCAGATGAGGGTGAACCCTTTGTTCCGTCCCACTCTTCTCTTCCTTACCACCTGGGACCAGACCGGAGGCGTTGGTGGGACAGGGGGGTTCGATCTCCCAATTTACCATTGCGGGTACAGGAAGTCCCAGCATCCCACAGAAAGGGTGCAGATCTGAGAAGGAGCGAAGGGTTGCTGTCTTTCCCTGATGGCACGCTGACAAGGCAAATGGAAATCTCCATTGGTATGCTATTTGACAGTCTCGTAGCAATGTGAGGAGGGGCTGTAGATGTCTTCTTTTTTGCAGGGTAAGCCAGGAGAGGTCAGGAAAAAGCTGCACTGTGGCTCCGTCAAATTCAAAATTGCGTAGGTCCCAGGCCTTTGTCATAATGGCCTCTTTAAAGGTGTAATCATGGACACAGCAGATTATGTCCCTGGGTCGAGAGGAGGTGCCCTTGGGTTTAAGCCCTCTGTGGCCTCTGTCCAATTTAATCTTGTGCCCCCTCCGAGATGGAAGAAGGTTTCTGCCCTCTGGCAAGTCCTCCCGCGCTCCCGCTCCAGCGCTATGTCGAGGTGGTGGGAGGGAGCAATGGCGGGCGGCTCCTTGCTGTGTGGAGCGCCATGCTGGGCCATTCTAGGGGCCCTCGTCCAGCCCTCCACCAGCGTCCTGGGCGGCGAGGGAGAATGTGGAGGAGGAGAGGACCTCCTGGGAGCTGATTTCTTCCCCATAAGGTCGGCTATTTAGGTGTGGCAGGCCAAAGTGCGGTGGTACAGGTGGAAGCAGAGCGCCTAAGCGTCCATGTTAGCCGGAGTCCGGATACGCCCTCCAAAAATGTTTATATTTTTTTAATTGGTCTTATCTAATAATCTAATTTTCTGATATACTGACTTTTAAGTTTTTATTAGCTGTAAGCCATAATCATCAACATTGACTGAAAAAAAAGCTGGAAATACATCACTCTGTGTGTAATTAATCTATATAATATATGTTTTACTTTATTTATTTGAATTACTGAAATAAATTAACTTATTTATGATATTCTAATTTATTGAGATGCACCTGTATAAATAACACAGGTACAGCATTCACAATAGGTGATGGTCATAGCTTATCTACTCAGCTTTACACAGTGACCCCTGCATAGGTCAGAAAACATGTCTAGAAAACTAGATAGACGTCAATTAGTCATCTGTCCATTGACATCCTGTTTGTGCACAAATGGATGAGGTATGTTTTTTTTTTACGCTATTTCAGGGAAAATTGATTCGTTACCACGAAGCACAAGGAAATTCGGCTTCGTGGCAGTCCACTTTGGATACTTCGATTCGCTCAACCCTAATTGTCATGTCCCCCAAACCGTTCCCACAAAGTTGGAAGCATACAATTGTCCAAAATGTTTTGTTATGCTGAAGCATTAAGATTTCCCTTTACTGGAACTAAGGGGCCTAGGCAACCCCTGAAAAACAACCTTGTGGCATTATCCCTTCACCAAACTTTACAGTTGGCACAATGCAGTCAGGCAGGTAACATTCTCCTGGCATTTGACAAACCCACACCCTTCCACGAGACTGACAGATAGAGAAGAGTGATTGGTCACTCCACAGAAGACATTTCCATTGCTCCAGAGTCCAGTGGCTTTACACCATTCCATTTGATATTTGGCATTGGGCTTGATCTAAGGCTTGTATGCAGCTGCTCAACCATGGAAATTCATGCCATGAAGCTCCCAGGGCACAGTTTTTGTGCTGTTGTTATCATCAAAAGAGGTTTGGAACTCTGCAGTTATTGAGTCAGCAGACTATTGGTGACTTTTATGAACTATAGGGATCATTTACTAAGCCAAATTACAGCTAAATTAGGTGTATTTCAGGCGCAAATGGCAGTGCAACGGTTAGTTGCGCCACTATCTGCAACTTTTTTCCTGCTCACACCAGATCTAAAAAAGTAGGTGTGCGCTCTGTTTTAGACATAGAAAATGGTCTAAATGTAAGACGCCAGATGGCCGAAGTTATGGAGAGGCCGGCGCGGAACCACCCCCAGCTATGGGCCTTTATTAAAACCAGCATCTAAAAGGCCGATGTATCTCAGCGCTCGATGTTCCTGTGAGTGTCCACTTTGTGCCTGAGTTGCTGTGGTTCCTAAACTCTTACATTTTTTAGTAATGGCATTCATAGTTGATCATGGAATATGTAGGAGGGAAGACATCATTTCACAAATTGACGTATCGCAATGGTGCCATCCTATTATAATACCACACTGAAATCCAGTGAGCTCTTTGGAACAACCCATTATGTCACAAATATTTGTAAAGCCAAACTGTATGAAACTGCAATAGCAACAAACTAATGGTTGTGATGACGCATTTTCACTACTTATTGACACTAGTATTCCTGACTGATATTTAATATGCTGAAAGTGACACATGAATACAGCACTTGGGATGCTATCAAATTATATAGTTTGTTAAATACATCAAAATGGATGTTGTAGAAATTTGCTGTTACATTAAATTTTAGGCATTTGATAGAAGTACAGAATACTGACCTTACTGCCTGTATGATAAAAACCCCCAGACTGATATTCAGAAAATGTAGTAACTGATACGTTGGACTTTTTTGAATGGAGTCTAGGTTACTCACCTTCGGGAGCAGCTTGTGACATGCAAAGTTCAATGACTGCTTTCAGTGAAAAGACAAGGTTACATTTCTGCAATATTGAAAGTACTGGGTATAGATCTCAGAATGAGCTTTTTACCCATGAAAATCGTATTTTTTATATATTTTTTTATATAGAAAAACAGATTATACATAGTGGTTATTTATTCAGAACACCTTTAATAAACATGTCCTTGCCCTGGTATTCCTTTTCTACAAAAACTGTGCTCCATCATCTGTATAAGGACTAAGGGGATATTTATCAAGACTGGCGCTTGACATCCCCTGTGGTGCTGTTGGAGGCGCCTAATTTTTGACAAGGAGCACACTTCGTCATAAATTAGACGCATCCTCCTACAGTCTGTGTGCCTAAACAGAAAGTTCTGAACTATCGTAGATTTCTGTCTTCATTTGCACCAGAAAACTGGCGTAGAAGAAGATATATTTGTTGGGGCGGATGTTTACGCCCCTTCACACCCTTGCCATGCCCCTTCCCAACCTTGCCATGCCCCTTTAGGGAAAGTGGCGAGGGCGGAGTAAAAGCCGAGAGATGCAATGATTTTTTTTAAAAGTCGCAGTATGCGACTTTTCTTTCTGCTGTCAGCCAGACTATTCAGAGAAATGAAGGGAATGAGATAAAACAGCTACTTATGTTTAAAAAAAAAGAAAATGACAAAAAATGCTAAAGTACCCCAACACCTAAGGGGACATTCACACGGCCGTATCCGTTTTCCGATCCGCAAATCATGAATCCACAAAATATGGATATGGTCAGTGTGCATCCCACATTTTTCGCTGTCTCCATTGAAAAAATACCTACTCTTGTCTGCAAAACGGTCAAGAATAGGACAAGTTCTATAGTTTGTGGTTCGTCTGCACAGGATGACATCTGTGTGCTGCCTGCATTTTTTGAGGCCCCATAGAAAAAATTAGGATCAGACGCAGACCGAAAATATGGTCTACAGTCATAATTAAATTCACATTTTCCACTTCAAAAGCTGATATTAAGGTATACAAGAATATCTATTAAACAGGGTTATTTCAATATCCAGAATAACTAGTCCTCTTAAAAAAACAGTTTCTAGAAGTTTTAGTTTTAGATATTTCTGTACTTTAATGGGGACATGATAGTGGATAAATAACTGGTAAATGTCCGACTGTGGGACCCCCACTGATCCCGATAATGGGGTCCCAATCCTCTGTCTTAATAAGCATGTGTCCCACCGCTCCATTCATTCTCTATGCAATTGAGGAAAATAGCTGAGAGCTGTAGTCGCCTATCTCCAGCAGTCTCATATGGAATGAAAGGAGCGACAAGGAGCATGTTCAGCCTGCCAGTCCATCAGGACGGGGGAATGGACTCTTTTTCTTATGGAGAGGCCTCAGATTTGGCTTATCCTTAATCACGTTGCAAGGCCTGTTAAAAGATTTGACATTAATTCACAGGGGAGTTATCCCCCATAGGTGGCGCTAGAGAGACAATTTTGCTTCTTTAGAGGAAAGTCACAAGCAAACTGTCTAAAGGTGCATTCACAGGACCATTTGTATTTTGCGGTCTGCAAAAAATACGGATAAGGTCTGTGTGACGTCCGTGTTGCATCCGTTCTTTGGACCAATTGTAACAATGCCTATTCTGGTCCTCAAAACGGGCAAGAATAGGACATGTTCCTTCTTATTTGCAGGACTGTGGAATGGATGCGGACAATAAATACAGTTGTGTGAATGGGGCCTAACTCAGTGTTAGCAACTTTGAAACATCTTTACCCCATGCTATGTCTTGGTACCCTAGTTTATTAAAGGGGTTTTGCCTAATTTTCAAGGTAGGGGTAGGGGATAAATAACTGGTGGATGTCCGACTGCTGGGACTCCACTGGTCCCGATAACTGGGGAACCAATCCCCTATCTTGATGAGCATGGGCCCCAATGCTCCATTCATTCTCTTTGGGTCTCTTTTATAAGGCCTCTTTCACATGAACAATATGGATTGTGTCAGGATCTGTTCAGGAAAAAACTGGTTTTGCAAGATTCAGTCAGTCTTGTCTGCGATTGCGTTCAGTGTTTCAGTTTTTTCCGCGTGAATGCAATCAGTTTTGGATGCGCTTCACGCGTGTGAAAAAAAACTAACAATAACAATCTTCATCTCCTAGCAACCATCAGTGAAAAACTCATTGCATCTGGATGCAATGTGCTTTTCACGCAATCCCCATTCACTTCTATGGAACCAGAGATGCATGAAAAACGCAGAATATAGAACATTCTGTTATTTTTCCTGCAGGAATCCAGGGATAATGTGTGAAAAACGACGCTTATGTGCACAGACCCATCAAAATTAATGGGTCAGAATTCAGTGCGGGTGCAATGTGTTCACATCACGCATGTTAGAAAAATGTAAGAAGATAATATTTCAGAAACCTTAGCATTTTGTGTTTTCTGCTGCCTATTTTCAGAATATAGCAGCAAATTGCTGTGGTTCTGTTGCAATTATGTGAAAATCTCAGCAAAAGTTGCAATATGACTGCAGCGTTTGAATGCTGCCTAAGATTTATGTGCTGTACTTTAAAGGAGCTGTGCAGCCATTTTATTTTATGTTTTTTTTTTTTTAGCAAGATGTTATAAAGTAAGAAAAGAAGTAATACTCACCTTACTGATCTCCTAACTCCATTCCAGCATTTTCCAGTCCCATGCCAGACTCTGTATCCTGGTCCCCGGCAGTGACATCACATCATGGACATGTGACCACTACAGCCAGTCACTTGCTGTAGCATTAACCAGATAACTGCACCGCTGAGCGGCAAAGATATTTTTCTTTTTTCAACTGATACACGGAAAAAAGGGCTTTAAAATAGATAACTGCACCGCTGAGCGGCAAATATATTTTACTTTTGCCACTAATACACGACAAAAAGGGCTGCAATTTTCGCCCTTCACCACACAATGGCTAATAAGCTTTTTTTTCACACTAATACAAGCCAAAAAATGCTTTAGAACATATAACTGCACCTCACAAGGGCAAATAAAACAGAAATATTTCCCTGTAATAAACCCTGTTAATGCCTGTATCAAAAAGCACTTGCACCCCAATAAGACAGGTTTGCTGGAATTACAGAGCTGAATAACTGCAATTTAGATCCCCAGTGAGTGCAGCAAGGTGTAATCGGATTGTTCCTATTACCCAGGCTGTCACCTCCCCTACTGAATCCTGTTCAGCACAAATGCTGTGGAATGATTTCCTCCTATCCTTTCCCTACACTTTGAGTAATCTTTCCCTGCACTTGTAAATCGTTTTTTTTCACCACAATCAAGTCTTTCCTATCACTGTCCCTAGCGCCTGCAGACACGTCTCTCCCTGCACTAAGCACTCTGGTGAATGGCAGAATCTAAGATGGTCGCCGTATTTATAGGGCTGTGACATCACAGGGCTGGCTGGCTGCTGATTGGCTGCATGCATGTCAGTATGGGTGATCCCGCCTTCCCAGAGTTCCTTACCCCATGTCCTCACACGTGTAGCAGCCATTTTCGGATCGAATTCCACTTCGTCAGCTTTGATTCGCTCACCTCTAGTCGTAACCATGGAAATGAGCAGTGTATAATGTGATGGAAAAATAAATCCAGCCAGCAAAGGAAGCAATATGGGTAATAACAATACATTTGTACATGCCTTCTATTAACTTTATGTACATGATAATTGCCACTTGCCGAAGTGAGACAACCCCTTTGAAGTTATGCAAAGTGGCATACTACCCGCCTCCAAAATATCCTCTGGTAGCGCTATAGACCACTCATCTGTGCTAGTGACGTTACCGGGCTCACTGCTAGGTGGAAGTCTCCGCTTAGCATAGTGATGCAAAGCCTGGTACGTCACCTGCATAAAACAAACAGCCTTATGCTGCGTGATGCAATTGATAGCATCGGAGCAAGGAAATGCTCCAATGCTGCACTCATATATAGTCAAGGAATACAGAGCAGCTTATATCCAGGTTCAGCCCTGAACTAGGCCTCTTTCACACGAGCATGTCTGGATTAGGTCCGGATGCGTTGCGGATGCGTTCAGTGAAAACTGTGCGATTTCGCAGGCAAAGCCATTCAGTTTTGCCTGCGATTGCATTCAGTTTTTTCCGTGCGGGTGCAATGCGTTTTGATGTGTTTTTCACTCGCGTGATAAAAAACTGAAGGTTTACAAACAACATCACCTAGCAACCATCAGTGAAAAACGCAACGCACCCGCACTTGCTTGCGGATGCAATGCGTTTTTCACGCAGCCCCATTCACTTCTATGGGGCCAGAGCTGCGTGAAAAACGCAGAATATAGAACATGCTGCGATTTTCACGCAACGCAGAAGTGATGCGTGAAAAAAAACGCTCATGTACACAGAGCCATTGAAATGAATGGGTCAGGATTCAGTGCGGGTGCAATGCGTTCACATCACGCTTTGCACCAGCACGGAAAACTCGCTCGTGTGAAAGGGGCCTTAATGTTACAAAAAAAAAAAAAAATGGAGCAAAAACCATTACAGTAAATGCATTTTTGTAATGTACTATTAAAGATGACAAAACATTCTTTGGTGAACTGCATATGTAAAAATAGCGCCTTTTTTGTTCATTTCAGTATTACTACTTATTTAGTATTACGTCTGTGAAGAGAACAGTAATACTATTAGTAGTTTTTTAAGCATGGAAAATCCTATCTTTACTAAAGGGTAGTTCTATAAAGTAATGGTAAGTTTGCTGCTTGTCATACAGATGGTCTAGGGTTCAAACTCCAAAAGAAACCCGTAAAATAATATTTATTAAATGGGGTCTACCCCTATAGAGGGGAAGGGCCACATAGCTCATGCGCATTAGTATTTACTGCTCTGAAGTGAATATCAATCAGACTGATGAAGTCACAGATGCAAAGTGGCTGGGCCCAAGCCCCCATCTGCATCCAGCCTGTAACTGCAGTACCTCCAATACTAATGGCATTTCATAGAACAGAAGCAGTGGGAATTGGTTAGGTATTGCTTCTTATTACGTTATAACATTCTAAGCAATTTTGAATAAATGTACTTGGCTGGACAACTCCTTTAATTTGTTTGTGTGATATAAAGACCTTACTGTCAGTAGTGTCATATTATAAGCAGAAAGGTTTCCTCATGTTAAAATAAGGACATGCCAGATACAGACATACACAGCATAATTTCTTTATTGAGAGTTAGTTTTCAACTACATAGTTACATGTAATTGTCTTTCAGGGATTTGGAGTTTTGTCACTTGTCTCCTTAAGTTCTTCTGGTTCTTCGCCATGTTTAAAAACACTCACAGTTACTTGCCCAACCTCTGAGCCATACTTATTCTTCACAGTAATGCTGTAGCGCCCAGAATCCTCAGCACAGATCTTCTCTATGGTCAAAGTTACAATTGTACCCTTCACATCCAGTTTATACCGATCTTTCATGACCACCAGCTTCTCATTCTTTATCCAGGAGACCTCAGGAGCAGGATCTCCAGATATATGACACGTTAAACACAGGGTCTAGAATTGAGAGGTAAGGTTTTTATTCTAATGATATTTCTTGAAATGTATCACAAAATGTACGCTGTATTACTATGAGAAAAGTTTTACTGGGAAAGTTAAAAAACAACAAAAAACAGTACATATGTTATCTACGATATATACAGTAATGAGCCTCTTGCAGAAAGTCCTAAATCCAATATGGTAAAAGAATAATATCTTAATCTAGTCATACAAATCAGATCTATGTTAATGTGTATAAGGTCTCCCAACATCTGCTGTCGAGGGAGATAAAGATCAGGCAAGTTGCATTTCAACTGCCCAATCCTTTTGTTCTCGTGGAGAGAAGTCACTGCCACAGGTGTCTGGCAGCAGTTTTGGGGCATCTCCCCATTCACTACATATGCATGCTCGGTCTGAGCCACTCATGCATATGTATGGAAGAATGGAGAGAGATAGCTGTTAGCTGAACAAGTATTTGTCCAACAGTTATCTATTGTTTCATCATATAGGAGACTATGTTAGTATGGAAACAATGCTTTATTATCTAAGTTTTCAGTGAGCAATACCTTGTCCACCATTATTGTTGCCAGATCAGGAAGGCCACGGACCACTTTAGCACGATCTAGAAATATGAACCACAAATTACACAGTAAATCATACATCAATTGATAGCATACCAAATTGACACCAATGGATAAAAAAAGTAATCAGTGCAAACATTTATTTTGTGTTTTTTGCCACTTTTTGACGTATTTAGGTCGCAGATTTTGCTGCAAAAGTGTTTTGCGACAAAATCTGAGCGTTTCGCAAAGTGGTGGAAAAAGGAGGCATGATGTGGGCGGTGAAGAGGTCAGGCCGTCCCGTCCTTTCGGCCCATTGTCGATAGATATCAGCCAATTCAGCTGTGTATACGACCAGCTTTGGGGCTCATGCACACAGCAGAGCCCAGTGTACATAGCCTGTATGGGTCCTCAGTACGGAGTATATTTTCCTCAGAAAGTAATGCTCAGCAAATACTGGCTTATTTCTATCATGTATTGCAGTCCATTAAATGATATATATGGCCAATTAATACGGTGTAAGAATTCCATAACCTGGTTACTTACTCTTTTCAATTACAGCAACTTCCCTGAAATACATGTAAAAAAATCTCATAAGACACATAGTAATATAATGACAACATCTATTGAATAGAACTGTAACACATTTATCATGTCAATATTGATTCTGAATTGTTAGTAAAAGTAAAGTCCTTTGTGTAGATGACACCTAAAATCACTTTTATTAAATAACTATACTAGCTTTTAACAAAATACTGATAGTAGGAGGAGAACAGCGTGGGCTCCTTCTGCGATCTGTGGTGTGCAGCTGATGTGACAATTATGCCAAGGCTTGACGCTTTGTCTTACATATTAGCTAGCCAGAAGAACTAACTGAATCACCGCTTTCATACATGCCCCTATTTGAGACTAGGAAATCGCCCACCGTCTTAGATCTGTATGGTTCCAAACCATATTGCATTTATTTCATTGTACTGTTTTGTTCTATGCCCAATATTGTATGCAAAAAAGTATATGTAACCAGTAGTGAGCTGTGAGTCATGTCAAGATTTTTAATTACAGGCATACTTGATACTATTAAAATTCACCTTTGATAAGACCTGACCTTAAGGGTACGTTCACACGACGACATTTGTCGCGCGACAATAAGTCGCACTATTGTTGCGCGCCAATTTTTATAATTGGAGTCTATAGTGTCGCATTGTGACATGCGACATGCTGCGACTGCGACGCGACAGTCACAGAAAAGTCCATTCAAGATGGATTTTTCTGCGACTGTCGCGTCGCAGTATGTCGCAATGCGACCCCTTAGACTCTCATTACAAAATGTCGCGCAACAAATGTTGCAGTGAAGTTGAGCCCTATTTGTCGCACGACTTAATGTCGTGCGACAAATGTCATCTTGTGAACGTACCCTAAAAGATCAGTCAAAGAATCATTCTTTGTCCATGTACAATGGCAAATTGGATTAAAATAGCTTCATCAATAAATGAAGACAACCCGTCTAATATGAGAGACATAAGTCCGATTCCAGAGACACCAGCCAAAATCATTTTTTGCCATCAGCCGCTCATTCCCTTGCAACAGCTGTTAGTAGTATTACATGCATCCATTCAGCTGCTTCTTGATAGGTCTTTCTGCCGATCAGGAGACCCCCCATGTAAAGTTCACATCCTAAGGCCGCTTTCACACAGTCAGGAAGCTTCCACATGTTGCGGCTGTGCTGCGTTTCGGCTGAGGCAAAAAATCACACCAAAAAAGTTATGTGATTTTTGCAACAACATACCTGCATTTGTAGTGCGTTTTCTTCCAACAAAGGGAAAACACGTAGGAAAACACAGAACGACATGTAAAAAAAAGGTACAGCTACACTGCGACATTTGTAACGCCACAAGAAGCATCTCATGTACTGTGTTTCAATGGTCTGGCAATGCGACATGCTGCTACTGCAACGTGAGTCGCATAAAAAAATCCAACTTGGATGGATCCAACTTTCTTGTCGTGCGAAAAGTCACTGTGTAGCCCTAGCCTTGGTACTTTACTGTAAATCTATTTTATAATGAATATAATTTGGTTTTGCTGTGTGTTTTCCCTTTGCTGGAAGAAAATGCACCATGAATGTAGGAATGTTGTTGCAAAAACTGAGTGTTTTCTCAAAAATGCAGCACAGCCGTGGCGTGTGGCAGTACCTTTATGCCTCATTCACATGTTCAGTGTTTTAATCAGTGATTTCTATTAGTGATTGTGAGCCAAAACTAGGAGTAAAGCCTACACAAAGATGAGGTAAAATGGAAAGATTTGTACTTTGTCTGTGTTTTTAACCTGCATCTGATTTTGGCTTACTATCCTACTGACCAAACACTGAGGAGGTCATTTATTAATTTAGGCGTATTTCAGGCGCAGACTTCTTCCCGCTCACGCCAGGTCCAAATAAGTGGGCGTGGGATGGGCGGGGAAGGGGCCAGCAGTCCTGTCTCATTTACCATTCTCTACTTCTGTTTCAGGCGTAGCAAATGGTCTAAATGCAAGACAGCAAGGAAGCTAGGAAGCTGTCTTACATTTAAAACTGGTGCTGGATGCGTCGAAGTTATGGAGAGGCCTGCGCCAGTTCATAACTCCAGAACCTATACAATACCACCAACTTAGTCGAATAACTAATAATTTGCAACTGGTATTAATCTACAAAACCAACCACTTAACCAGTGCTTACACGAAATACAGAAGCAAAATATATGATAAAATATCAAATTCGCTTTATTAAATAGTACAAAAAATACAAAGGGTGGTGATCCACTGAAAACATCAGAGACTGTGGGTCAGCACACGACCAGGAAGCGGGATTTAAACATATAAATAGATACAGACTCAGACATAGTGCCGTCCATGAGTGTGCATAGTACACCTAGTGTAGGAAACAGGGTGTCAATAGGTCCAATGAAAATCAGACAGTGCAGGTGACAAAAACGTCAACCATACAATAGTACACTGCCAGGACCCAACCCCATAAACCATCACAAATAGCACACAAACCCCGCAACAGCAAAGCCTGACGAAGCCTGTGAGGTGAAACGCGCGTCGAGGCAGTTGTTGTGGTGAACGGACCGACCGGGTTATGGGTATGTCATTTCCATTATCCATTATGCTTACTGTCTTGTCATATGCTGTTGCGGGGTTTGTGTGCTATTTGTGATGGTTTATGGGGTTGGGTCCTGGCAGTGTACTATTGTATGGTTGACGTTTTTGTCACCTGCACTGTCTGATTTTCATTGGACCTATTGACACCCTGTTTCCTACACTAGGTGTACTATGCACACTCATGGACGGCACTATGTCTGAGTCTGTATCTATTTATATGTTTAAATCCCGCTTCCTGGTCTTGTGCTGACCCACAGTCTCTGATGTTTTCAGTGGATCACCACCCTTTGTATTTTTTGTACTATTTAATAAAGCCAGTTCATAACTCCGGCGGATACTCCGTCAGTGTAGGGGTTTATTAAGACCAGCATCTAAAACGCCGGTTTTAATAAATGTGCCCCTGAGTATGTGAAATGGGCCCAATCGGGCATATTGAAAGGGATTACTACTGTGGGACAGACCCTTCTATTTCCGTTTTATTATACAATGCAAATTCTGCATCTTCTATTTTGACTGCGGGCATAAGGGTATGACCACACGGCACGGTCATGTTGCAGCTGTAATGAGGCCATGTTGCGATTGAGTAACACATGGCTGTATGGGTCATGGCAGACTTTAGTTAAACCAATTAGGGTCAGACTGCATTATTACGGCATCCGTAATACCACATGGCCATTGACAATGCAGGCTTTCTAACAGTGTCTTCCCTAGGACACTTTCACACAGCCAGTGTTTGGTCAGTGGTTTCCAGCCATGATTGTGAGCCACAACCAGAAGTGAAGGCTACACGGAGATAAGGTATAATGGTAAGATTTGCACTTGTCCTGTGTTAATGACCTGGTTTTGGCTCACAATCACTGATGAAAACCACTGATCAGACACTGACCGATCATTGTGTGAAAGCGGCCTGATTAGTGTAATTAGAACCTGCTTCAGCTTGTACAGCCTTACCATACTCGACCACTGCACGGCCGCATCAAAGCTGAGTGGTCACACCCTTAGACTAGATGGGAAATATTAGGGAAGATTTATCAAACTGGTGTAAAGTAGAACTGGCTTAGTTGCCCAAAGAAACCAGTCAGATTCCATTGGAATTTCTGTCCTCCTTGATCAGTTCAATTTCAATCTTTTAACAAAAATTAATTGTCCAAAGCAGACAGCCCTTTTAAATGCGGCAATCATAAAGTCTAAACTCTAAGGCTGGGTTCAGACTTGCGCGTATTTGATACGCGTGTTAAACGCGCGTTTCTGTCGCGCGTATTACAGCGCGTTTTTGCAACTAGGAAACGCGCGTTGTACGCGCTTTCGTGTGATTGACTACTGTGGCGGCAATCACAATACGCGCGACAAAACGCTCCAAAGAAGCTCAAGAACTTTTTTGAGTGTAGGGCGTTTTTCAGCGCGTTCAAACACGCTGTAAAACGCTTAAGTGAGAACCAGGGCCATAGGGAAGCATTGGTTTTCATGTGTTGAGCGTTTTACAGCGCGTTTGGACGCGCTGTAAAACGCGCAAGTCTGAACCCAGCCTAAGTAAATTCACGTGCAACACGTATATACTTCCAATGATTTATTAATGGTAACATTTTTTTTTAATCAATGCAGGTATCTTAAAATGCATGCCCCCTTAATGTATAGCATTGTGATCAGTTCTCTTAAATTAGAGGACATATAGAAAAAGAAAGCATTTTTCATTAACACTTACTTGTATTTCTGGTGTTCTGCCATTGCATCCTCAAATGCTAAAAACAAAGAAATAAATTATTTAAAGCATGTAGATATACAAAGTGTCACTCCAGTTACATTACAAGCATTGCTTTGGCTGGATTTGGTTTAAGGCAGGGATGGGCAAACTGCGGCTCTCCAGCTGTTGCAAAACTACAACTCCCAGCATGCAAAGACTGCTTACAGCTATCAGCCTACAGCAGGGCATGGTGGGAATTGTAGTTTTACAACAGCTGGAGAGTCGCAGTTTGCCCATCCCTGGTTTAGAGAATGTATAAAAAAATATTACAGGAATATAGTAGAGTTGCTGTAGGCAACATATTCCTTAATTTTCTATAGATCCTACAGGGAAATTTCCCGGCTGCTGGCTAATGATCTGATGCTCTCAGCATTAATTCATGCTAGGAGCATAAGGTACTTATGCACCTGGCCTGCAGCCACAGGTCACCTCCTGAATTCAACTGTATCACTGTCCTCAGTATGGTGATTGGGTAGTATTTTGTTCCACACTGTGATATTTTGTTTTACTGGAGCAGCATTTTGTGCTGCACTACTGTATTGCTGGCCTGCCTACTTCTGTTGTCCCTGCCTACTTGTATTGCCCCACCTTCTGTCAATTTGGACTCACCCACAACATGGAGCCTCTTTTAGGTTTTTTCCAGGGCCACTTTAAGTTCCCAGTACACAACTGAAAAACAGTGAACTGTTTGGCTGCTCATGGCCTCCTCTCTACCTACACACTGATTTTGATACGTTTTCGACATTATCTTTGTGACAAGACTACAGTTTTTTTTTTAGACGGGATGATTATTGGGCACTAACATTCTTACTTTCCGAATAATCAACCTGTGTAAAGGTGCTGCTGATCATTGGCTGAAATTATCACCGATGCAGACATCAAAATGTGATATTCGCACAGCAGACTGTGCTGTGTGAACAGGGATCTGCTGCCCAAAAACAATGAATCTGTAGAGATCGCTTGACCCCATGTAAATGCAGCTCTCACCACCTCTGATGAGGAGGCAATTATCAGGAATGAGTGGTTCATTCACAATAATTGCCTGCTCAGTTAGCTGGTATAACTGGCTATAAGCTTAGGAGAGATCAGAACAAGAATAGATATCATAAACAGCCTCAGGCTCACATTAAACGGGTTTAGTAAACTAATTAAAATCTTTGGCACTGCTGAGAGATTTCTATTACATGAAATCTTACACTTACAGTATTACTTCCAATGGCTATTTTCAGATTGCCGAGTTCACCTTGAGAAACACTCAAGTGTGGGAGCGTGATTTCCCATCCTGGACTTTGCACACAGCATTATAATGATTTATAATGCTGTGTGTCCCTGCCAACATTAGCTGTAATGTATTGTACTGAAAGCATCATGAGAGTACAAAACATAACAGATGATGTCGGGATGGGAAACACAGCATTATAAATCATTATAATGCCGTGAGGTCTTGTTACAAGAACATAGTCCAGGATGGGAAATCACGCTCCCTCAAGGAGCATATTTCCCACAGACAACTCGCTTGTCTGAAACTGGACAGTAAGAGATATCTAGGAGTAGTGCCAATAGGGGTTGATTGTTTGATGGAGCCCTTGATTGTTGTGAAAATCAGAGGAGGTCTGAGATCACAGACTACACATATAAAATGCACATGCATCTATAGCCAAAAGCATAACTAGAAGTTTTTAAAGTGCCTATTCACATTACAGTAGATGTAAGCCACCCATGTTGAGTGGAAAGAAAAATTCCCCTTTCTCCACTGAAAAAGAGTGCACACTCAGGCCTGCATGTGTATTGGCGAGTCAGGGGAATAGCTATCAGTTGAAGCTTTAGGGTTACCTTTAGAGGCATTTTAGACCTAACACAAAATCTGTAACAGGGCCCCTAATTACAGTGTGGCAGTTCTAAAAATCATGGGGGTCATTTATTAAACAGAAAGACGCCATCTGCGACTTTTCCCAGTTCACGCCAGGACTAAAAATGAGTGGGCGGGAAGGGAGGGTCCAGCAGGCCCGTCTCGTCAAAATCAGGCATCCTCAAACTGTGGCCCTCCAGCTGTTGCAAAACTACAACTCCCAGCATGCCCGAACAGCCTACAGGTATCATCCTACAGCAGGGCATTGTGGGAGTTGTAGTTTTACAACAGCCAGAGGATGCCTGGTCTAAATGTAAGACAGTTAGGAAGCTGTCTCACATTTAAAAGCGTCAGTGGATCCACCAAAGTTATGGAAGGGCCGGCGCCTCGTCATAACTGTGGCGGATCACCACTAACCACATGGGCTGTAGAAGTTAAGATGAGCATATCAGACGCTGTTTTGTTAACAGCGCCTGATATGCTTGCTGATCGTTCCTTTGGTGGTCCCTTTGCTTGGGACCACCAAAGAAACTTTTATAAGTGCACCAAATCACCACACAGACCCCCCACCCATCCACCCCACCCCGTCACTGATTAACCCCTGATTAACCCCTGATTAACCCCGATCACCCCATGTCACCCCTGTCACCCCTGACACTAATTACCCCCTGTAAGGCTCATTCAGACGCCCGTATGTGTTTTGTGGATCCATGGATCCACGGATCCGCAAAACACGGACACCAGCAATGTGCTTTCCGCATTTTGCGGATCCGCACATTGCCAGAACTATATAGAAAATGCCTTTTCTTGTCCGCAACTGCGGACAAGAATAGGACATGCTCTATCTTTTGTGGAGCTGCGGCTGGATGTTTGGGGGCCGAAACCCGGAAGTTTGCGGCCGCAGCTCCGCAAATGCTGATGCGGCGAGCGCATAGTGTGCTCTCCGCATCACCACCAGCCCCATTCACACTGAATGGGTCAGCATCTATTCCGCAGAATTGCGGAATAGATGCGGACATTTTTGCAGACGTGTGAATGGGGCCTTACTACTTTTTTTTGCACATTTTTGGCAGAGATTTATTCATCCACATTGATCGATGCGAATGAGGAAATCTGTGCCGTTTTTTTTTGCACATTTTTGGGCAGAGATTTTTTCATCCACATTGATCGATGCGAATGAAGAAATCTGTGCCGTTCATTTTTTCTTTTTCAGCCCAGAGGCTGAACGGGAAAAATCTCATTACCCGTATGCTCAATATAAGGAGAATCGCAGAAACTCCTAATGCTGGCCATACGTGTAATGATTAGTGAGACCCTCAAATGCCAGGGCAGTACAAACACCTCACATGTGACCCCATTTTAGAAAGAAGACACCCCAAGGTATTCCGTGAGGGGTATGGTGAGTTCATGCAAAATTTTATTTTTGTCACAAGTTAGTGGAATATGAGACTGTAAAAAAAAAAAAATCAATTTCCGCTAACTTGTGCCAAATTTTTTTTTTCTGTGAACTCGCCATACCCCTCACGGATTACCTTGGGGTGTCTTCTTTCCACAATGGGGTCACTTGTGGGGTATTTATACTGCCCTGGCATTTTAGGGTCCTAAAGTGAGAATCCAAATGCGTAAAAATGGCCTGTGAAATCCTAAAGGTACTCATTGTTTTAGGGCCCCTTGCGCATCTTGGCTGCAAAGTGTCACTCATGTAGGTATCGCCGACTCAGGAGAAGTAGGGCAATGTGTTTGGGGTGTATGTTTACATATACCCATTATTGTGTGTGAGAAATATCACTGTAAACGACAACTTTTAATTTTTTTATTCAAAGTTGTCAATTTACAGAGATATTTCTCACACAAAGTATGGGTATATGTAAAAATACACCCCAAAACACATTGCCCTACTTCTCCTGAGTACGGCGATACCACATGAGTGACACTTTTTGCTGCCAAGATGCGCAAGGGGCCCTAAAACCAATGAGTACCTTTAGGTTTACAGGGCATTTTCACTAATTTTCTTCTCTCGCTTTGGGCCCTAAAATGCCAGGTCAGTATAACATACCCCACATGTGACCCCATTTTGAAAGAAGACACCCCGAGGTATTCACGTGAGGGGCATGGCGAGTTCACAGAATTTTTATTTTTGGCACAAGTCAGCGGAAATTGATATATATATATATTTTTTAATTTTGTTTTTTACAAAGTCTCATATTCCACTAACTTGTGACAAAAAATAAAATTTTACATGAACTCACCATACCCCTCACGGAATACCTTGGGGTGTCTTCTTTCCAAAATGGGGTCACATGTGTGGTTTTTATACTGTCCTGGCATTTTAGGGGCCCCTAAAGGGTGAGAAGAAGTCTGGAATCCAAATGCGTAAAAATGCCCTGTGAGATCCTAAAGGTACTCATGTTTAGGCCTTTGCACTCAGGCTGCAAAAAGTGTCACCATAGTGGTCATGCATTCTAGGAGAGTAGGCAATGTGTTTTGGGGTGTATTTTTATATATACCTATACTGTGTGTGAAAAATATCTCTGTAAACAACAACTTTTAAAAAATTTTATACAAAGTTGACAATTTACAGAGATATTTCTCTCACCCAACATTGGTATATGTAAAAATACACCCCAAAACACATTGCCCTACTTCTCCTGAGCACGGCGATACCACATAAGTGACACTTTTTGCAGCCTGGAGCGCAAAGGGGCCCAAATTCCAACGAGTACCTTTAGGTTTTACATGGCGGCTCACAATTTAGCCTCGCCCAAAATGCCAGAACAGTAAACACACCCCACAAATGACCCCTTTCGAAAGTAGACACCCCGAGGTATTCACTGAGGGGCATAGTGAGTCCGTCTGAGATTTCTTTTTTTGCCAGAAGTTAGCAGAAATTGAAACTTTTTTTTTTTTTTTTTCAGAAAGTGTCATTTTCCGCTAACTTGTGAAAAAAAATAAAATGATACATGAACTCATCATTCCCCTCCGTGAATACTTTGGGGTGTCTTCTTTCTAAAATGGTGTCATTTGGGGGGTATTTATACTATCCTGACATTCTAGCACCTGAAGAAACATGACAGGTGCTCAGAAAGTCAGAGCTGCTTCAAAATGCCGAAATTCACTTTTTTGCACGTTTGTAAACGCTATAACTTTTACCCAAACCAATAAATATACACTTATTGGACTTTTTTTTATCAAAGACATGTAGAACAATAAATTTAGAGAAAAATTTATATAGAAATGTAGTTTTTTTTGAAAAATTTTACAACAGAAAGTGAAAAATGTCATTTTGTTGTAAAAATTTCGGTCATTTTTGATTAATAGCAAAAAAAGTAAAAATGTCAGCAGCAATGAAATACCACCAAATGAAAGCTCTATTAGTGAGAAGAAAAGGAGGTAAAATTCATTTGGGTGGTAAGTTGCATGACGGAGCAATAAACGGTGAAAGTAGTGTAGTGCAGAATTGTAAAAAGTGGCCTGGTCATTAAGGGTGTTTAAGCTAGGGGGGCTTAAGTGGTTAAAAGCGTCAGTGGATCCACCGAAGTTATGGAAAGGCCGACGCCTCGTCATAACTGTGGTGGATCCGCCACCAGCACATGGGCTTTATTAAGACCAGTGTCTAAAACGCTGGTCCTAATAAATGTACCCCTAAGTCTTATGTTGTAAAGGAGTCTTTGGGTACCATCAAGTGCCAGGCTACAAGTATGATTACTACCTCTTAACCCCCTATAGCTACGCCCTGTCCGCGACACATCATTTTGACTGACTTTTCTGTTTGAAGTGTTGCATCCTGGTATTGAACTAGAATTATATAAGCACATTGTTTGTAGCAGGAGTTAAATGAAACTTAGTTAACATAACTTAAATCCAAGACATGACTATATATTTATTACCTTTACCACTGAGATCGTAGGTCCGTTTATGGATGTCTTTTCCATCAAACAGTTCAAGTGTATACAGACCTTGGTCTGAGTCGGTAGGATTGTTTATTTGAAGCCATACTTGATTCTCAGTACTGCCCGATTTAACCTTTTCCGTACTGGACAATTTCTTAGTTCTGTGTATAGAAATAGCATTTTTTAATGTGTACATATTTTACCCACTTCAGGTCCGGGCCATTTCCCCCTTCCTGAAAGAGAAATATTTAGCAAATCTGACCAGTGTCACTTTATGTGGTAATAACTTTAAAACGCTTTTACTTATCCAGGCCATTCTGAAATAGCTTTCTCGTCACATATTGTACTTCATGACAGTGGTAAAATTGAGTCAAAAAATTTCATTTTTAATCATAAAAAAAATACAAAATTTACCAAAAGTTTTTAAAAATTAGCAAATTTACAATTTTCAATTTCTCTACTTTTATAATAGATGGTAATACCTCCAAAAATAGTTATTACTTTACATTCCCCATATGTCTACTTCATGTTTGGATCATTTTGTAAATGTCATTTTATTTTTTGGGGATGTTAGAAGGCTTAGAAGTTTAGAAGCAAAAAGAAAATTTCCAAAACCCCTTTTTAAGGACCAGTTCAGGTCTGAAGTCACTTTGTGAGGCTTAGATAATAGAAACCACCCAGAAATGACCCCATTTTAGAAACCACACCCCTCAAGGTGTTCAAAACTGATTTTAAAACTTTGGTAACCCAAAGAGTTAATGAAATATGGAGATGAAATTTCAGCATTTTACTTTTTTGGCAGATTTTCCATTTTAATCATTTTTTTCCATTAACAAAGCAAGGATTAACAGCCAAACAAAACTCAATATTTATTGCCCTGATTCTGTAGTTTGCAGAAACACCCCATATGTGGTCAAACTGCTGTATGGCCACACAGCAGGGTGCAGAAGGAAAGAAACGCCATATGGTTTTTGGAAGGCAGATTTTGCTGGACTGGTTTTTTGACACAATGTCTCATTTGATGCACCCTTAGAGTAGAAACTCCAAAAAAGTGACCCCCATTTAAGAAACTACACCCCTCAAGGTATTCAAAACTGATTTTACAAACTTTGTTAACCCTTTAGGTGTTCCACTAGAATTGATGGAAAATAGAGATGAAATTTCAGAATTTCACTTTTTTGGGTCATGTCATATTTTTATAGAGCTGGGTGTTACGGACACGGCGATACCTAAGATGTCTACTTTTTTATTTATTTCACTTTAACACAATAATAGCATTTTTGAAACAAAAACTTATGTTTTAATATCTCCATGTTCTGAGAGCTATAGTTTTTTTTATTTTTTGAGCAGTTTTCTTATGTAGGGGCTCATTTTTTTGCGGAATGAGGTGACTATTTTATTGGTACCATTTTGTGGGACATACGCCTTTTGATCATTTGGTGTTGCAATTTTTGTGATGTAAGGTGAAAATATTTTTTTTTACACAGTTTTTATTTTTTAGGGTGTTTAACGGACAGGGTGGATCATGTGATATATTTATAGAGCTGTCCGTCACGGACGCAGCAATACCAAAAATGTATATTTTATTTATTTTTTCCTATTTTTAATTTAGTACCGACTCAAAACAGGTAGTTCGGGATAGGAGGGGGACTTATCATCCCACTCACTTCACTGGACAGTCAGAGTACTGTGAAGGGGCTTGAAACTCCAAAACTTGGCAGCTGTGTGTGCAGCTATACTATACATAACCAGGGCACTGATGCTACAGAAAGTGTTACTTAGCTTTTCCAGTTGCCTGAATATCAAGTTTACAGTGGCCATGCTCACTGTGTAGACAAAAATTATGAAACCTAAACCCAGCCCCCTCTTCCTAGACTTCCTGGTTCAGGTGCACTAACAGGGGGAGAGGAAGGGGGAGAAGACATGGCTGCAGCCTAAGAGACTGGTCTGCACTGGTCTATAGGAGTTTCAGAGATAGTCTAGTACAGTTCTTGGCTATCTCCACTCACAAAGAAATGAATGGAGTAGCCACGCGCATGCCCATCAGGCCGCTCCTTTCATTTCTGGGTGGGGGCATCTTCATGATCAGTGGAGATCCAACCAGTAGGACCCCCAACAATTTAATAGTTTTCCCCGATACTGTGGATAGATGATAACATAACCGGAATACCCTTTAAGTATAGAAATAGCAGAGGTTTCAAGGCATTGTCTCACTTCAGTCACTTGTCACAAGTCACTTTCTAATGTATTGTGATTTACTGTCTCCTTTAAAGTGAGACAACCCCGTTAAGTGTAAAAATTACAAGTTTTACTGAACCTTTTCCCACAAAACTATACATTAAACTGCTCAGCTCTTCCTGCTCTATAATTTGCTGCCTGCAGATTATTATGCATTTGACATTGTGGTGACATGGTCCTGGAGTCTGATCATCTTTCCTTTATATATGCTCGTCTATATGGATGGGATATGTATGCATAGATCCTTTTGTATTCATTCCCTATCTAGGAAGTACGATAAAAATACTATTGATATGTACTGAGTTATTAAAGGGGTTATCCAATAGTAAAAATACCCCTCACAATGCCAGGGCCCCTCCTGTAGGCAATACCCGGCACCCATGTCTCTCCGGATCCCTGCACAGCCTCCGCTGCATCTCCTTGTCGTGTGAATCAAAACTTCTGTTGACGGAGGAGCAGTCAATAGCAGGGCTCAACAGTGACCAGCCTCCCTAGCATCATGGTGGACACCAGGGAGGCCGGTCAACGTTGCAGCCTGCTATTGGCTGCAATCCCGTCCCCAGGTGTTTTGATCCACACAACGGAGAGGTGCAGTGTTCCAGAGGGACACTGGTGGCAGGGACCAGGTAAGTATCATCTATAAGAGGGGTTTGGGCATTGTATTATAGGATAATCCCTTTCAGTACATTATATATATATATATATATTTTTGTAAGGGATCGCTCTCTCTCAGGGGTTCGCAATTACAGACGTTTTGTCAGACAGCGGATTTAAAGTCTGAAATGGTCATTTATTTTGGCACCAGCACACACAAAATCAGCAAAACAAACACAAATGGTATTAGATCCGGCTTCCTAAGCTAAATATGATCCAGCAACCTTCAGGCTGTGACCACACCATCACCCTTGGGGGGGAAATGGTCCAGAAGTCCTCCCGACTCTGACCTTGCGAGCCTCTTTCCGTAGGCATCGCTGGGCCCCCCAAACTTCAGGCTTTACAAACCCTCATGGCCCCTCAGCCCTCCTGGCTGAGAACACACAGAGCCTCTCAGACTCCCTCTCTCTCTCATGCTTCCTCAGCCTTTCTTTTTCCAAGTCATACACAGAGGGTTGTTTTATCCCTCTTTGATTACAGCAGCAGGCCTCACCTGTGATTACCTCCGGCAAAAGACAATACATGTAGTGGAAGGGTGTGGATTGGCAGATCCCACAACCAAACCTATCCCCCAGTCCACATGAAATCCAGCCCAGAACAACATCTAGAAAAAACTGTCTTACCAAACTACACTTTGCTAAAACCACTGCAGCTTTCTGGATTTCAGTTATCTCACCCAACTGATGTATCTGGGCGGGATATACATGGCTCCCAGCACTTATACTGTACAAATCACCATAATATATAAAAAATTCTTTTAAATGAAAATAGGAGCTAGGACATACTTGTGGTGCCACGCTGGATTCATGATATCGGTGAACTGTTTGACATCACTGTAGATCTTAATCCCTTCAGCCGTGCCTTGGCATTTCAGCGGGGAGGCAGAGAATGCTTTTGGGACAACAGACAGATTATTCCATTTATGGAAGGTGCTTACAGTCGATACATTGTTACACTGTTCCATAGTAACATACTTCTCTTCCCTTAATTTCACTCCTTTTCCCTGATTTCATATCCCCTCCCATCCCCTGCACTCACAGAGCATGCAGCCTGCCGTATAACTTTAGTATTAATACTTAAACGGGCTGTGACACTATTGAATGCTATTTTAATAATTGTCAGTATGAAAAACTAGTTGCTTTTGTAATTTACTTTCTGTTATAAAAATGCTCAGTTGTGAGTGTTTTATTTTACTTCATTATAATGGGGCCTCCTTGTGTTTAATCTGTATAGTAATGTGCATGTTCACTTACTGAGTTGGATAAGCATGGTCGCATGTGCTCAGTTCCATCCTTTAGCTGCCGCCAGTCATATCTACTGTTAGAAGCTGGTGGGCTCATTATGCATGTCGGACCTGCATTCCCTGAATTTAATGGAGGCCATTATGGCATGAAAAGCTGCAAAAGGCAGAGTGGACCCAGCATGCATGTGGAACCTTCATTCTCCGTATTTTGTGATGGCCAGTATGGCACCATAACCGTTTACATTTAGTGTAGGTTCCTGTCCTATAGAGATTGCCTTGACGCCGGCAGACAGGCACAAATCATTTTGTACAAAATGTATTTGCCAAGAATCTCAAATTTATAAAATGAGCATAACATTAGCTCCAAAATATTTTCCATAGTTATGGTATTTTTGTACTTTATTTGTGCAGAGTGCTGCTGCATTGTTTTTTGTCTTTGTGCTTTCAACCATGGCAACGTGCACCTGCGTATTGGCATGTGCTGACTGACCCCTTTTTCTTTACTGTTAGATTGTGTGACAGTTACAGGTAGAGAGTGGTAGCAGAAAGGGCATTCCCCTTTAGCTGCTAGGCCAGGCATGTCCAAACTCCGGCCCTCCAGATGTTGCAAAACTACAACTCCCATCATTCCTGGACAACCTACAGCTATCAACCTACAGAAGGGCATGATGGGAGTTGTAGTTCTGCAACACCTGGAGGGCCAGAGTTTGGACATGCCTGTGCTAGGCTAAAGAGAATCTATTTGAACAATTGGAAGAATGAATGGGGGGAGCTTTGGAACCAAGTAAAGTACAAGGCTGTTCTAGTTTTCTTAGAAAAAGATTGACATGTACTATATGATTCATGGTATAACCCCTTTAAAGGAGTTCTCATCTGGACATTTATGGCATATCCACAGGATATGTCAGAAATGTCTGGTAGGTGCCGGTCTTGAAAGGTGGGGCCTGCTTCTATATTGAAAATGTGGTCCTTTCTTCTGCCACTGTGAATGGAGAAGTGGCCATGCACGTGTTGCTCTCGCCATTCAATTCTATGGAAATTCCGAAAAGAGCCAAGAGCACCCGGCTATTTTCAGAACTCCAATATAGCGAATGGAGAGTGCTGTACATGTGTGGCCACCTTTCTATGAATGGCGGCAGCAGACAGAGCTCTGTTCTCAAGACAGACACCCATCTGGTGTATAACGTATCCTGTGGATATGACACTAATGTCCAGATGGGAGTACCCTTTTAAATTTACCTTGTTTTTTTTTGTGGATGTGGAATCTGTGTTTTACCTATTTCCGTAATCCAATCTAAATTATCATTCATGTTTATTTTCAAACAAGTTATAAATAAGAGCTCCAATTGCTCTGCTAGATTTATTTCAAGCTGACAGTTCAGGGGCATTACCGTTCTCAAATGACGTGTCCTTTCTGCTGCAATTCACTCCCTATCACAGTTCAGGGAGCATGTCCTTTCTGCTACAGCTATCTCCTTGTAAGAGTGCCTTTACACGCGGCAGATTTTGTGGCAGAAAATTCTGCAACTGAAAATCAGTTCCATTCACCTTAACAGAGCTTGCAGAAATCCATGTGCTTGCTGCCCTATTTAAATGAATGGAACTGATTTTTCAGTTGCGGAATTTTCTGCCACAAAATGTGCCACGTGTGAAGGCAACCTTATTGTTACAGCTTCTAACAGAAGAACAAGTTAGAGCTGTGCCAGTTGAAGGATGGAACTGAGCATGTGCGACCACCTCAGAAAGGTGGACAGAGAAATAAGGGAAAGAACAAACAGCAGCTGGCATTTCATTAAATAACTTAGTGGCTATAATAAATGTTTAATTACATGCACCTACAAAAGTATTCAGAGTCAGGTTTCGGTTGAAAAATTTAGCATTTTTTGTGAGACAATCCCTATAATGTAATTTTATAGCATGCATTTTTCAGTTTAGAAATGCTTACCACTTATTTTAGAAATTTCTTTCATTATATCGTCAAAACCTGAAACAATACAGACACATAAGCTTCTTAAATACATACTGCACACATCTCTATCCATCTGTCTAATTTACTTTATTAAGATGATTGACTTTACTACTACAGAATTTAAAAGTTTGAACAGAATTGTCCCCCACTCACTTCCTTGCATTTGGGCATATTTACGTCAAAGAACCTCTCATTGATCCATACCGATCTGTAAGATCAGTATGTATAGGTATTGGCAATTAGAGGGCAACAAACTTTCATCTTCTACTATGCATCTACCTAAATCGTTTTTTCTCAAAACATGTAGCTACGTTTTCAAAATTTCTTTTCATTTTATTTTATTTGTATAGCACCCATATACTTCACAGCGCTGCACACAGATCAACAGTCTCATAACGCCCTGTGCCTAAGGGTCCTTTGAAAAAGGAAAAAGTCTGGTACTGTGTTAGCCAATAGAAAACTCACTTAGTGCTCTCATTAAGAGAAACAAAATAAGAGTTATGCCGGTTTGATACCTTTTATTGGCTAACAAAAATAGAAGTAATGATGTTACATAGCGAGTGTTTGAGACATCACCAGTCCCTTCATCAGTCTAAGGGTCCTTTTGCGCAAGCAGATAAACTACCCATAATGGACATTAATACAATATTCCAAGTTGATCGGCACTTGTTTACTTTCATTTTCCAGTTACCATGACAGGTTTGTACCCACCTCCTGCCGACAAGTTTTCATGCCCATTTAAAAGATTCGATAGATTTTGTGACAATTTTTTTCTGTTTGTCATTCAGTCGCTGGGCATATTTTCACTGGCCAATGATAATAAATAAAAGTTCCTACGAAGATCGTCCCATTTAAAAGGCCCTTAAAAGGGTTTTCTGGTAAGTAGTTATTAGTGACCTATCCTCAGAGTAGGTCATCAATATCAGATCAGTGGGGGTTCTACATACGGTACCCCCACCAATCAGATGTTTTAGGCAGCTGATGATGACAGAATTTATAGAGTGGGAGCGGACAGAAGCAGAAGGTTCCATCCACTGTGTAGTAGCTGTGCAGGGATACTGCACTTGAGATCACATTCAAATGAATGGGAGTTGAGTTGCAGTACACTGGCGCAGGAAACTACACAATGATTTACACAGCTGATCAGTAGGGGTGCTGGGTGTTGGACCCCAACAGACCTGATATTGATGACCTATAGTGATGCTTGTAAATTTGTGAACCCTTCCTAAACTTTATATATTTCTTTATAAATATGACCTAAAACTACATCACATTTTAACACAAATCCTTAAACCAAATTAAACAAATGAGTCAAAATTATTAGTTTTCGTCATTTATTTATTCAGGAAAATAATCCAATATGACATGTCCATGAGTGGCATGAGTATGTAAACATTTAGGATTAGCATATAATTTGAAGGTGAAATTAGAGTCAGATGTTTTCAATTCGAAAACTATCTCGAAAGAGTTTGGACTCCGCCAATCCACACTCTGGCTGTAGCGCTATCCAATCGCAGCGGAGAGCGTCACAGCCAGGGAGAAGGTGAGTTTTTTCTCCTTCTCTGGCTGCGACGCTCTCGGCTGTGATTGGACAGCGCTACAGCCAGGGAGAAGGTGAGTTTTTTCTCCCAGGCTCGGCTGTGATTGGACAGCGCACAGCCAGGAGGTGAGTTTTTCCCAGGCTTTGCGCCTGCTGTGATTGGACAGCGCTACAGCCAGGGAGAAGGTGAGTTTTTTCTCCCAGGCTTTGACGCTCTCGGCTGTGATTGGACAGCGCTACAGCCAGGGAGAAGGTGAGTTTTTTCTCCCAGGCTTTGACGCTCTCGGCTGTGATTGGACAGCGCTACAGCCAGGGAGAAGGTGAGTTTTTTCTCCTTCCCTGGCTGTGACGCTCTCCGCTGTGATTGGACAGCGCTACAGCCAGGGAGAAGGAGACGCCTATTGAGAAACAGGGCAGTCTCCTCCTCCCTGTACCGATGCTATTCATTAGCATACCAGTCGGGAATAGTGAACGGGAGCACAGCGGGCGAAAGGAGCGGCACCCAGACAAACTAGTAAGAGATATTACATCCCTGCACTATGCCCTACATAACCTGCTAGTTATTTCATGATGTCTGGACCCATGAAAGGTCCTCTTTGAAGACCTTTGATTTTTCTGTTCTTCCTAGTCTTCATGCTGTTAAAAAAGCCTCTACAATATACAGAAAAATGTCAACACCTAAAATCCAATTATACTAACCAAACTATAGCAACTTTTACAGCTTCTGATACACAGTATTACACTGGGTTCAGACCTGAGCGTTTTGAAGCCTAGCGTTTTTGGTGCGTTCAAGACTGGCGTGTAGGCGCGTTTTTTCAAGCGTTTTGGTAAATAGTGTAAGCGCGTTTGACGCGCGTTTATGTGATTGACTGCATAGTTGGCCAATGATCAATGATATAGTTTGGCCAATCTGAGTGCTTTAGAGGTGTGACATTCCATGGTGGCTGATTCAGCATGTTGCAAACTTTGTAAAACGCGCATCCATAGGCGCGTTTTACGCTGCACAAACGCCCGAACAACACGCGTATCGCGTTTCCCATTGAAGTCTATTGGCACCAAACGCTCTAAAAACACCCGAATTAACGCGAACATACTTGCCTATGCGTCGGACGTTTATAGGCGCCTACGAACGCGCATTAAAACGCGCAAGTGTGAACCACCTCCATTGGAATGCATGGTTCCTGTACTGTTGTGCGTTTTTTTGCGCGTTCGAAAGCGGCGTTTTACGTGAAAGTGTGAACTGACTGTTAGTATTTTTTATTTTGCCCTAGAAATTTTACCTTGCCTTCCTCATCTAGTATATGGCAATACATAACTTTTGCTTGATTGAAATCCTACCTTGTTTATCCCACTCCCTCTACAAGTTGAGGAATTGTATGCTTCTTTAACATGTATACATGCTATCCTGTAAAATGTTCTTACTGATCTTTGATGTGATATTCTTATCCTACCTTCCTTGGTGAGGTCCAAATCACTGATATCTTCTCCTCTGCTATCCTTCACCACAGCTTTGTAATGTCCTTTCTCTTCTTTTGTGAACTGTTGAGAGAATGCTACAATTAACAAAGATACAGTCTGTGTTACCCTCCAATTTTCTGTAAAAATGCTCACTAGATGTTATGCTTGGGTATTTCCAAATACAGCAATTTTTTTGCAGACAGTTCTGCAGCTTTTAATATATCTGAATGAATCTTGAACAAACCTATGTACTTGCAGGGGAAGCAACAACTGTCAGTTGCCAAAATTTCTCTCCTTATCCACGTGGCAGATCATTCCATGATTTACAAAGTAATATGCCATAGTTATGAATGTACAAAATGCTAGCTAAACTGATGACAAATATGGTTACCACAGTGTTTGTCTGGATTCTGTTTAAAAAGGACACGTCAATAATAGTTACAATGTAGAAACTATTTTTTTTAGAACTTTGAATTGCACTATTACTGGGACAAAGACCTACAGGCACTTCATCCATGCACAGCGCATGAGCCGATTGCACCCCTATGAGACTTCAGGGCCAGGCTCGAATATGTTTTCACTGCCTATCCTGTCAGTCAAAGTGGTACGGGTATAGCATAGGAGACAGGGAGCGGAGTCTCTGATGTAATGACTAATTTTGACTAATGGCTAATTTACATATTATAAAACAACTATTTTCTCAACATTGTGGCTACCCATAGAGATGGAATCACCAGCATTATATTCAGCTGACAAGTTCACATCTCACATGTCAGTTGGATTAATGCTAATAAATGTATTGACAGATTCCAATTAAGACTGCTAAAGTATTTTACCATGGAGTCATGTTTTACAAGCTCTGATTAGTCATTATGTGGAAGAATATTTTTGGAGTTGAGTTCTTTAGAATGAAAGACTTTACTAATACATTTACCAATTTTTTGATAATTTGTTTTGTCATTTTGTTTGTTTATTGCAAATTCTGCTTGTAAATCACTGCACAATGTATACCAGGCCTTTAACCCCTTAGTGACCATGCACATTTTTTCAAAATTGCATTCCAGGAGCTATAACTTTTTTGTTTTTTCATCAATATACCTTTATGAGGCCTTATTTTTTGCAGGACGAGTTATAGTTTTTAATGCACCATTTTGGGTACATATAATCATTGATTAATACCAGCTATCTGTCTTAAACCTCCTTTGTTTACATCAGTAAAAAGGCGTATTGGTGTTCACTAAGGGGTTAAAGTCATTAATAATTGTACTAATTCTCTGGAAATATGCTTTAAGAAACAATATCAAGAGTGTGTAAACTTTTATAGGAAAACAAATGTATTTGCATTTACCTTTTTGATAACCAGTGTTCCTGATCCGCTTTGTCCGTCATATTGCACCTTTGGAAGCGGCTTCTTATCAAAGGACCATTTAAGAGTTGTGTCTTTCTCAGTATTTGTCACCTAAACAAAAAAGCAAATCTAACTGTAGTCATGAATATACAATAGGTCAATAAGCTATAGACAAATCAGGATACCAGTATAAATGCAATAAATATAATGAGATATAAGGTAAAGAGTATATTAAGCTGCACATGCTTGCTCTGGAGCCACTGAATTGCTTGGAGGTTGGACAACCTGTCAAGGGCTCATTCACACAACCGTATGAATGGGTCCGCATCCGTTCCACCATTTTGCGGAACGGGTAAAGACCCATTCATTTCAATGGGGCCGCAAAAGATGCGGACAGCACACGGTGCATAGTTCCGTTCCACAGCCCCACACAAAAAATACATCATGTCCTATTCTTGTCCGCAATCGTGTGCATTCCGGAAAAGGCACACGGCTGGTATCCGTGTTTTGCAGACCACAAAACACGGCACAGGCATGTGAATGCACCCTGGAGGGTATTTTAAGTCCTAGGCCATGGTACCTGTGTCCTTGAATATTGTGTATAGGATCGCAAAGCTAAGCAAAAGCAGTTGCAGGCTGAAGGATCTGGCAGAATGGAAGGCTACCCCATGAGAGCTGCTCTATTCTACTGCTACTGAACAGGTATCTCATTCACTGATAAGATCTGTAGAACACGCATGTGAATTTCCAGTAATAGTATCTGGTTTAATACACTTCTTACTTCTCACTAGATCACTATGGAAAATCACTACACCAATGCATCTCAGTAGATGACCTCTAAATCATCATAGATCAAATTTGTCAGAGAAGGACACCAACAAATGGGCCCTGCTGTATTGCTAGGTACTTGTTAACTATTACTGTATTAACTGTCTACAAGGTTTGTTTTGAATAAGTCCATATGTACGAATGTAGACAAATTATATCATATATTATATATCCCATATATTTTTGTGAACCTAACAAAATATTTGTCTAAACATTATATGCACATGAAACATACCTTGCATGTTATAATAACGTGACACTCTTCTGTAACCTTCCACTCCAACTGCTCCACAAAATGTGGTCCTGTTACAAGTACATACATTGCCATGAGTGATTGTTCATAGTTTTCTATAAAAAAAATTATATTCCTGAAACGTTTTCTTTTCTACCTTTCTTCTTTTTCCATTGTTTTCGTTTTTGCTTGGACTCATTATTAATCTTATCAAAATCTGCAAATAAAAGTACATTCAAGTAAATGACAAACACTTAAAAAGGAAATATTGACACAAATCTATAATCCTAAAGATGGTGTAAACTTACACAGGCTGTCCAGACGTCCATTAGATTTATCACAGTGGCTCAGATAAATCTGGCGCAGGGATAGACACTTTTGTCTAACTCTGTATTAGCTTTAGGTTGGGTTACTTTGAGACAGAATTTTAACCCTAGATTTCGGCACAACACGACACATCTTAGGTCATGCCCCTTTCTCAAAAAGCTCCCCTTTTTGACAAGCCTTGCACTCCTTTTCGAACAAGTTGAAACAAAATTGTAGAATCCCTAGCTGCTTCAAATTGTGCCATATTTGTGACACTTTTTTGATAGATTTTACGTGCAGGGACATTAGTGATTTAAACTGTGTATAAAAATGTCTATAGTGAATATGTGCATCAAAAGCAAGTTGTGAAGAGCATGCTGATTATACGTAGATAAGGTCTCGGCTTAGGTAAAAATAGACACACTTAGAACCTCCATTCCTTAAAGGGAATGTGTCATCAGAAAACAACATATTGGTTAAATCACGTTTTTATGTTTAACATATTTTTAAAGAATTTTTGATGATATTTTTAATTTTCCATGTAAATATTTATAATTACACAAAAAACATAAAATCTTGCAGTTTTTACACTGGCCACTAAGCCTAATAATAGACGCCACTTCTTGGTCTATAGAGATCACTTTACTACAGTTACCTGCTTATCTGTCATTCTAATCCCTAATGATATCACCTCTGTGTATAGTTTAGATAGGATTTACCGTTCACAATAGGTGATTATCAAAGCTTATCTATTCTTTCCTTGTAAAATGACCTCTGCACAAGGCCCAACGCGTGCCTAGAAAACTCTCCCATAGAAGTCAATGAGGTCCCCTTCAGACCACTGTGTCTATGGCCCATATGGCTGCCATAAAGCAATTTTCTTAATGCTTTGTAAATGTGTAAATGCTGTTAATAACAGCTCATGGAAGATGGCCGCCCCCATAATAATGTTCAAGAAATAGAATAAAGAAATCTTAAATCAGAAAATAAAAACAGATTAGAAACAAGGATATGTGCCGCTATCTGGTTTTAACTGGCAGATAAAAAATTTGGTGACACATTTACTTTAAGTAAAGAAGTAATGCATACTACTATTTGATGAATCCGTGTCGCAAACTAGGATTGAAGGGAATGTGTCATCAGAAAATAATCTATTGTTTAAATCATGTTTTTATGTTTAACATATTTTTAAAGAATTTTTGGTGAGGTTATTTGAAAATTTATATGTCTATATTTAAAAAAAAAAGCAAAACATAAAATCCTTTCTTAAATTTGTATGTCATGTATTTTATATTTTGCTACACACTTAACCCCACCAAAAATGCATTAAAAATTGATTCATGATCTTGGTTTGTTGATTGGTTGTCAGTGAATGGGAATAATCATGCTGAAAACCCACACAGGCCTACAGCCTACAGCTGGATCTTACAATTATATCTAGTTTTGCAATTAGTTTTGAATAAAAATGACCTTCATTAAGAATGTTCTACACTTTCTATGCAGACCTCCTATGTGCAGCGAGCCCCTGAGAAGCTAGTGCAGAAGATGGGAGTGGTACTGGCCCTGATGAGATGACGTGTCACAGTGTACACTCTCAAGCCATTGCTCCCTGGGCATCTGTGCAGTGAAAAGGTGGTATAAGGAATCAGGCCAGAAGTAGTTGAATAAAATTCTCTAAGTGCAAGATAGGAGTTGTGGTACATCCAGCAGCAGTTGGCAAAGGGGCAGTTAATGGAACCTCTGGTATACTATCTTGTTAATGTCTCTCTCCTGAACCTCTGTCTAACAGCTGGAAGCAATTACTTGTGGCTATAGGTGTCTATTGTGTAATACAGGCCCTTTTTTTGTTGGCCTGGCCAGGATGTGATCTAGGTGAGGGGGGTCCCTCACCTGCAGTAGGTTCTGGATAGCTGTGGTTGCTGGTCAGTCTGCTGACTTTAAATGCTGTATTACAGTAGTCACCTCTAACGTGTAATAAGGATTATGGGGTGTAAGTCCAAACATTGCTTACCTTCCCCAGTAAGGATGATACTGAACTGGTTTGATGCTTTTCCATCTACCACTTTGGCAGTGTATGTTCCCTTATCTTCTTCTCCAAAGTCTTCTTTGATAATTTCAATGAGACCATTCTCCTTGTCAAATGTTATTTTCCGTTTCTACAATAAGAAATATATACTTCAATTTTGAATATTGCTAATATATACTTTCATATTTTGTTCTGACACAGTAAAGAGCCCCCCCCCCCCACCATTCCTCTGTGTCGATGACATGTATGAAGGGATTTTGGCTGTCTAGATCTACGATGGGATCTGACTGTGGCAGTATTCAGAATAAAAGTATATGAGTTTACCTTTCGATTTTTCTTTACGTCGAGGGCATACGTTTATAAACGGGTCTTAAAACATATTGCTCGAGGTACCCATAGATTATAATTGGGCAAACGTAGTTCAAAAGTGCATCCTTTTTTTGGAAAAAAGAAAGGTTTCGCAAAAATGTACACTTAAAAAAATAAAAAAACTGACACAAACATATTGAAAGGTATGCAAATCTGTAAAACGTATACATTAAAAAAGGAAAGATAACCTCTAAATTGCATACGTTTGCATATATTTTTTTGTGTACATCTAATGCATACGTTAAACGTACAGCAAAAATAAAAAGAGCCCCTTATATTTTATTAAAGAGGTGGTCTTGCTCCTTTCTTTTAAAAGCCACTCTGAATGGTGTAAAATGATAAAATGGATAATACTCACCGCTCCTCCTCTGATGCTTTCCAGGTACCTTCCAGTGTATACTTCCTGGTCGCTCTAGAAATGGACGAGTACCGCACCAATCACTGTATGTAGCGGGTCACTTCTACAGTGATTTATTGGCTGCTGAGACACCTATCCATACCTAGAGGGATCAGCGGGGTACCCAGGAAATGTCGAGAACAAGAAAATTGGGGAATCAGTAAGGGAAGTATTACGTCTTTTAATATTTTACACCATTCTGCGATTAAATGAATTTGTGGTAATTGATGGACAGTAGTTTAAGTTTGGTTGGTGGGAGAGTGGCAAAGGGGAAGTAGGGAAACATTGTAATCATGAATGTATGTTCAATTAAATGCCTGCTAGCATGTACTCCTTTTTATATTGGGGGGAAATTACATATATTACATAAAGTTAAAATGATTAAGTATAGTTAAAAAAGTAAATATAAGGCAACATACTGGTGTATTTTCAATAACTTTGTCATTAAGGATCATTTCTAACTCTGCAGCAGGGGACAGTTTTTCCACTTCTAACCAGAGCCGCACATCCCCATTCTCCAGCACTTCCACATTCCAGCCTGATATCTTCTGTATCACTAGAAGTAACAAGAGATAACATTATGTTTTTTGTGTTTATGGCTGTTCATCACAAAAAATGCAGGTAACAAAAGAAGGCAAAAACAATGTGTGTCTGGTGTTTTTTACCAGTAGAAAAACATCAGACAACATTTGTGTGTCTAAGGACGCTTAATCCCACCAGGTTTACCAAGCAATGAGATTTTATACATGATATTTTCCCTATCTTTTTTCCTAGGCATTACAGAAGTTTAAGGTTCCCACCTACCTTCAATAGCTGTTAGGTCGCCAGCTATTCTTCCCCACTCCCCCATACACATGCATGCTTGGCTGAAGATACATGTGTTTTAATGGGAAGAGGATTGCAACATTGAAAGTCAACATGGCTGGTCCTGTTTTCCCCCAACAACACATGGCAGAGGAAAGTAAGGAGATCTGCATAAAGTGGGTATGTTTGGCCAACTTTTTTTTATATCTGAGGGCCTTTGGTTAACTTACAAATATTCACAAATCACTTTTTTTTAAACATTTGCAGATTAGCGTCTAAAGTTTAGAGAGCACCTTTCACCATGTTCAACTCTATTAAACCAAGCATACTGCCTGGTAGGGTTGATCATTAGTAGACCAATAGTACGGCCAGCTGCACATGTGGGAGATTTCAGGGCCAGGCATTGGAGCAGTGAGAATGTCTGGCCTTGTTATTCTCAATGTGAGGAGGAGTGGCAACAGGGTGAGGTGGAGGTAAAGTGGTGCTCCAGGGTGCTAGACCAGCCCTTGGTGCTCCGAGCAGCTGATTTGCTTATAACTATAGATAAGAATTTATCTGCATTGGTTATTCCAATTGTGAAGGGAAAGGGCTGAGCTGTAATATCAGACACAACCCATGGGCAGATGTGGTGCTGTTTCTGCAAGAAAATATTTTTCTGTGGACAACCCTTTTAATAATACTGAACAGTTGTGCAGATTTACTGAACATACACTCACTTACAGGGGTGTTGTATATTGTGGCTTTTTTTGAGCAAATCTTCTAATTCTAAGAGGAAAGAAAAAGAAAATAAAAAAAAATTATTAATTTTCTAAGTTTTAATATGTATGACCATCTCTTATTCTTTACATCATCATATTTACCCTAAATGAACAAATTTAGGTCAGATAACCATATATATGAGAAAGTTTTGATTTTGCCAGGATCAGCTGATGATCTCCGAACATCTATCTCCAGGGAAAGGAAGACCCAACATGTTTTCAACTTGTCTCATCATTTGTTCCTACAGGAGAAAAGCCCCTGCCAGAAGTATCCTCCTCTTATTCTCTCTAAAGTCTGCATGTTAGTCAGCTATCTCATGTATATGATGCCCATCAATGTTAGCTGACTAATGTCTAACCAGATTATTAATACATAGCTGACGCATTGCAACGGCATAAAAAGAAACACTTTTCCTACCCTCCTTTGATAGTGTGTGGCTAGCAGATACCCCATCTGTATTTGGAACTTCCACAGAATAGATGCCTACATCTTCCTCAGATGGCTTTGTCAGGATTAGCTTGGACCTATTAAAAAAGAAAATCATTAACTCTCAAATCCTGAAACGTACAACATATTTATAAAAAAAATTCACAGATCTTTCCTAGTAAAAGTACAGGCATGTGCCAGGTAGATGTCAGTGGGCATGCATAGATTATTTAGAATTTGCATTACATTCACATACACCTGTACACATGCCCAGTAAGTTTAATGACAATGATCATTTAAAGGTGTTGCCCAAGATTGGACAACATTTGGCAAGGGGCTGGACAGAGTGTAAGAAGAGAAAAAACTCACTCGCCGTTCCTGCACACGTCACCACGGAGTCCACTAAATGACTGGCAGCGGTCATGAGCATGCAGATGATATGTCACACTTCTGGTCCAGTGGCCTTGTTGTTGTGTGCCGTGTCACGTTAGCCGTGCATGCTGGTTGCAAGGGGCAACACATTGTTATTGCAGCATGTTTGTGCTTTCCCCTTTCTCCTGGTTCTTTCCCTGTCTGGTGTGGGAGGGGGTTAACTTCCTGGCTAGGTGTGTTATGGGTGTGGCTTTATGGCTCTACTTAATCTGGTGCTGTGAGCCTGAGGTCAGTTGTACTCGAGCCTCTGTTGGTGCTGGAGCTATGCTCCTGTCCTGGATATTCCATCTGTCCAGTGTGAGGGCCACCTAGTTAGACATCAATGTCTTTCCTCAATGTTTCTCCTCTATGTCTCTCCTATTTCTTCCCTTTTTTTCTATTTCCTTTACCCATCCCCACCTGTTCTATTGTTTGGTGTGGGTTATGTTCAGGGTGAGTTGTTATGTCTAGTTTGGTGTTCCATGTCTGATCTGTTGGTGTGTGTAGTCCAGCATGGATGCTAGACATTCCCCTGTCTGTCTTTGCCTTTGGTGAGAGGGCCCCTGGGTTCCCACAGGGGGAACCACAAGTCAGTGAGCAGCTCTGCCTGTGGCTGTCATGCATCCTGTCTGCATGGGGGTCCACGCAGTTACTGGTGTGCTGGATTCCTGTGTATGTTGTTCGTACTGTGTCCTGGTGGGTTTGTGGGTTCCAGTACAATGGCACAGGTTCCAGTCGTTGCTGTGGCAGGTAAGTGCTAGTGGTTCTGGTTTTTGCCTGCAAATCCAGTTGTGGCTTACTGTCTCACCCTTCCTTTGCATCTAGGCCAGTGGAGGCTCCTGTTCTTCCGTGTCTTGGAGGAACAGGATGTCTCAGGCCCTGACATTATCCCTATGGATTTTCAGGGATTCCAGGGTCTGAGGTTCCTGGATATGAGCTGTCCTACCATCTGGGTCCGCTCATACAGGTAGGAGTCAGGGCCACGATTAGGGTGGCATTAGGAGGTGACCTGCTCCCTTTTCCCGGCCTAGTTGCTTCTCCGTCGTACCCTTGGTGTACGGTGGGGAGTTTTTCCCTCTTCCCACCATGACACAGCGGCCCTGGAACTAGGATGCTCTGATGCTCTTTTTCTATTTTCTTCTTACAACTTTCCAGCCCCTTATAAAATTTGTCCAGACAAAAATTGTCAGACAAACCCTTTAAATCTACAGGATAATGTACAGGATAACTGTCAGAAAAATACGTTCTACAGCTGATATAGTTATTTACATGTTTCCGTCTGTAGAGATGTCAGTTCTCTCTGGATCTGGAGCACCTTTGTAGTCTTTAGACCAGTCAAACTGTGGGGAATCAACTGGCTCTGGATTCTCAAAGGAAAGATATATGAACCCTTCATCATCCACACCAACTTCAATTTCATTTGTGCCTGTGAATTAAAAAGCGTTATAGGGTATCAGGACTGCAATCAGGGCAGCTTAAGTGGCATTGCTATCAGGGGTGTGACCAAATCAAGTGGTTTATAACCTCACCTTTCCCATCCTAAATAACTAGCTATTCATTTTCAGATACTAATCTATGGTTTATATCAAGTTTTTATGTTTCAATATTCATGTGGTTGCTTTAAGACATATATTTATTTCTGAAATGCTTGTAAAGGAGTATTCTAGGAATAATTTAAAATGGCCACAATCAACCTGTCGAATGTAAGTGGGATTGGTTGTCATCACTTGCCATGTCATGTCTGAGCAGCCTGATAGGAAAACTCACCAATGTGTAGTATATGCAGGTGCCAGAGCGTAGTGTGTAGTCAAGCCCTGCCCCCTCACCGCCTAAGTAACTGTTTAAGTAGAAGCAACCAGTCATGCTCATATTCTAGGCAGGTTGCTGGTGGCCATTTTAAATAATTCCCAGAGAACCTCTTTAACAGAGCAGAGCGGCTACTCAGCGAAGATAGTTTCCCCTATAATCCTGTGCAAAAAATAATAAAAATACAGGGGGACTATGAGGAATGTGGAATTATGATCTAATGCCAGCCATGATCTAATTCCAGCCATTTGCTGTGAGATAGCGGAGGGAGTGAACTCCGCAGCGGTCCTGGCTTCAAGCAGGCCACATGCGTACAATTCACACCTCACTCAGCCAGCACGGAGGCCAACTTATCCTAGAGGAAAAAAACCTTGTAGGGGGTCTCAGCATACACCCAGATCACTCAAATCCATCAGACATCATGGAACCGGGGATTCATAAGGAATTATGAATTGCCTGTTCATCACAGGCATAAACCAATTATATCTCTGCGACCCTGGGGCCAAGACGGACATGCCCCTGGTCGTAGTTTGGGGGTTGAGTGACGGGAAGGAGAGATACAGATATCTACCAGTAGGAACCTAATAACGGTGCCATGTTTGGCCTTCACCTGTAGCCAGAACCCAGGTGGACCGTCGTCTCCCTGTGACCTTCCGGTCTGGAGCTATGGGCCATATTGGATGTTGTGGGTTTTTGGCTACCACGACAAGGAAGGGAGGGTGGACTTCTCCCAGAGGGAGGGAGGGGTGTGACCGACCACAGATGGAAAAGCCCATGCAGGCCAGAGGCCAGGGTCTTTCTCTTATAGGGGTCACATCGAGTAATGTGTTTGGAGGGACCGTGGACAAACTGCTGACATCACTACCCCCATGTGACTACAGCTAAGCATTACAGCAACCCAGAACTCATCATAACCCAAAGGACGACTTATCCATCTGGTAAACTGACCCATGCTCTGTTTAACTCTGTTGTATCAAACTACCTGTGTATGCACATCCGACCACTCTATATATTCTCTGTGTGTATCGTGTATTGTCTAGTGCGCCCTTAAGGCAATTAAATATATAATTTAATCTTGTTCTGTTCTTGTATCTCGGTCCACGAATTCCCAGGTCCGTGTTTCAGCATAGTTATACGCTACTGCGAGTTGGTTTCTAACACTATATAATCCCGTTAGCGGACCGGGCTTATATCAAACAAGGAACTGGGGCAGTGAAAAGGCTCTCTCAGCTTGTCAGGGTTGTAAGCGAGTGTGGAGTTATGCCGGAGGTCGCGTGGACCACCGTCTCTTACCCCCCTGTCTCTCTGTGCCCGTGTGGATAGGAGGCGTCTGTGTAAACTGTATTAAGCTGACCTTATGTGCTCCCAGGGAGGGCGTAACATCACGTCTTGGAAAACCAGTGACTAAACCGTATCTCGTGAGCTCGACGTAGTTGAGGTCAGACGGGGCCGCGAGGTGCTGTATTTGTCACAGCCACATTTATTAAATGTGTAACTCTAGTTTTTTGGGCATAAAATTGTTGCATCTGTTTGCGCACATTTTTAGTTTTTAAATTTTTTACGCCTTTTGGCCTCTTCCACCCCATGCTACTTTCAACAGAACAGTGGGATTTAGGCCAAGTTTGTTTTAGCTTTTGCAACTTTTTAAAAAGGCGCAAAAAAGTCACAATTCCACACCAGGCATCCCTCAGGCTAACTTTTACTAAGAAAAGTGACAGTTGGATGACTGACATTCTGGTATAAAGGGAGCCATTATAGTAGCACATTTGAAAAGCAGCTAAAGGTGATACGTTATATTTCATTACTTTATGCCCATGACTTGACTTGATTTGCCTTCTTTCTTTAACAACTGATATTCACGTCACTGAATTTTGCATTAGCACACAAAATGGTCAAAGGACCCAGTGTGATTTTCTTTTAAATGCAGCAGCAAATTGACTTCAAGAACTCTATTAAAATTTTCCAAACCTGGCTTGGTTACGGGAACCATGGGATCACAAGGCACAGAGGCAATGCCAGGACCAGATGTGTTAACAGCAAGAACACGGAACTGGTAACTCTTATCTGTTTCCAAATCGGAGATCTAAGAGAGAAATATCAACTCATGTATACGTCTCAGTGATTTTATTTCATGATAAGTAAAGTTTAAAGTTTTTTTTTTAGGGTAATGGTGGAGCTGTGGTAGAGAAAGGAGAACTGCATCATAGGTTTGGTTGGATACAGCAACAGAAAGTGCTACATACAGGATGGAAACAAACCAGAGGGATTTGTTTACATGGTAAAAACAGGTCAGGAGAGTCCAAACTGAAGAAAAAAGCCTGGGGAATATATACAGCAACTACATGAGTGTATCTGTTAAAAGCCATAGTAGTGCTGCAAAACCCCTTTATAGGTTATGTCTACCTTTGCATACCATTTTACAGCACATAGAGATATTGTTTGTAAGAATTGAAGTAACTTTGTAAATACATTGCATTACTAAGCATGTGTGCTATCTGCATTTTCTGTGGAGAGCATGCGTTCCCATAAATGCACTACTTTGGTCCGAGATGCGGACCAGACACACCCACTGAAGTCTATGGGTTAGAGAAAAACCACTAACACAACACGGATGGCATTCAGGTTTGGTCCATTTTTCACTGACCACTGGTAGAAGCACACATAGGTAGGAGACGCTCTGGAAATAAAATTTCAGTCTAGCAGTGTCCATTTTTTCTGTGTTGGTATGTAAATTTCGATACGTGCACCAGCTTTCAGGGACGTGCTGACTGACCCCCTTTTTTGTGTAGCACGGAATATGAATGACACACGGAGGGCAAAAAACGGACACAAGGTTGAAATACGGACAGATTTATCCACGGACGCTAAATAGACATTGAAATCTAAACGAGGCCTTAGATTGTACTGGTCCTTAGTTACACTCTTTATTATAGTCCAGTATTGCCACCCTAATTCTGAGGTTTTTCTCTAGAAACCGTCAACACTTTATTGTTAGCATTGTTAATGTGTTACTAAGCTACTCAGATTTTTAGGAGTATGAATTCAATATGTAAATTGTAAAACAATGCTCAAAGATCACACTACTAGCATGAACTCCAAGCTTATAAATTGTACCCTCATATGTGTGTCCGGCACTGGATTCTCATTAATCCTCTTCCATTCTCCAGAACCTTCTTCACATGCCTCTACCAGGTAGCCAGTGACACGACTGCTTCCTGTGTATATAGGGCTTTCCCAGTGGAGCATCAGAGTGTTATCTCTCACTTCTCTGCATCTGACATCATATGGCGGACCTTAAATATAGAACGAAGTAGAAGAGTAATGTGAAGCTGCTAGCCACTGCGCGAAATCTGTAACTGGGTCCTCACTTGATGTGCCGTTTATAATACTGGTAGTCAAAAAAAATGTATTCTCTCAGTGCTTTCTTTTCCATGTACTATATTTTCTGACTTGCTTTATACCTTTATATCATTACCTGGTTGAGGCATTGTCCATTCCTCACATTTGAAAAGGTCACTTGGCTCAGACATCTTTCCAACACCTGCCGAATTCAAAGCTCGGGCACGGAACTCATAGAAATGTCCTTCAGTCAGACCTGTTACCTTGTATAAAGATACATATATTACAATAACACTATAATCTACTGTAGTAAAATAAGGTCATTTATACATTGGGTGATATATATTATGCGAAAAGATGATGAATGGTACCTTATATATTGTTTCTTGGATTGGTTCATTATTGACGTCTTTCCAAGAAATATCCTCAGGATCATGTTGATCAAGAAAATATCCAAGCACTTCTTTCCCTGCTGTGAATTTTGGAGCCTTCCAACAGATTGTCATTTCATCTTTACCACAGCACAAGAGACCAAAACCATAAGGGGCGGATGGACAGTCTATGAATAAATGATAGGTTTAGTAACATGTATAATTGTTGAGTGGCAGTGGAGTACCTAGAACTGACTGGGCTCTGCAAAAATTTGTTCAACAATTTTGCAGACCTCAGACTAGACCAAAAAAATAAAAATTACTCACCTCTCTTCTCCTCCTATGGGCATTTCCGCTCTTTGTGCAGCACTACGTCTAAGCACACACTACACTGTGACCTGAGGTTGCACAGCATCAGGTCATAGCGGTCACATTCCGTCCCAGAACTAGGTGCATCATACTCACCGCTTACTGGGCCCTGGAAATAAATCCATTTGTCCTCCTCCTGAGCCCCTTCCTGACTTCGGGCCCCATAGCAGCCACTTCTCCCTTTTCCATGGTAGCTACGCCTCTCTTGAGTGGGCTACTCAGTTTAACATGGATCTGTCATGTCTCCTATCTGATGGCAGTATATGACAGAGGGAAAGATTCTGAACTTGGAAATATTTAGTTTTATTTATTAAATTAATTATAATTTTACAAAGAGCACCGAGAGGTCAGCCAATATTCATAGTCCGGTTGAGGTTGGGGTATGCTGCGTACAAACAAATATGAGAAATAAGTTCAAGGTCAGGGCAGGTAGCAGTGGGGCAATATGAGAAACAGGCTAAGGTCAGGGCAGGCGGCAGGCGGCTAGAAGTCAGAGTCGGTTGTTAGGCAGCAGTATGGTATATGAGTATTCAGGCAGAGAATCACACCTTCGTTGGTAACTATAGACTGGGAACCTAAAAGCTTAGGCTTCCTCCCACTGGAGAAGGAATGCTAAATTCCCAGGGAAGACTTTGGGTGTGCGCATAGGCAAAAAAGCATGAGTGTGAGCGTGTGTGCCCTAAGAGACAGGACTGGAGGCTTTTCACAGCCACCTGCAGCATACATTGAAAATGTCAGAGGCCAGGACTGATGTCAGCAGGGGATGGTGAGCGACCAGACCCTGGCCACTGAGTGAACTGGGGGAACAACTGGGTGAGTTTAGCAGCACTCGTGCCCACAAGGGGAAGCAGAGCATTAGCAGGCACCTGATGCTGACGCAACATATACATTTACTATGTTTAGTGCCCTCCTCTTATAGCTTATGCTGTCCTTACGTATGGTAGCATAGAAGGCCTGATAAAGCTGCTTTACATACTTTTGCTTATTTTTAGTAATTAAAGGGATTATCTGATATAATGAAATCTGACAAGCCCCCTTACAGTGTAAAAACAAGAAAGTGATGCACTACTTGTCTCTTGCAAGTTATGCTGTTCTCTGTGCTGCCAGTCCAGTCCTCCTGCTGCTGCTTTTTTACAGACTTTAGCAGTGATGTGCAGGTATACAGCCAATCACTGTCCTCAGCGGTATACCGTCAGAGAATGGCGCCGGAGAAAGGGGTAATTAGTATTAATTCTTATTTTACACCATTCTTGGGTTTGTCTGAGATTTTATCTCGGACAACCTCTTTAAGCTATATTTTTAACATTACATTCAAAAATTCGTGGAGCAAATGAAAAAGAATGTTTTTGTGTAATGGAAGCATGTTCACCATGTCTTTATACTTACAAACAGCCTCATTTATATTCAGTGGGTCAGATATAGGTGATTTTTCACTAAGCCCAGCTTCATTTGCTGCTCTCACACAGAATTCATAGTCTTTCCCAGTCTGTAACATGGGCACGGTAAACCTGTATAGATATACAATTGCTAACAGGTTATTGCTTAAAGAAATGTTGTTACTCAAAAGAGATTAACACCAACATTTTAATAGTCAATGTCAGTTCGATTTTTACCCCTTAACCCCATATGGACCGGGCACATTTTCACCTTACGGACCAGGCAATTTTTTGAAAATCTGACCAGTGTCACTTTATGTGGTGATAACTTTAAAACGCTTTTACTTATCCAGGCCATTCTGAGACAGATTTTTCATCACATATTGTACTTCATGACACTGGTAAAATGGAGTAAAAAAAATTCATTTTTATTTATAAAAAAATACCAAATTTACCCAACTTTTTTTTAAATTTGAAATTTTCCAAGTTTACATGGTAATACCGCCAAAAAAAGTTATTAATTTACATTCCCCATATGTCTACTTCATGTATGGATCATTTTGGGAATGCTATTTTATTTTTTGGGGACGTTACAAGGCTTAGAAGTTTAGAAGCAAATCTTGAAATTTTTCAGAAATTTTCAAAAACCCACTTTTTAGGGACTAGTTCAGGTTTGAAGTCACTTTGGGAGGCTTACATAATAGAAACCACCCAAAAAAGACCCCATTATAGAACCTACACCCCTCAAGGTATTCAAAACTTATTTTACAAACATTGTTAACCCTTTAGGTGTTTCACAAGAGTTAATGGGAAATGGGGCTAAAATTTCAGAATTTTGTTTTTTTTGGCATTTCCATTTTAATACTTTTTTCCAGTATCTAAGCAAGGGTTAACAGCCAAAAAAAACCCCAATTTTTATTGCCCTGATTCTGTAGTTTGCAGAAACACCCCATATGTGGTCGTAAACTACTGTACGGCCACATGGCAGGGCTTAGAGGGAAAGGAGCGCCGTGTGGTTTTTGGAAGGCCGATTTTGCTGGACTGGTTTATCTACACCATGTCCCATTTGAAGCCCCCCTGATGCCCCCGGAGTAGAAAATCCCTAAAAGTGACCCCATTTTGGAAACTACACCCCTCAAGGTATTCAAAACTGATTTTACAAATGTCGTTAACCTTTTAGGTGTTTCACAAGAGTTAATGGGAAATGGGGCTAAAATTTCAGAATTTAGATTTTTGGGCAAATTTTCCATTCTAATCCTTTTTTCCAGCATCTAAGCAAGGGTTAACAGCCAAAAAAAACCCTATTTTTTATTGCCCTGATTCTATAGTTTGCAGAAACAGCCCATATGTGGTCGTAAACTACTGTATGTCCATGCGGCAGGGCATAGCGGTAAAGAAGCGCCGTGTGGTTTTTGGAAGGCCGATTTTGCTCGACTGGTTTATCTACACCATGTCCCATTTGAAGCCCCCCTGATGCCCCCCCCCCCCCCAGAGTAGAACCTCCCTAAAAGTGACCCCATTTTGGAAACTACAGGATAAGAAGGCTGTTTTGTTGTGACTATTTTTAGGGTACATATGATTTTTGGTTGCTCTATATTACATTCTTGTGACACAAGGTTACCAAAAATAGAAATTCAGAAATTTCATCTAAAGTGTTAACAAAGTTTGTAAAATAAGTTTTAAAAAACCTTGAGGGGTGTGGTTTATTAGATGGGGTCACTTTTATGGAGTTTCTACTTTAAGGGTGCATCAGGGGTTCTTCAAATGGGACATGGTGTAAAAAAAAAAAAGGCCATCAAAATCTGGCGTTCCTTTCCTTCTGCGCCCTTCTGTGTGCCCGTACAGCAGTTTACCACCACATATGGGGTGTTTCTGTAAACTGCAGAATCAGGGCAATACATTTTAAGTTTTATTTGGCTGTTAACCCTTGCTTTGTTACTGGAAAAAATGAATTAAAATGGAAAATTTTCCAAAAAATAGCTCTTTTGCCACCGTTTTTATTTTATTTTTTTGACTGTGTTAATCTGAGGGGTTAGGTCATGGGGTATTTTTATAGAGCAGATTATTACGGATGCGGAGATACTTAATTTTTCAACTTTTTTTTTTTTTTAGGTTTAACACTATATTATCCTATTTGAAACAAACTAAATAAATTTAACTATCAACACCAGGCATCCTCAAACTGCGGCCCTCCAGATGTTGCAAAACTACAACTCCCAGCATGCCCAAACAGCCTACAGGTATCAGCCTACAGCGGGGAATTGTGGGAGTTGTAGTTTTACAACAGCTGGAGGGCCACAGTTTGAGGATGCCTGATCTACACAGTCTAAGAGTCAGTTTTTTTTTATAGTTTTTACCCGATTGTCTTAGGTCAGGGCTCATTTTTTGTGGAATGAGAGGACGATTTTATTGGCACTATTTTGAGGGGCATATGACTTTTTGATCGTCTACGCGTTTTGTTATGTAAGGTGACAAAAAAATGCCTTTTTTTGCACCTTTTATTTTTTTACCGTGTGAATCTGAGGGGTTAGATCATGGAGTATTTTTTATAGAGCAGATTATTACGGACGCAGCGATACATAATTTGTCTACTTTTTTAAATTGATATAGTTTTACAAACTATCATTGTTGATTAAAAAAATTTTTTGGGGTGTCTCACGTCTGAGAACCATAGTTTTTATCCAATCATCAGTGGCTAAATGGAAAAGGGGATAGTAAATTTAGTACTCCATGGAATTGTAGTACTCCCTGAAGCAACCAATAACGCAAAGGCCCGGATGATCGGGGCACGTCTCACACTGAGTGGTGGTGTCCTTCCGTATCCCCCTCTCCCCCTCCTGGCGCCTCCAGTTTCGAGGAACTCCTGCCTGCTCTTTCCCAGTCAGAAAAGATCAGGTCCTTGAGGACTGCCTCATAGAACTGAAGAAATTTCCTGTGTTGCCAGCGCTCCAGGACAGCACAAAAGAGTTGTACATGGCAACCTGTACCAAGTAGACTGCAACTTTTTTGTAGCATGCCTGGGTTTTGCGCATGGCATTATATGGCTTGAGGACTTGATCAGAGAGATCAACTCCTCCCATATAACGATTGTAGTCAATGATACAATCAGGCTATAGGACCATTGTCGCAGTACCTCGCTCAGGGACAGGGGTGATGCCGTTATCGTGAATTGTGGTCAGTACAAGAATATCCCTCTTGTCCTGTTATCTGACCAGCAACAGGTTTCCACTGGTAAGGGCACGGGTCTCACCCCTGAGGATAGGTACCTGGAGGGGGTAGGTAGGGAGGCCATGTTAATTTTTCCGCACAGTCCCACAAGCGGACGTGGATCTGGCGGCATGGGACTGGAACAAGGGGATGCTAGTATAAAAGTTATCCACGTACAGGTGGTAACCCTTATCAAGCAGTGGTTGCATAAGGTCCCACACAAGTTTCCCGCTAACACCCAGAGTGGGGGGACATTCTGGGGGTTGAATACAGGAATCTCGCCCCTCGTACACACGAAACTTATAAGTGTACCCTGGGGTACTCTCACAAAGTTTGTACAGCTTAACACCATACCTCGCCCACTTTGAGTGAACATACTGGCGGAAAATGAGTCTTCCCTTGAAAGCAATGAGAGACTCATCAACCGCGACCTCCCTTCCAGGTACCTAGGCCTCCACAAATTTGTCCCCAAAGTTATTGATGACCGGCCTGATTTTGTACAGGCGGTCATAGGCAGGATCACCTTGGGGGTAACATGCTGCATTATCTGCATAATGCAGGCATTTCTGCATAATGCAGGCATTTCTGGATGGCCTCAAACCGGGAGCGTGTCATGGCCGTACTGTAAAGTGGGGTCTGGTAGAGGATGTCCCCACTCCAGTAATGCCTGACACTGGGTTTTTTGACTAGGCCCGTGTGCAGCACGGGGCCCCAAAACGTCCTCATCTCGGCTGCACTGACCGTCGTTCAGCCACCGGGCCTAGCCAAAAAAGAGCCCGTCATGTGATCAGTGCAGGGGGCGTGGCTCAGCACTGGATCAAATCCAGTGCTGAGCCATGCCCCCTGCACTGATCACATGACGGTGACGTCACCCCAGGTCCTTCGGCTTTTCCAAAGTTCGGGTTCGTGGAAGCCGCCCCTTATGGATTCCATATGCCGGGATAGTCCGCGGTAGTGGAATCCATAACGGGATGCGGCGATTACCCCAACCCAAACGCCGAACGCCAAACTAATTTTTGAAGTTCGCTCATCTCTACTCCTGAGCTGTCAGTCTTTCCTGGGGCAAAACAAAAATAAAACAGTTTTTGTAATCTAGCTACCCTTATGTCTCCTTGAAGCATAATTTTATTCTTCAAGCAATAAGCTTATGCCATGACATTCAGCAGTTATGCTGAAGGTGGAACACTGATACTACACTAATGGTCCCCATTTACGGAGAATATGCTTAAAATTTTAAATCTGTGTACCACTCTTTTAAATCAGCACCACTCTGAGTCCTCCGGTGTTTTTTTTCTCTATGTTCACCGCTCCTATGCTGTCAATGCTAATTGGTCAGTGTAAGAGCAGTAAATGTCACTTTCTCTTTATATAAGTAACTATGTAATTAGTACATTATTTCGAATATAGATTCATATCTATATGTCTGTGTGTATATATCTAACTGTGTGTGTGTGCCAGACTGATATTATGGGTTGAAATCTGTGGCATTATCTTTATCTCTGGATTATGTCATGCTGACATTCTACACAGTACCTAACAGAAAGGTCAATGACAGTGTTTTTTATGTTGGGATCATACTGCTACAGACACAATATTCAGTCAATAGTATTAGTTCATTTAAAATATTTTATACATACTTTAGAAACAAATAATTTTCATGAAGTATGTATTAAAGATATATAAATGTTAATTTGCCAAATAATGCTAATAAGGACAATTAACATCGAAGTAGTGAGGTGTTAATAAACCCCTTTATAAAAAGAAATGAGCATGTTCAAATACACAGAGTTTACGAAACTGAATGTTCTGTGCCAGGCATCAGTCAGAAAGTTATGGCATATCATAGCCATATGCTATGACTAAGGGTCCATTCACACGTCCGCAAAATGGGTCCAGATTTTCAATGGGGCAGCAAAAAATGCGGACAGCACACACTTCCGTTCCGCAGACACGGACAAGAAAAGGTATTTCTATTAAAGTGCCGGCCATGTGCGGTCCGCAAAATGCGGAACGCACATGGCCGGTGTCCGTGTTTTGTGGATCCGCAATTTGCGGACCCCAAAACAATTGCGGACGTGTGAATGGACCCTTGGTATTAGGAAATACCTTATTGCACATTAGAGGAGTTGTCCTCAGGATAGGCCATCACTAGTTGATTGATGGGGGTTCTCACTCACCGCACCCTCGCTGATCAGCAGGGCCAGATTAAGGGTTTCAGGAGTATGGAGCATTTCATTCACTGGGGTCCCAAAATTAATGTGAAGTCCTCCTTCACCACATACTGAACAACATTGAATAATCTTTTGTACTCCTTTGGAGTAAACCATGAGGAATTTTCAATGCAGTGTGTACCAATATGAATAAACTAGCTCAAGGGAGGTAAAAGTAATTTTTTTTCAGGTGTGGACATGCCCCTGCTTATGAGACACTACCCGTTCCATGTATTCCTCCCAACCCTTTCATGAAGTGACCTCCATGCGCTGTGCAGTGGATTTGCCAACTATGCTGTTCCAGGAGAGTTGACAAATTCGCACTATAGATAGAATAACATCTATATACATAGCTACTCTTACTCAAACACTTACTACATGCATAACTTGATTATAGACCTATACTGTATGTGCATCATATGCATGGATAGCACCATTCAGTATGCACTGCGGGAAGGGGAAAGCTTCACAACAAGGTTTGCAGTATTTTTTGCACTCCATAAATACAGTACTTAGTGTTGGGCTGGATTCACAAGAGCGTTAATACTTTCCGTTGTTCTGCTCAGTTATAGGAGCAGAATGGTGAAAATAACAGAAGTGCCACATTCAGCACATGACTAAAACGAACAGAGCAACTTTTTTTTACCAGACATGCAGGATTCTCTGGTCTTTTTGACAGAATCTGTGATAGAGGCCCGGACAACACAGATGTGAACAGATAGTATCAGATCTAAGTATAGCATCAGAAACAAGATCACTACATAAATACAGCACCAGAACTAAGCTCATACCAGAATTAACCTCAGTACATAAATAGAGCTCCAGAACCAATCATAGTATGTATCAGAAGCTTAAAAAAGGTCAGTTCTGATACCATTTACATACTCAGCTTAGCCTTGCCATATACGCTTTACAGTGTGAAACTGCAGCTCTCAGTATGGCCTGAAGAGGTGTAAAGGTATGCTGGGAGTTGTTGTTTCACACAACAGAATGCTATCACCCATCATCAGATGTAGATCATAAAGGTGATTGCAGCATTCTTCATACTCAGTCTTAGTCAGCAGCAGAATAAACATTTACATTTACTGACTTACAGGTGACGTCTCCTCTAGAGTACTTTTCCATATAGTTCAGACCCCCATGATGTCATCTCCCAGCCCCTACTCATCTCTGCAGATTTTGCCAAGAAGATGTCTCCAGCTTCTTGCTTTACCAACCAATCAGTACTCTCTATGCTACGCCAGAATGGTGGGCCAGGGAATCAGTGGTTCTCTTGTCCCTGCTGGATGCTCAATTGCATCTGCATCCTGTGGACACAGACACAATTGAGTGCATGGGCCCCAGAAAGCAGGTGAATGGACCTGGTGACTGGGGCACCTCACCCAGTAAGAGTGCAGAGTAGGCCTCGGAGCAAGTACTCTAACTGCACAAATGATGATCAGCTGTTCACGTGTAGCTCAGTCACTGTCCACTACAAGATTGATGGAGTTGTGTAGTTTCGGTGCCGACTTACGGAGATGGAGCTACACCTGAACAGCTGATCAACGGGGATGTGGGGTGTCGGACCCCCACGAATCTGCTATTGATGGCTTATCCTGAGGATAGGCAATTACTTAGTAAAGCCCAGACTACCCTTTTAGTATTGCAGTATTTACAACATTTAAACCTTTTAACCAAAAATATTTCAATGTAACAGTTTATAATTTGTCTCTAATAAATCTAAAAATGGATATTGATTATTTCATATTATATAGATAGAATGAATTACCAATAAAGAACAGCTGATCTATTGTGGGCATCAGGTAGTCTGAAAAGCGGGGTGGCCAACTTAGATGGCAGAGAAGGAGCCCAGCAATTGGAAGTGTTTTATTTGTACCCTAGTTAATATGCATTTATTTTTTCTTGAATTGGAGGATCACAATAATGAACTTACCTTGTACATTGCAGTGGCTTGTTGTTTACAGGTTGCCAGTCATCCTCCCCTACCATTCGACTGTACAAGTAATAACCTAGGATCTCTGGCTCATGCTCAACTTTCTCCCACTGTACTACTGCAGATGTCTTTGTATCTCGGAGGGCTAAAATATTCCCAGGTGCAGGTGGGACCACTGTAAGGGGACGAAATGTATATTTTTAGAAATGTAATAAAGAATGGGCTATTTATTAATCTGGTGTTCTAATATTTTTATACTAACAATTCATATTTAAAATATCTGATAGATTGATATCCAAACCTTTAAGGCTAAAAAGAGTGTAATTTTTATGAGAGCCTCTGCAGATTTACACACAATGATTATAGTGAATTGAAATTATAGCAATGACTATAGTTACAGGAAGAGAAAGCTACAATGTCTTCTGAGTGGTTGCTCACATGTACTTCAGTGCAGGAACATGGAAGATATATGGCTGGCAAAATATTATTGGTGGTTGTGAAGGGTTTGAGTAATTACTACTTTGTTTGTACTACTTTTTAACTCATGCTTCTTTAAGGGTACTATGGTGAGAAATGGCACTACTATGTAAGGACTATGTGATCCTAGTTCGGAGACTAATCGACACTACTGTACCAATGACTATTTACTAATGGGAAAACAGTCGGCACTGCCGGGCATCTATCTGGAGTATGTTCACAATGTAGACCTCAAAATATAGGTGGTGGTCTACACTCATATAGATTCCATAAATCCAAAAAGAACAAAGCTAATAGCGTAGCACTCACTAATAAAAACAATGTATTTTCTTTAATTTTTCCATAAAATACAACATACATTAGGTGGGAGGAATGTGAAAGAGCAGGCGACGACTGTTTCGCATATTACCACCCTTCCTCAAGACCTATCGTGGTAATATGCAAGATGGCCATCTCCTGCTCTTTCACATTCCTCCTGCCTGTGCTGTATTTTATGAAAAAATGAGATAAAAGACATTGGGGGTCATCTATTTAACAGAAATACGGCTATATTAGGAGTATTTCTGGCGCAATCTGCGACTTTTCCCCGCTCATGCTAGGTCTAAAAAAGCAAGTGTGGTGTGGGCTGGGTAGGGGATGGGCTGTCAGGCCCGTCTCATTCATCATTTTTACATAACCTTTACATAACTTTGGCGGATCCACCACCAGTGCAGGGCCTTATTAAGACCCATGCCTAAAACTGTAATAATAATAAATGTGCCCCCTTGTTTTTATTGGTGAGTGCTATGCTTTTCGTTTTGTCCTCTTTGGACTTGTTGTTTACTAGTTGCCAATTATTATTCCATACTGTATAGGGCTATTTGCCCCAGGGTAGTAAACGCCATTATGTGCAGTTCTGAGCACAACTACTATGTTCAGAGGCATATTAAATAGATTTCAACTGAATGCCCGTTCGTCCAACAACTCGTTCTCTTGTACCCCCCCCCCCATACATATGATTGCCTGACCATGCATGTGTTCTGAATGGCAAGAGGGGAGAAAGCTGCAGTCAGACTCCTCTGGCAGTAGCGTAACTCCCAGAGAACACAAGGATTCTGCTATTGAAATCCTACATATTCAGTCCTCATCTCCCCAAACAAGCTTTAGACTATATATAATATATGTTTATTTGTGGGGGGTTTGGCCAAGATAATAAGGGATGGAGTTAGGGAATTGCTAACATATTTGCAGTACCATGTACGTCTGTAATTATTATTCTATAATTTTTCTCTCATAATGCCATTAGATAATCACTCCCTGCTTTTTCGTATTTGAAATCGAAAAATCTATAAATAATCAGTGTTATACTGTATCATAGTAAAAATATCAAGTGTATTATTCAGGGTTTGTAATATATACTTAGCCCCATGGCAAAGATTCTAATAGTTTTTGCATTGGACAAAAGTCCCTTTACTGTATCCATAATTTACCTCAACCATGAATTTTTTCTTTCCTTTTTTTACCTTCTGTTCCCCTATTTTGCCCATCACTACCTGTGAACTATTTTGGTTTTGTTCTACTTTCTTATGGATTTAATTAATATACCCTTGAGCTATATCAGACTTTCAGACACATTTGCTTGGTCATCTGAGTTATGCCTCATAATATATGTATTTTTGTGAAACTGTCTTGTACAAATATTTAAGCAGATAATTTATGTAAAGATAAAACAGAAGCAGTCACCTAATGTAGTTTTAAGAGTGATTGGGGAACTCGGCTTAGATAGATCACCGATTCCATGTTTGTTTGCAGCTTGTACTCGGAAACAGTAGAATTTGCCTTTATCAAGATCCATCACAGACAACCGTGGAGAATGGAGAGGTGTGTCCAGGTTAATCCTCTCCCATCTGTTGCTTCCTTCAAGGCACTTGACATGTAATGTGGACACGTAAATACACATCAATGCAAATATTGAATAAATACATACATGATTCGTGACAAAATGAACACTATAAATATGCTATCTTTGTCTACCTACATCACCTTTTAATGGCAATGTTAAGTTTAAATAGTTAAGTATATACCTTTTCTACGTAGTATTTAACAGGGTCCTTGCCACATGGATCAGGTTCGTCCCATGAAAGCACAATATATTCCTCATTGACCTCAGAGGCATGAACATTTTTTGGTGATCCGGGTACTTTGACATCTTCTGTTTTGAACAGGAGAGAATAATGTGCAGAAAATGGTCATAGTTGTCATAGTAGGATGTTGTTGAAGGGATAATGTGAAATTGATCATTGTAAAGAAATGATTGTGAGAAATAAGTCAATCAAAAAATATATAAATGGAAAAAAACATAGAAAACCCTACATTTTATAGGGTATATCTTCTGTTTTCAATGGCCTTTATTGGTTTTCTTCACACTTATTCCTTTAATTCCTTCATACATCATGGGAGGTCTCCTTTATTTACATACTTACCTTCAAGATCCTCTTTATTGATTGTAATTGCCCTTGCTTCATCATATGGAACTACTGGATAGACAAATTGAATAAAGAAGTAAAAACTTAGTAACTTGTATATCTTTAAAATGTATATATTCCACACCGGATGAGCACACCATTGTCTGAATACATAATACACGTACATTTTGACACATATTAGACAAAACAAGAGCAACTATTTTGTCTTGCCAAATGTATAGTTTTCTAATTAACATGTTGGCTAAATGTTTTCAGCAAGGGAACACAGCGGAGCATCGCAGGCCAGGAGGAGAAGGAATGGGGATCCAGCGTCAAGAAGTAGGTAAGTAAGCTTCCCTTGACAGGTCTGGCTGAGTGTGAGTGTGTGTGTGTGGGGAGGGGGTGCCAAATTCCCCCTCCCTCCATTCTTGCACAACCAATTCATATAATATCTGCTTTAGAAAATATATGGAGAGAAAACGGATTCTATAGCTTTTGTGTCTAGTAGCATCAGTTTTTCTGACACATTTCCTTCTGAGCCAGGCAGATGAATGTTAAATGCCATATTTCTCTGTCTGGATATGGATGTGTATTAAAGGGATTGTCTCACTTCAGCAAATGGCATTTATAATGTAGACAAAGTTAATACAAGGCACTTACTAATGTATTGTTATTAACCATATTGCTTCCTTTGCTGGCTTGATTCATTTTTCCATCACATTATACACTGCTCATTTCCAGGGGTTAAGACCACCCTGCAATCCATCAGCGGTGGCCGTGCTTGCACACTATAGGAAAACCACTGACCTCTCTGGTGGCCGGGACCATGGGAGTGTGCATAGGCCAGAGCTTTGTCCTATAATATACAAGCACGGCCACTGCTGCTGGATTGCAGGGTGGTTGTAACCCCTGGATATAAACAGTATATAATGTGATGGAAAAATGAATCAAGCCAGCAAAAGAAGCAATATGGACAATCACAAAACATTTGTAAATGTCTTGTATTAACTTTCTGTACATAATAAATGCCATTTCATAAAGTGTGAAAACTCATTTAAAGTTTCAGGTACAAATTGAGTACAAATCTAAAGGATTATTACAAAATGTCAGCCTGTAAACAACAATTCTTATACACACCTATGATTTTTTCCTTCTGAGCTGGATCCTCCATTGTCACAGGTTTACTAGGCTTTGAAGGATGACTAAGGCCAGCCTTATTAAGGGCTTTCACTCGGAATTGATATGTATGTCCTTCAGTAAGTCCACTTACAGGAAACTTGCAGATTTTTGCTGGAATTTGATTGCATTGTATCCACTCGTTTGTTGAAACATCAAGTCTTTTTAGTAAAGACATAAAATGTTGTTACATTAGGAAACATATTGTTGAGAAAAGAATCAAGTAAGTCAATTTTTCTTCTGAATGTTTACACACGCATTAGGGGTCTTTCACACCTGCATTGAGCTTATTCCTTAAGATCAGAAATATTGAAAAAAATGAGTCAGTTTTATGCCCCATTTGTTTTGATGGGTGCTTTACAGCATTCGTTATGCTCCGTTAGTGTCCACTCCGTCATGTATCCACATATTTTAATAGAAGAAAAATTATTGTCTGCAGAGTTTGTTTTCAGCCACAAATAATGGAATATTTTCTGTTTGCATCAGTCTTTTGATTAATTTAAGAGATTTGTTTTTTTCCCCATTTTCTGTTCTTCTGATGGATCAGAAAAATAGAAAACTCAATGCATGAGAGAAAGAACCCTTAAAGGCATTGTACACAATCAGGGCTGGGACAAGGTCCACCACCAACAGAGGCTGAGCTGCACAAGTGCGCCCCCCCCCCAACTTGTGGAGTCTTTACTAAATACTTACTGTTGTAATCACACATAAGTATGCACAGTTTAATGTACCAATTAACTATAGCTGTAAACAAATGCACAACCTCTTTAGATCCATATAAAGATAGAAATAAAGTGCAAAAACAAGTCATATAAGACAGTAACCACATAATCTTAATATTAATAAACATAATCCCGTCAACAAGGCAGAATAAAAACTAGCAAGTTTTGCATCAAAAACTGTATAGTTTTGTTGTCAGCAAAATTCCAAGTGCAAATGGGTGTAAATCACAGTGCAACTTTTCTTGCCTTCATTAAAGCAAATTGGTCAATCACCTTTTCAAAGTCAATTTGCTTTGCCATTGCATATTCAATGGAAAGAATGGCAAGATTTGATCTTTGAGGTCAAAGTGGGGCGGCACGGGCTGGCAATGGTGGCAGTGAAACTGTTAACACTGGTCTGCTGCAGTGCTGCTGCCTGTGTGCCGCAAATTGCACTCACATCCCCCCAAATGGTACTACTCATTTGGCATCCCCCTCCTTCTCCCCCCCCCCAAAAAAAAAGGCCTCTGTTACATAGCATGATGGCATTGGCAACTCCCAGACACAGTCCCACATCCCCCCCTTAACCCTGCCGGCCAGGGCCTGGCCTAACGGGCTCCCTGCTGGTCTCTACAAACCATTGAGGCCAAAGTAAGTGCATGGGCTGGCAATGGTGCCAGTGAAACTGTGAAGACAGGTCTGCTGCTGTGCTGCTGCCTGTGTGAGGGAGGCTCAGGCTGGACTCTGGAGCTGACACTAACTGGCACCGCGCGACGCGTGCTCTTTTTCTACCGCCACAGGCCACACAGGAGGAACCGTCAACTAGGTGCACAGAACAGAAGCACTCTGGGGGCGGAGCTGGCCTGGCTGCCTGGCAACATCATGTATGCACTATGCAGAGACGTGCCTGTGCGGCGGCCGGCTTCCTAAACACACTGAGCTTGCTAAGAAGAGTGTCAGTGGGGCGGCTCAGAGAGCGGCACCCGCCGGGTGCTGCAACCTGCTGCTGTTAGGTGAGGACGTCGCCGCTACTGGCGGCTCCAGTGGGGCGGCCGGGTCATCATCATAATAATTAAAAGTGTCCCCTGCCTGCGCCCTGAGGCTGGAGCGCCCTGAGGCTGGAGCCTACCCAGCCTCTGTGTCGGCCCGGCCCTGTACACAATCACAGGTACTGGGACACTAACACATCACAAGAACAGCAGTCCCGTGTCCCCCATTTGAATGGAGTGGCTGGTCCATTTAATCTCCATAGAACTCTGGGACAACCCCTTTGAGTAGGCTTACTTGTAGATAAATGACATACAACTAATTCAGGATTTAATTAACGACTTTTTTGTTTTGGGATGTAAATCAGCTTTTTAACAGCTGATGTCCTTATGTGGCTGGTGAAGGGATTCTTGAGGTGTGCAAATCACACCATGGTAAACTAGACATAATATTTATAAATTTGAGAGACATGTCCCTTCCCCAAAAACACCCTTATAACTAAAGTATAGGATCACATATTGGTGTACCTGTTCATATATACATATGGTGCCCTGTTGAATAAAATCATACACTGTGTCACGAACCAGCGCGTGTGAATCCACTGTGCCACGTGTCCTACCTCCTCTAAGGGCGTTGTCTAAGTAAACCCCTCCATCTTCACAGTACCCCTGATGGTGGGGATAGATTTTTCCGAGGGGAACACCAGGTCGCTAGATCTTGAGAAGGATTGGCACACGAGGCAGATGGTCCAGGCGGACCAGGAGGTACCTAAGCAAGGTACCAGAGGTACAGGCATTGTTAGCAGGCTGAGTCGTAACCAGGAGCAACAGTGCAGGACTGAAGGATGAGGCAGAGGCGAAGTCAAATAGGCAATAGGTCAGTGCAGGCGGCACAGGTACAGGTCAGGCATTCCGGGTCAGCAACAGGAGAGTCAAGGCAAGCAGGTAGGGATCAAACAGGTAGCAGAGTCCAGGAATACAAGTATGAGTCAGGAACACAGGAACATAAGCAGATATAAGGAAACTTAGCAGGACACAAGGACCTTGACACTGAGGCATCTGGGAAGGGTGCTGAGCCACTTATATATGTGCAGGAGGGCTAGGATTGATCAGCGAGGGCACATGACCTAACCCATAAAGCACAGGAAGTGACATGTGCAGGCCCTTAAGGAAGTACTTCAGGGAACAAGCAGCAAGCATGCTGTGGCCAGGGCTGAGAGGAAACTGTGGAGCGGATCCCAGAACAACAGTACCTACACAGACAGGGCCCAGGACTGCAGCAGTGAATAGGAAGCACTGGCAGCAGATCACCGCTGAACACGGTGCCCGGGACCGCGGCGGTAAACAGGAGAACAGCAGCGCACATCAGCCGCTGTTACACACTGCCTATATGAATAATGCCACACCATAAGCAGTGGTCATATAAATAGTATTATACCCATATGCTGGTGGTGGTCACTGGAATTACCTGCCCTTGCCACCACACTGCATCCAGATGCTAGGTTCCACTTGGCCTTTGGCATGCATGGTCTGAGAAACCTGTTCTGTGGTTATAAATTAATGCCAATACAGTCTTTAGGCTTACAACCTGCATGATGAATGGCAGGGATACAAGAGTCTTTTTTATTTGGCTATTTGTATTTTATTTTAGTTCTCTATACTGTTGTGACTGAATACAGTTAAAGAAGAAACGGATTGTGTTTACCAGGAGAATGGAGGCATGTCAAGCTATTCGCTGCTGTAAAGCAGAGAGTGAATAAAGACAATCCTGTAAGTGTAGATAAGGCAAGTATGCAGCTATTACATTTTACGTCATTCCTAAATGCCTACCAGGCAGCTATGTTACCTTACAAACTTTGGGATAGTCCTTTAAGCATGCAAATTATCCACTGCTTTTCTTAGTATCCCGAGACTACTTCGTAATATCAGATAGACCCTATAGACAGACTTGACACTGTTTTTAGAAAATAGCAGCCATGTTTCTCTAATCTTGGATAATTCTTTTAATCCACCCCCTCTCCTCACAAACAAAAGTATTGCAAGGTGGCCATTCAGATAATTATTACGACTATTACACATTTCAGTAAAATTAATGAGTAGTTGTCCTTAGAAACTGGTTTTACAGTGTACTTACCTCTCAATAAAGTAACCAATTACGGGGCTGCCTCTATCATCACTTGGAGGAGTCCAGGATAAGAGTAGACAGTCTTTCTGGATGTCGTAGCACAGTACACTGAGAGGTGATCCTGGTACCCCAGCCTTACTTGGTTCAGCATCTTGGCAAGAATATCGGAGATAAAATTTGCTAATCAGTATGGTATTAAAGGGGTTGTACGATTTTTATTACTGATTACCTATTCCTGCCACCCCGCCAATCAGCTGTTTGAAGAAAAAGCAACGCTCGTATGAGCACCGCCTTCTCTTCACTGTTCATCTGCTTGCCGTCGCAACTGCAGTGGCACGCAGTGTAATTCTCAGCCGTCCCATTCACCTCAATTGGACGGCTCCTTCCTATTCACTTGAACAGTCGGCCCCCGCTGATCTGATATTGATGACCTATCTTGAGGAAAGGTATTTAATATTAAAAAAGCAAACAATCCCTTTAAACTGAAATGTGGTTCAATAATAACATTATGTAATAGATAAAAATTTGTAGCTATATTTAAATATGCCTGTGAAAATACATGTTTAATCCTCTCTGCTTTTCCCTGCTGTGCAGTGTTCTTTTAATTGTCATAATCCTACATAATTAGGATTAAACTAGTTAAACTAGTAAACCAGGAACCTAAGCTCAGACACCCTCAGGAGTGTGCCTGAGCTCAGGTTCCTAGTTTAACTTGTGAAGCTGTTCTGTTCTGATTGTCTACCGAGCTTCTGCCTGTTAACCGACTCTGATACTCCTCCGCCTTTCTGACCTTAGCCTGTCTAAAGCATTGACATCTTACTGGTTGCCCTGACCTCAGATTCATATTTTTAAATTGCATGAACCCTGCCTGCCCTGACCCCTGTCTGCTAACTGACTAATTGACAGGGGATGGCTTAATGGGACAACACCTTAACGCAAAACATTATGATCAAAAGAGTTTTCATACAAAGGCAGCTGCTTTTCAAATTATATTTTCCCCAACAAATGCATGGTCATCTCTGATATGTCTTTTATCACATTTGTCAAATATCTAAATTCGCCTCATAGGACACATGGGCACATAAACATGGGTTTGCAGCAAGCCCGGGAGGAGGGGAGTGGCACTGATAGGAGTGGTGATGGTTCACAGTGGCTATGCTCACTCCAAGGGGCCATGCAATAAATGGAGGTCCAGAACTCTTCTTCACCTTGGGGTACTCCTGGTATTGAAGATCTTGCCCAATAGTGGCTGGGGTGCCATTGGATGTTAGATGTTTGTGGTGATGAGTTGCAAGGCGGGAGAGCAGAGTCAGGTAGGGGCTGATGTATGATGGTGCATTTGCTTGGTTGCAATAAGTACAGTCTCTCTTTACTAAATAGATGATGGGAGTTGTAGTACAGGTAGCAGCAATAGGTTCCAAGGTATGTTACAGAGTAGGCTTATCCAAATAGCTGTTTATAGACAGCAGTAATGATGATAGTAATCCTCCCTTAGTCTCACTCTAAGTACACTTTGCAATTTCCCAAATATCCAAAAGTATGCAATTCCGTTCTCATTAAAGGTCGTTTTAGATGGAACGATACAGCAGGCGATTGTAGGAAAGGAAGTGTTCCTTCCTGGCAATCGCCTGCTCTTCAGTGGTGGGGAGTGCTGCATTTACATTCAGCGATCTCCTCCACAGTATGGGGCGCAGCGATCGCTAATGCCATCGTTCATCATCCTACCGACTCGTTATTTGCTGGCAGTAGAACGTTGTTTGCAGACGACGATTTTTGTGTTCGCACAAATGATCTATTACCCAATGTACAAGCTTTTTGCTTATTTAATCGGGTAATCGGCAGCATCTTTACACCACCAGATAATTGCTAACAAGTGTTCCTATGAATGCTTGCTAACTCGTTCTGCAATTTCCAGGCCGCAGGGTGCTGAACTGACATCTGGATGGCCAGTCAGTCTCAAAGTGTGGTGGGTGCTGAAGCAATACACCCTTTTCACAAGCAAACAACCTACATAGAAGAAATGAGCCCACAACATACCCATAAAATGTAGTAAAGCTTTACTGTGAATACAAAAGAAATAAAAAAGTCTCCAGACCAGAGGTAAAAACTAATGCCAATATTTAAAACTCAGCCATTTGTAACTGTGGTCAGTGGTCGACGCAACCCCAACCACCGTGGCGCTGACAGTGAGGGGAAAGGTATTATTTTAAACTGCAGGGCTATGTGAAAATTCATCTCTGGCAGCTTTCAGCCTCAGGGATGAAGATTCCCTGGGCCAGTCATCTCTCAGGCCTACTTCTCAGGAGCTCACACGTGTTTTCCTCCAGCTTTGCTGACTAGACACTCATTCTCTACTCTAGCCAGGGGAGCAAGTCCAGCCTGTCTCTGGGCAACCTAACTAGGACTGCCAGTGTTAACTACTTTTTGCCCATATTTAATCATTAGAGATATACATAACACACAGAAAAAGAGCACTTTAGCAATAAATCACATCAAACGCCTTAACATAATATTGACTCGTTGGCATCAAATTAACCCTTTGCAGTAATCTACTGGGTGACTGTAGGTTGCCTTTGTGAAACAACTGCATTAAGAGATTGTTGTAATTTTGCAAAAATAGTTTATGTGACAGATTCACTAGAAAATGCTAATTAATTCAGCATTGTAAAGTCAGTGTCTGGAATCAGAAAGAATACTGTGTAAGTTTCAGGTCAATATCAAAAGTCTTTAGACATTCATAGTGGACTAAACCATAGCTAACCCAAACTACAAGTCTGCTTTGAGAGTGCATGTATATTTTATCAATATAAATTCCATAGAAAGTCAGTCAAATCCAGACAGCGTTACAAATAGGTATATACAAGGGGTAAACTACCCTTACTCAACAAGATGGAGGGTATTTATATATAGCTAGGGAGGCTCGTCCCCGCCACAGCCTGCTATTGACTGCCCCCCTGACGCCGGATGTTTTCATCTGCGCGATGGGGAGATGCAGCGGTGGCCATGCCGGCATCAGAAGCAACGCGGGTGCAGCAGGGTAAGTACAATCTATATGAGGGACCTGGGGCATTTGGTGGGGCATTATAGGCCTTGGATAATCCCTTTAAGATGACAATAAAATAATGTTAAAAATACAATGATCAAGTACCTACTATGAACATAAATCTACACATAACATAACACAGATTAGGGAAGGAATTTAGTACAGCTAGATTTCAATATTCATTAAAGTTATAATAGTTGAATTATGTTAATTGATAAAACAACCTAAACTCTACTGAAAAAAGATCTGAGTTCTCCTAGTACTTTTTTGTATTGTGTCATATCTTTTCCAGAAGATAATGTGATTTCAGGTTGAGTTCAGCAACCTCTTGGTTAAAAGTTAAAAGGGTAGCACAGATTACTGACATTTTATGTAGTAGGGTCGATATGGAACTTAACCTCTTTGCTTTCAAAATCTATTGCTGACTGCTGCAAATAGTTCAAATGGAATATTTTACATGTTCTTGCTGCATTATATATGCATCTGCTCCATAATAGTGAAAAATGTAACTTAACATGGAAAGTCGTTAAAAGGTTTCTGTCACCAGATTTTGGCCTAAAAAGCTGTCTGACATTATCTATGGGCCAATGTCAGACCAACCTAATAATGTAAATCAAATGCCCCTCTGACCTGTCATAACACTAAAAAACTATTTTATATCATATGCAAATTAGCCTCTAGGAGCAGGGAGGGCGTTGCCCCTGCTCCTAGAGGCTCTGTGTTCCCACCTGTGGCCACGCCCCTCTTCTTCTGATTAACAGTGCCGGGCAGCGCAGCTCTCCTGCCTCCGGCACTGTCTTAATGCCGAAATCCTGCGCCTTGTGTATTCGGCGCAGGCGCAGTGAGCTGAGGACGCTGGTGCCTGCTGTCCTCAGCTCACTGCGCCTGCGCCAGCCGCATCCTCCGGCAGTCCGTGCATCAGAATGAAATCTATGGAGGTGCTCTGAGCTACTGTAGATTTCAGTTTTCTTTTACTGAAATGGGCATAAAAGAAGATAAATGTGCTGGGCCCACTGGCCCCTCACGTTCTCTCACCATGCCCCCTTTATCGGTAAAGAGGCCAGGGCCTTGTGCAATAGCATTTAAAAAGTCGTAAATACAGGATTTGCGACTTTTTTATGCCAGCACACTGGTGTGTTCACCAGTGGATTTTAGAAAATGTTATATGCAGATAATTTTTGCATTATTGTTTAAAAAAAAAAACAATCAAAGTATATAAATATGCAGGAAAAGTAGATATTTCACACAATAAACCATAAGTGTCCCTCTTTGACTGTCCTAAAAGTTGGGAGGTATGCAGTTGAGACAACATAATGCATAACTAGGCAGTGAGTGCCACCAATGCATTATACCAGCATACTGTGCAAACACGATCTCCTACTGGCAAACAACGAGTTAGTTATGGGGAAAAGTGATGGCATTAGTGATCGCTGCTCCTCAATGTCGGTCTTTGATAAATAACCCCCATAATGTTACCTGGGAGAATTGATAGAAAATTCATTTGAGGAAATCACAGTTTGATGTAGGTAACGGTTGAGACAACATAATGCATAACTGGGCAGTGAGTGTCACCAATGCATTATACCATCAGCTCTTATTTGATGCTAAATTAAAAATCCCATGCAAGTCCTCCAGCACGTTTGCCATGGGAAGGGGGGGGGGGGGGGGGGGTCCTATTGTAAAGTCAGTATCCGGAAGACCATTGGAAAATTGTAATTAATAATTTTTTGCTGCTCCCCCGAAGTAAGAGAGCACCCACAATGGAACAACTACCAGAGCACAGAGAGAACACAGATACTGAACAGATTATGTCACCTTCTCTCAGATACTCGAGTCTGGCTTTACTTTTCTATGGCAGAGGTGACATAATCTGTTCAGTGCCTGCGTTCTCTCGTACGTTGCTCTCGTAGTTGGACAGGTATTCCGTAGTAGGTGCATAAAGTACAGACGACGGTGAGCAACCTTACCAGGGCCTGATGTGCATAGGGAAAGGGTCACTGACCCAGACACTGGCTGTTGGATTACTGAAAATAATTTGTCACCAAAGAAACCACCTTGAACTACTGACATGGCTGGATAGCTCTAAAGACTCATTCAGAATATGTAATTTATGTCTTTCTACTCACTCGCATTCCCCCCAAAGTGTCATGTACACTGAAGCACTTAGTAGTCCTCTCCATTATATGGCAGAACTTAGGAGTCCTCAGTGTGCATTAGCATATAGAGCACATACAGCATCACATGCAGGGTAATTGGGGAATTGCTAGTGAGTAAAAATATAAAAATTGCATATTCTTAATCTGTTTTTTGAAGGATCCAGCCATTCCAGTAGTTTAGGGATGTTCAGCCCCCACGAGCGATAATTCCACGTGGGTGCAATGCGTGATGCGAACGCATTGCGCCTGCAGGGAATCTGGACCCATTCATTTAAATGGGTCTGTGTACATGTGGTTTTCACACATCACTTTTGCGTTGCATGAAAATCACAGCATGTTCTATATTCTGCGATTTTCACGCAACACTGGCCCCATAGAAGTGAATGAGGCTGCGTGAAAATCAAGCAAGTGTGGATGCGATGCAATTTTCACGGATGGTTGCTAAGAGATGTTTGTACACATTCAGTTTTTTTATCACACGCGAGCAAAACACAGTAAGTCGCATTTAACCCGCGCGATAAAAACTAAACAACTAAACGTGATCGCAAACAAAACTGAATGACTTTGTTTGCGAAATTGCGCAGTTTTCACTGAACGCATCCACAACGCATCCGGACATAATCCAGACACGCTCGTCTGCAAGGGGCCTAACTGTGATAACATATTACCTCTAAGGACCTTCACCTTTTTGGCATTGACAGAGAGCAGACATAGTGGACAGGTGCAGTCTATGTAAGAGAGAGTAGAAGGAGAGCTAAACTGGAATGGATTGAATCAGGCAATAGAGAGGTAAGCCTCATTCACACGTCAGTGTTTTGGTCAGTGATTGCCATCAGTGATTGTGAGCCAAAAGCATGCGTGGCTCTAAACACAGGTGCAAATCTTTCCCTTAGGGCTCGTTCACACGACTGTGATTTTGGTTCGCATTCGGCCGCATTTTTTGCAGCTAGGGTGTGGACCCATTCACTTCTATGGGGCCGCAAAAGATGCGGACAGCACTCCGTTGCTCCATAGCCCTGCAAAAATTATGAGTCATGTCCTATTCTTGTCCGTTTTGCGGACAAGAATAGGCATGTCTATAAAGGGCCGCCCTTTCCGTAAATTGCGGAAGGCACACAGGCGACATCCGTGTTTTGCGGATCCGCAATTTGCAGACCGCAAAATACGGCACGGTCGTGTGAACGAGCCCTTATGGCCTATATCTATGGAGGCTCCAATCCTGGTTTTGGTTCACAATCACTGATGGAAATCATTGACCAAAACATTGACGCGTGAATGAGGCTGTAGTCTAATTGGAATTATTTTTAAGGGTTTTATGTTGACATTAATAAATGATATGGGTGGGAAAAGAAACAACTAAGTGGTTCTTATCTTGACACAAAAGGAGTCTTAGGTGTTAGCAAAGGGTTAAGAAAGGACAATATTTAAAAGGTTAGTGTTACATAGGTTGAAAAAAAGACACAGGTCCATTCAACTTTGAAAGTGTTGAAAACCACTTGGTTCTTTACTCTTTCCTAATGGTCTGTTTAATGTTCACCACTGCATTCTTCTCTGGGGAGTTACACTCTAGATTTTTCACAACCTCTTGTAATATGACTAGGAAGATACTCATCAATTCCTAATCTGTCTTCTATGTAAAACACGTAGTTAAGGATTATACTGCAGGGCCCTGGTGCATTTATGTACTTATTTATTTATTTATTTTTAGAAAAAAAACTTTTGGTTTTTGGGGCCTTTTTAAATTATTGCATCCCACTTTTGGGTCAAAATTATTTTTTTTCACTTGGGGGGCACATTTATTAAGACGGGGTTTTAAAGTCCTAAGCTGCCAGTGGTTCCGCTGAAGTTATGACTTTGGCGCATCCAGCGCCACTTTTAAATGTAAGCCAGCTTCCTAGCTGTCCTACATGTAGACCTTTTTCTACACCTGAAACAGGTGTAGAAAATGCCCACAACACGCCCACAATTTTAGACCTGGCATGAGTGAAGCGAAGTCGCAGGTAGCGATGCAACTATTCGTTGCGTTGCCATCTGCGCCTGAAATACACCTAGTATTCAGTATAATAAATGACCCCCTTTCTTTACTAAAAATTTTCATCAGGTTTCCCTGTACATCTTTCACTTTCTGTGTATTTGCAAATAAGCAGGCTCCCTGATTGACAGTGAATCTGTCAGGGATCTGTGCCCCTTACGTCTGAGCTCCTGACAGCTCATAAACACTAATTTAAACTAAATTCATATAAAATTGATAAATGGTTCTCCATAACTAGTGTTTAAGAGCTGTCAGGGGTTCACAGATAAAAGCTACAGACTGAGCCATCAGAGCAGTTCCCTGATGGAGTCATTGTGAATCAGAGAGCCTGCTAGTTGGAAAATACACAGAAAGTGAAAGCTGTACAGTGAAAACTGAAAAAAAAAGTTTTAATAATAAATGAATAGTAAAAAATATGCAATAATAAAAAAAAGACCCTGAAAGGTGTCCATGTTAGCCTTTAATATGCTATGACTAGTAGATAATGTATGTAGTACAGACTATAATGCATATAAGTGCAAATGACATATTGGATGAAAAAACATTTTAGCTCACCTCTCACAAACATATAAGCAGTTTGTTCCTGATGCCCTGATGCAGCGGGAACACTGACTGTGTAGAAACCTTCATCTTCTTTGAAAGCAGGAGACCCCCTTAAGGACACATCAAAGCCTTCACAGCTTATCTCCTTGTCTTCTGTCTCTTTCAATATTGTCCCTGTTGATTAAAACAAAAGGTATGTACAGTATGTGCATGTATTTTCTCAAGGCTATACATTTTTTAGTAACATCAAGACCATCTTCTAAACCTATGACTATCTTGTATGAACATTGTGGGACTTATTAACACCCTCTGCACATGCAAATATAATATATATATATATATTGTGATAAGGTGCAGGGTGCCGTTGTGGATGGCAGGTATGTGTCACCGAGGTTCATAGCCTCGGTGAGGTAAGAGCTGTTTTTGTTGATGTCAGCAGCAGCTAGTGCTACTGACATAGTTTTAAATAGCATGGCTGCAAAGCCGATCCGGGCCGGCTCTTACCGGGAGCAGCTAAAGTGTAGGGTGGGTGGCTGCTCCCCACGACCCAGTCCTGGTTTTCGGCTGGGTTTAAAAACTCAGCCAGCACCAGCAGCTGGGGGCTGTGATTGTCCTGGAGCTGCTAACAGTCCTGTGGAGTTCTATGACCTGGAGGAAAGAGCTCAGCAAGGTGGTGTTTTTCCCTGCAACTTGAAGGTGGAATCTCCTGCGGCTGGGCCGACTGCTAGGTGTGAACCCTCACCTAAACCTCCCAGGTGACTGAACCCTGTGTTGGCCTGTTTTGTTTGGCCACATTATTTCTGTTATGTGTGAATTATCACCAAGAGACTGTTTTTCATTTATGTTGTGCAAGTGTGAATAAAACACTGTTTATTGCACATTCTGGACTCCTTGTTTTGCCTCAGTACTGCACCCGCACCGCTATCTACCAGAGCGACTCCCCACAATATATATATATATATATATATATATATACAAATTGAAAGAAGGGCCAGCAGCACTCCAAATGAATTCCAGTGAACAATGTTTATTCACCCAGTGTCCGGGTCAAACAGCAACGTTTCGACTGCTTGTTGCAGTCTTTCTCAAGCCATGGCTTGAGAAAGACTGCAACAAGCAGTCGAAACGTCGCTGTTTGACCCAGACACTGGGTGAATAAACTTTGTTCACTGGAATTCATTTGGAGTGCTGCTGGCCCTTCTTTCAATTTGTATATTGTGGACTTTGATGCCAGTCCTTAGGCCTTGATCTGCACCCGCTGCTTACAAGTGTGCTGCTACCTCCTTTCTTTACTCCTATATATATATATATATATATATATATATGTACACAGTTATAAAATATACATACCATCTCTAAACCACTGAACACTTGGCTTGTATCTTTCAAGACTGGAGGAAACCGAACAAGACAAGAGAAACGATTCCTTCTCCTTTGTAAACACTGGTCCCAAGGCACTAGTGAATTCACCTTCATAGGCTGGCAGCAAAGCTACAAGGTACAACCATACAATAAATAGCTAATAATTTAAAGATAATGGACATTAAGGTCACAATATTTTTTTTAAACTGCATACAATACTGAGGTGGTTTTCTCACATAAGAGATTAATCATAATATACTGTAACAAAGATATGCCATCAATGTCTGGTGATTGAGCACACCAACTTCTAGAACAAAGTGTCAGTAATAGAGTGCAATGCTCCCTCTGCTTCTGTTGGCTTTGCTCAAATTTTGGCCTGCCCATTGTAGTCAATCCTGACCATGTAGACTTAGAAAATCAGAGGGCAGCTGACAGTACCAAAGTGGTATGAAGCTTATCTAGTGTGGCTGCCACTCCAAGCAATTAGCATAACGTATGTTAGTTGAACTTGCATTATTGGATATTGTTGCAATACCCTAACAATATATATTATTTAATTATAGAAATAGGTGTAACTAGCAAATGAATAAATCACTTAATTAAAAAAATATGCCTGCATCCACCTAAGAAAAAGCTGTAAAGTCATGCCCACTAGGTGTCTTACTTCCACCTAAGTTGCAGTCATCCCTGGTAACAGAGAAGACGGCTGAGAGGAAGTGGGGGCATGTCAGAGCTAGCTGAGCTTATGAGCCTTTTAAGGCAACTGCTTCTACACTGTTTCTGAAGAGCTGAGAAGCTCCTTTGTGCCTGTTAGTGTGACCCCCCTCCCCCCCACCCCGTATCAGCTTTCTGAGCTCCCTAGAGGAAAATATAATGGGACAGGATGTCACAGCAGTACAGTGCTGGCTGAAGGGAGATGCCCCCTGCTTCTAAGTGAAATTCATCTAGCTGTGCAGCTAAAACAAGGAATAATATGGCTGAAATAAATATTAGGTGAGCGCAAACATAACTGTTCCTTCACAGTTATGATTGTACAAAGAAGCACAGCCATTATGCAAACTTTTTTTTTGAAAACTCAGGTACTCTTAAAGTGAGAAATCTCTTGAATGATGAGTCCATGTGTGCCAAATTTCTTCAGCTGAAATCCGCAATTTCACAGGAAAATCCTTGTGTATTACGTTTAGACTTTAATTTGGATTGTGCTGTGAATTCACAGTGGAGTTAACTTCTAAGGGGGTGAAATCCACTGTGAAAACCTTATACTACAAATCCACAACATAATAGACATGTTGCAGATTTGAAAATCCCCATCCACATGTATTGTACTGGAGATTTTGCACAGCAAATCTGCATCTTAGTGTTCATTTTGTCTTTAATGCAGGAGGTAAAATCATAATTTTTATGTATAACATTGCACTTTCCTGTCTCATTTTGCTGTTTGATACCCAGAATATAAACTCCCGATGATGCTTAGTTGTCATATCCATATGTTTAACTTTGCAATACAGATAGACTATTAGCTGTATATAACATGTTTAGCTAAAAGGTTTAGAGAATCACTTACCAGGATATGTAACAGAATCCCAGCCAGACTGTAACCCTAGATATTCTGCAAAAAAAAAAAAAAAAGGATACTTGGGTTACAGTTTCAGTTATGGTTAAAAAGGTTGTCTGCTTTATTTTATATTGATGACCTATCCCTAGGATAGGTCATCAGTATCAGATTGGCAGTGGGGCCAAATCCTTGCACCGCTGCTGATCAACTGCTTGAAGAGAAAGCAGTGCTTGTGCTAATGCTGCCTTCTCCTTATTGTTTACCTGCTCGCCATCGCAACTGCAGCGGCCAGCAGATGGAATTACAACTACGCCACCCCATTCACTTCAATGGGACGGCTACTTCCGATTTAAAGTTGTTATCCAATTTCACAAAGAGCCCCCCCATGAGGGAATATCCCTCAGAGGGAATATACTTACCCCGCTCCCTGCGCCGCTCCTGGTCCCCGCACCGCTCCTGCTGCTTCGTCCTGTACACAGATGAAAACATCCGGTGTCGGGGGGGAGCAGCCAATGGCAGGCAGGGACGGGAACGAGCCTCCCTAGTGTCACCCACGATGTGAAATTGGATAAACCCTTTAAGGGAATAGGATCGAGCCACCCCATTCAACTGAATGGGACAGCTGATTTGTAATTAACACTCTTCGCCACTGCAGTTGTGACAGCGAGCAGGTAAACAGTAAAGAGAATGCAGCGTTAGTGGTCTTACACATTCAGTGCATAAAGGGGTTGTCCCAAGAAAAATAATCAACATGTTTCAAACCAGCACTTAGATCTAAATACGTTTGTAACTGCATGTAATTAAAAAATTAGAATAGCCACTGAATTATTCAGTAAAAAAAATCTGTATAGCCGCTTTAAGGATAAGACATATTTATCAAAAAATGTGCGACATTTGATAAATGTGGCATAGAGTACTCCAACACAGACGTAAGCAAAACTCCTTAAACCTAGCACTTTTTCCTAGAAAAGCTACTCCAGTTTTCCTACTCCATCTGGAGTGAGATTGTGACTTTTTTTGCAACGTTTAAAAAAAATGTCTCAATGATAACTCTGGAGTGAAACTCATTAACATAGCTGACCAAGCCCACTTTCCACCCACATTTCAAAACTGCAGTAAGAGGCTTGGGCAGAAAAATGGCAGATGAGGTTTAACACTGACAAATGTAAAGTTATGCACATGGGAAGGAATAATGCAAGTCACCCGTACATATTAAATGGTAAAACACTCGGTAACACTGACAAGGAAAAGGATCTAGGAATTTTAATAAACAGCAAATTAAGCTGCAAAAGCCAGTGTCAGGCAGCTACTGCCAAGGCCAATAAGATAATGGGTTGCATCAAAAGGGGCACAGATGCCCGTGATGACACTTTCCAAATCGCTAGTCAGAACACACATGGAGTACAGTGTACAGTTCTGGGCTCCTGTGAACAAGGCAGACATAGCAGAGCTGGAGAGGGTTCAGAGGAGGGCAACTAAAGTAATAACTGGAATGAGGGATCTACAGTACCCTGAAAGGTTATCAAAATTAGGGTTATTCACTTTAGGTAAAAGACGACTGAGGGGAGATCTAATAACTATGTATAAATATATCAGGGGTCAGTACAGAGATCTGTCCCATCATCTATTTATCCCCAGGACTGTGACTGTGACGAGGGGACATCCTCTGCGTCTGGAGGAAAGAAGGTTTGTACACAAACATAGAAAAGGATTCTTCACGGTAAGAGCAGTGAGACTATGGAACTCTCTGCCTGAGGAGGTGGTGATGGTGAGTACAATAAAGGAATTCAAGAGGGGCCTGGATGTATTTCTGAGTGTAATAATATTACAGGCTACAGCTACTAGAGAGGGGTCGTTGATCCAGTGAGTTATTCTGATTGCCTGATTGGAGTCGAGAAGGAATTTTTTTCCCCTTAAGTGGGGAAAATTGGCTTCTGCCTCACAGGTTTTTTTTTTGCCTTCCTCTGGATCAACTTGTAGGAAACAGGCCGAACTGGATGGACAAATGTCTTTTTTCAGTCTTATATACTATGTTACTATGTTACTATGTTAATATGCAAAAAAAAAAAAAAAATCACAAATTTTTTGCCTGAGTGCAAAAAAGCCACAAAAGCCCTACTTTGCACTACCAGAATTCAGGAGTGAAGGCATGATAAATTGGACACATGGTGTTTTTTTTAGACCAAAGAAGAATCAGGTCTGAGAATACTGTATGCTAAAAACACTGAACTCTAAACTCTTTACTGAACAGAAAAAGATATCAATAGAATGCATTTGTACAAGCAGAGCAAAAAGGTGACATTTTTGAACTGAGTACTTGTGAAGGTTCATCTAGTCTATATTTGGCATGTACATTAAAGGGGTTTGTCCCGCTGCTGAAAATGTTTTATAACTGGCTTAGAATTACATAAAACAATAATATAAGGGCTATTCACCTTACTGTTTCTCCACCACACCAGTTCTGAGTCTTGCAGGGTCCCACACTGGTCTTCCTTGTCCCACATGACCATGCAATAAATGCCTTCTCAGCCAGTCACTGGCCGCAGTGGTGACCTGCCTCAGTCAGTGATTGAGTTAGCGGCATTTCCTGTGTGTTGAGGTGGAATAAGGAAGTGGAGACCAGCAAGGAGCGTTAAGAGTCAGAGTTGTAGTCAGAAATATGGTAAAATGGTAAAAACTAGATAAGGGGACATATGGAATTTCAGAGTGTCAAGGCAAGCCAACAGCATTTGGAGACTCTGGATTACCTGTGGATAATTTTTTTTTACACATGTTTATAATGGTGTGATTTTTGGTGTTGCCTGTCCATTGCTTTTTGTATACTTATTTCACCCATATTTGTATATGAAAGTGAAAATTCAAAAAGTTCAGTATCTACCCAGTGTCCAAACAGTAGCAAGTTCAATCTCTGATACCTTGACACTTACGTTTGACAAGCACATTAGCAAAAGAAGTTGCCTGCCCAAAACTATTAGTAGCCACAACACTATAGTCAGCAGAGTCTTCCATGGAACATCTGTTGGGGACAAATGAAAATCACAGTCATTGATGTAGTATGGCACAATTAATTTCTAATTATGGGCTTATTTACACAACTGTTTTTCTATTCTGTGCTCTGTCCGTTTTTAAAACAGACAGCATATGTATTCATACAATCCCATGAGGCTATTCACACAACCTTTTTTTCTAGGATCTATGTGCCCAATTAGTGCATGTCCTATTTTGGTACCTTTTTCACTCCCATTCAAGACTATACATTTTTCATAAATTAGTTTTTTTTGTGGTTGCAAAATCAGGCGTACAATTGTAGTAGATGGGAGTAGAGGACAGTGTCTATCATAGCTGTGCCTATCTTAGTTAATAAGGCCTGTTTCAGATGAGTGTGTCCTGCGCGGAAATCATTCTCAGTGTGTGAGCGTGATCCCCTGTTTTGGGCACTGCTCGTTTCTCAGGAGTGGACGGTATTATAATGATTCACAATGATCCCTTAAAACACAATGACTTCAAGATACAATATTTTCAGCATGCAATGGTCTTTTCTGACCCATCGGACGTTGAAACTAGACTTAACATACAATGCGTCAGACTCAGATCCAAGAAATCAAGGCCACTTCTCTAGTAAAATAGCTGGATTAGTTGCTAGTTAGCAGCTCTTCCTGACTGTTATGTGTAAGGACTTCTTGTATCTGTCTTAGTTATCTGCTTATTTTTCCTAAATCTTCATTTTCTCTTATCTTGGCTGACCATTTGGGGCCTTAGAACTAATTACTCAAGTTACAATGGTTCAACATACAATGGTCCTAGAACCAATTAATATTGTAACTAGGGGAAACATTGTATAAAGCTGTGTGACCTTACATCTACAGATCTATACTGACAGCATTATATCAGTATACTTCAGTAGATACAGGTCATGCAGAGACACACAGCATTGTAAATCATTATAATGCAGTGCGCTCCAAAGAAACAAGCACTATACATAACGGGAATCGCGCTGACATCTTGAGCACATTTTCCACATTAGACATGCTCTTCTGAAACCGACCTAAAAGGTTTTTCCTTGGAATAGGGCCTCAATATTTGATTGGTGGGGTCAAGTTTTCATCACCTGATTAGCTATCTGAATGATGAGAGTTTCTACCCCATTATTGTTCTACAGGTGTGGCAGTGGAGCTGCCAGAGAGTCATACTGGGGCCATTAGGATGATGTGTCTTACCCAGGTAAAGCTGGCTGAAAAAGAAACATCTGAGAAAATGAGAAATAAACTCTACATTTGTTTTATTTGCAAAATCTTCCTTTAACATACACTTCTGAACATGTATTCAGCAGTGCCCTTTCTTAATTGCATAGTGATGGAATTAACACTGAGCGGCTGCTGATTGTACTTCTAGGGTAGGACAGAGCTCAATGACACTGGTAAGAGTACTAGGACTTACATTTAAAAAAAAAATAATACTATTGTTTGTAAAACAGGATACATTGTATTACTGAGATTGCCCTTCAGATGGCAGCATACATTAAGGTTATTCAGAGTGCTTTTACACCAATATCACACATATCAGCTGGTTAATATATCCAGAGATACAATTCCACTAAATTATACTGAAGATCCAAAATATCTTACAGCAGCTTTACATTATTTTGCAATGATATTATATCACATGCTGAAATAATATAAGAAATACAATTATTTCACGTTATTCTGTTCTCTACAGGGTGTCCAACTAATATATTTGTAAAACCGAGGTTTGTGACATTTCAACACATTGTAACAAGGGATATTTAGAAATATAGAGCAGGAGGAGCTGAGCAGACTGATGTAAAGTTTTATGGGCACGGGCGTACACAGATCTCATAGGGCCCCACAATATGTTTATTTTTTTTAATCATGTGGAAGAAATTTTTATTAAGTACAAACTGTAATAAAAAAAAAAAGTTGCCTTTAGCCTCAACCACTTTATCTGACTTTTATTTTTGGAAAAGTGTTATGCTGCTTCAAGTATATGATTCTCATTCTGAACACCATATTTCTCAATGTATTTACACCAAAACTGGCAAAAATACATTGATATATCTCTTGCTTCTCTTCTATTACAAAGCTATCCGACTGCCTACAGCTACCAGTAGGGGGAGGTCAGTGAATAGGAATTAATAATACTACTATGGAAAATATACTTTGTATTGATCGCCCCCTAGTGGCGATTGTTTGAAAATGCAGTGTTTTCATGTAAAAGAGAAGAGCAAGTTCCGTAAGTTCCGTGTGGGAGAATTTCTTGGCGCTTTGTGGTAACAAATAAATTTTTTCTGAAATGGCAGTAAAAAAAAAAAAAATAGATAATCACCTCATCCATTCGATTGATAAGAGGCTGTCGCGGCTATATTGATTAAAGAAAACGTGCCAATTCTCACACCCACTAATGTGTGAAATCACCATGTCATCACTCTGGATCGGCATGGTGATGTTATCAGCGTGATGACATGGTGACTTTATCATGTCAGCGCACGTGAGAATTGGTAAGTTTTCTTCAATTAAGATGGCTGCAAAAGGCTCTCTGTGATCGAATGGATGAGGTGAGTATATATATATATATATATATATATATATATATATATATTGTTTTAACCCTTGATTAACCCAGTGATAGGCTGAATGGGACTCTCACGATCAGCACTGGACACGGCATTTGAGGGGTTAAATGATGAGTGGTAGATGTTCCCTGTTATTGCGCCCGCTCCATACAATGGAATGCGATTCATTACAAATCAATTTTCTAGTCAAAGTTCAGCAAAGCAGCCGAATCGAATTTTTAATTCATCACTAATGACCATAGAGACTATAGCGGCAGCAAGTGAGATTGTTAATTTAGGTTTCTGCATCTGTACAGACTCAATAGACTAAGCATACAGTGCACAGGAAATACCTATAGCAACTAGAATGGGAACACGCATGTATGGTAAATGAGCAGTTCCTAGTGCATGTAATGGTCAGTACTTGTTAGGCTGCTTTCACATCACCGCTATTATTTCCGTAAAATAACGGAAGTGCTGGATTCTGCAAAGAACTGGCAGAAACAGAGTATAATGGGATCTGTTAGGTTTCTGTTCGGGGGAACGTTTTTTTTTACCGGAGAAATAAGTCCTGCATGCAGGACTTTTCTCTCTGCTATTTTTGACATAATTCCGTGACAGAAGCTTCAAACAGGGCTTCCAACACAAATTTGAAAGCAGACAGATTTTGACACAGTTGATATTCTACAGTTTTAACTGTACATTTGTTTTATTTGCAAAATCTTCCTTTAGCATACACTTCTGAACCATTTTAAGAACCTCCTTGTGGTACTGGACATGTATTCACCAGTGCCCTTTCTTAATTGCATAGTGATGGAATTAACACTGAGCAGCTGCTGATTGTACTTCTATGGTAGGACAGAGCTCAATGACAGTGGTAAGAGTACTAGGACTTACAAAAGGAACTTAGTAGCTTCCTTATATTTGTCTCCATGTCTCTCTCTCCACGAGGACAGCTGTGATAAAGGAGAAGTTGTATGGACCTGCAGTAAAGCATATGTGTTACCATACAGCTGTATAGGAAATAGGAAGAGCTGAGAGAGCCCTTGGCTTCCGTATCTCTCATAACAGTTGTAGCCCCTTCAGTTTAACATTTATCACCTATTCAGTGGATTGGATTTCTTTCAGTCCTGTGCCAATTCTTGCTGGTGGAAATACTCCACATACTGCGTTATGTGTAGCATCAGTCATGGAAATCATGTAACTACTAAAATTACTGAACCATGCTTGTGGCTGGTGGCCATGATTCCACAAAGAAATATACAATTGGATGTTCTCTCAATCCAGATACCTTTTTGACATTTTGCTTATTACCAGTTTGCAAACTCCCAAAATACTTATGTTAAAAGGGGTTACTTTACCTGCGTATCTCCAAGGTAAGCAAGCCAAATTCATTAAGGATTTTATATTTTCCAGGGGGTGATGTTTTCAAGTCAATAGGCTGCCCATTCTTGAACCTGTAAAGACAGTCCCAGAAGCACATTAAAGGGTGTACCATAAACTTCTACTTATCGTTGTTAGAAATCCCATATTTTACTTCTCTTGATTATATGTCCTAATCCTAGGTTGCTGGCTTAAAGAGGACCTTTCACTGGTCCACAGTCTATGAGTTAAAGCTATGTACATTGAGAGCGGCACCCAGGGATGTCCCTGCACTTACTTGTATCCCTGGGTGCCGCTCTGTTCGTCCTCTGTAGCCCCCTCATATCCTGAATATGAGCTGAGCGCTGCGATTGGCCAGCGCTCCAGTCCTGGGAGAAGGAGACGCCCAGGGCAGAAGAAGAAGTCTCCGCCCCAGGCAAAATTACAGCAGCAGGAGCGCCGGTACCGGGGGCTACAGAGGACGAACGGAGCGGCACCCAGGGATACAAGTAAGTGCAGGGACATCCCTGGGTGCCGCTCTCAATGTACATACCATTAACTGATAAACTGTGGACCAGTGAAAGGTCCTCTTTAAAAAGGAATTTTGACATGATACTAGCATACCTAGAAAGGTGTTCTGGTAGGATATGTGCTCCAGGTACTTAGTGCAAAGGGGGTCGCCAGAGAGCCACTTTGACTTGGCCAGTGTATGTAGGGTATCTTTAGTCCTGAGTGAAGGAAAGCCTAGATACACCTCTGTAGGTCCTTTTCAGAAGTTGCCACCACCACTTTCCAAAACAGATGGGCTGCATAGGTTTATAAAGTGCTGGAAACTCTTAGGAACGTCATCTATTGTATCAGAGGCTACTGACTTTTAAGGAGTTGTCCAAAATTAGAAAAAAAAGGGACTGTTTTTTCTCCAGTAACAGTGCCACTTTTGATTACCCTGTGTATTGCGTTGTAGCTAAGCCTTATAAGCCTTATAGGATGAGATGCAAAAGCAGACACAGTTGATGGAATTGCCTGGAATTGATGACGAAATTCATAGTACTTGAGTTTCTGTGCAATTACAGATCCAAAGTTTTAAGCACAAAATTCATCCAGGCCTCAGATGACATGTAAAGTTAAGTGTTAGTGTGGCCAGAGGTTAATATTGAACTGTTTGGTCCATCTGACCTTCCTCAGTATTAAAGGGGTTATCCAATACTATAAACTGCCCCTCACAGGGATTATACTTACCCCTTTTCACGTGCCGCTCCTGGTCCCCGCACCACCGCTGGGGGAGCAGCCAATGGCAAGCGAGGGGCGGGGACGAGCATCACGCGTGACGCTAGGGGGAGAAGTATATTCCCTGTGAGGGGCCTGGAAAATGGGGGTTCAGTTTATAGTATTGGATAACCCCTTTAAGGCTATGATGAGATGTAGAAAGTCACCTTTGGCCTGGAGTGGTAACTGCAGGGAAAATGTAAGATTACATGGAGGCCATTGAAATGAATAGCCATCTGATACAATAATGACTTGTGTCTGCTACAATGATAGCTATTCTATATTTTGACTCATAGAAGTCTATGATTTCCTGCTCTACGAGTCCCTCTCTACGATTTCCAAATGCCATAATGGGGCTTATGACTAGTGATTCAATTCGTCTGCTTGGCCAAACTTCGACAAGAAATATGATTTGTTACGAATTACTTTAAAATGAATCATATTCCTTTGTATAGAGCGGGCGCAATGGCGATCGCTCCGCCCCAGTCATTTAACCCCTCAGATACTGCATTCAACGCTGATCACGGCATCTGAGAGTCACATTCAGCCTTAGTCACATTAGGGCGGTAATCAGGGGTTAAACCAAAAGATACATACTCGCCTCATTCATTTGATCGTGGAGAGGCCGTCGTGGTCATCTTGATTGAAGAAAACATGTCAATTCTCTTGCGCACTGATGTGATGACATCACTACATCATCACGCTGGGCGGGTGCGGTGATGTCATTAGCGATGATGTCATCATGTCATGCGCCGTGAGAATTGGCACGTTTCTTCAATCAAGATGACCGCGACGGCCTCTCCCCGGTCAATTGGATGAGGTGAGTATGTTTCTTTTTTTTCCTGCATTCCGGGAAAAATTGATTTGTTACCACGAAACACCAAGAAATTTGGATTTGTGGCAAATTGAATTTTTTCAGAAATTCGGATCAAATTCCATGTCTTTAACTTCAATACACTCAACACTACTTATGACCAGTGAATTTCTTCATGAGGAGTCTGAATGGATTTAGGAGTTTGTGGAATTAAATTAAGAAGTTATTTTCTATTTGGAATATTTTAAATAAATGTCTGAGTGCTAAATTTAACCATTGCCTGAATGCTCATTGACTGTAAACTTCCGGGCAGTCTGGATTTATCTCTGAACTGATGTTTTGGAACGTCCGTTCAGAGATCGCAGCTGCACGCTAATTGTGCAACTGCTGGGCGGATGGCCTGTTGTCAGTGACAGCAGGGCAACCAAAGAGAAGGCAAGGATGGTTTCTCAGTGTCCCTGCTTTTTAGATTGCTGCATACACAGCGCTGAACTAGTGTTGTGTTTACAGTTGAGGAAATGGCGCTTCCTGTTTTGGCCCCAATGATCATGTAACCACTGGGCCGGGAGACTGCAGAAGCTGCCAGGTCTTCCTAGACCTCAATCAGCTGTGCAATCAGCTGCACAGCATTGTATTTCACTATGTCAGCCCCATTCAGCAGTAAAAAAAATAGTAATGTTAAATGTCCCCCAAAGTTCTTGTATGACCTTATGGGGGACACAAAGTGCAAAATAAAAAATAAAAAGTCTGTTTATAAAAATAAAAGTTTCAGGTCATTTAAAAACTGAAAAGAATAAAAAGGAAACATAGACATATTTGGTATTGCCATGTCTGTAACGACTGGCTCAATATAAATATCACATGTATACCACATCAGATGAATGCTATAAAAAAAATAAGTATAAACATGTCAGAAAAGCTTTTTTTGTCACCTTGCCTCCCAAAAACATAATACAATGATATGATATAATATAAGTGATTAGTGTTGAGGGAATCGAAGCATCCATAGCGGAATTCGATCCAAAGTTTAGGAAAAATGTAGATTTGCACCGAAGCCGAATTTCATTGCGCTTCATTGTAAACAAATTGGATTTTTTGGCTAACATGGATGCTGCACGTGTTGCAAAATGAAAGTAAGAAGCCTGGGAACGGTATATGACCCATAATGCCATGCAGCTAGCCAATCAGCAGATAGCCATCACCTGTGATGTCACAGCCCTATAAAAAGCCTCATTCCGTGTGGTCTCCACAATTTCACTGTGAGCTGAGCATATGGCTAGGGACAGTATTGCAGAAAGCCTTTAACTGTAGAATATTGGATAGGGAGAGTGCGGGGACAGTGTAGGAAGATCGTAGGGAGAGTTTTTAGACACTGTAAGGAGAGCATAGGGAGACTGCAGGGACAGTGCAGGTTGAGTATAATCTCTGTGTGCATCTTGTTCAACAACTCACACAATTCCCGTTGATCTTTTAGTTGATACATTCACAGTTAATCTCTTATTTTATATATAGAATTACTGTTTATATATAGAATTAAAGGGTGGTCTAATATATCACCATCTGCATCTTGTGGAACTACTGACAGAATCCCTGTTAATCTCTTATTTTATATATAGAATTACTGTTCCGCAGTACAAAAGGGCGGTCTAATATATCACTGTCTGCATCTCGTTGAACTGCTGACGCATTTGCAGTTAATCTGCTACTGACACAGTTACTGTACACTACAGCCAACAGACAGTTGCCTGGGCCCTCCAAAAGAATGGGCAGTGGCATAAAAGAAGCAACAGAAGAAGGGTTGGTGGTAGCACCAGCTACAGCAACAGACCAGAGATACCACTGTCATCTAGCGGTCGTGTTTCGACCAACAATCCAGCTGTACTAGAATGGTTGAATTGCTCTTCAACATCATCTCAGGGGACAACAGATACACACAGCCAGGAATCAGTGGGTTCTTCTGACACCATACTTAGTTGTCATGGCTCAGGAACTGCCTCTGTGCCCTCACCTGTCTTGAACCTGCCTCTTGCTTTTACTGCTCCTTCTACTAGCCAAGTAATGTATGCTGCTAGTTCTGCTCCGCTTTTCAGCGCGGATGAGCTTTTTGAGGACCGTCAGAAGTTACAGGTCAACACAGACTTGGAGGAGAGGTCTGCTGCACACTCCTCTAAGCGTGCAACTACCGATAATAACAATCGGATGGGAGCACATGTTGCGAGATGTCAGGGGCGTGCGCAATACTGCCATTTTTTTCGCAGTCCAGGAAAAGTTGGAGAATACATCATGCCGATGCCACTAATGCCTGAGGGTCAGTTTTTTTTTGTCTCATAACACCATTTGTGTTTAAACATCATCTTCCCCCGATCTGGGACAATTTTTGAAAGCTTTGGAATATGAAAAATGATACATGTGCTGGCGCAGTGTCTTTTTAAACACGTTAAGTACTGTATGTTAATGCTGTAAAATGTGCGTTTACCCATAGCTATGTATGTCAGTGTAACAGTTTTTATTTACTTTTGCTGTCATTGCATGCCAGAACTTGGGGAGGGGGGAGGGAAGAGAAAAAAATCATATCATAAAAACTCATAAAATAATAAACGAAAAGAGATAAGTTTTCCTAAAAATTATGAGTCCTAGGCACTAGAGGGGGTTATATATTAACTCTCAGGGCAATTGGAGCAATTTCAGTTAGGCCCAAACCGAACTTTTTCAAAAATTCTGTGAACCGGACCCAAAATGAATCTCGACTGGTTCTCTCACCTCTAAGTTTAACCCCTTCCCGACATGTGCCATATATGCATAAAAAAATAAATATTATAGGTATATTTGCATCCCAAGAAGGCTGTACTGTTAAAATATAAAAATAGTTATTCTGTACGTTAAATGGCGTAAAGGGGAGAAAACTCAAAATTGCCGTGACTTTTCAGCTTTTTTTTAGGTGAATGCAAGCATATTTTTAAAATAAAGTGATTTAGAATTTTGCAAGTTACACCATTCTCTATTAAGTGAAATGAAAGTGTGTGAAAGTACATATATTCTTTAAATATATAAAAAAAAGTTATTGGGGTCAGAATAAATGTGAAGAATTAATTTTTTGCAAAGTTTGAATATTTTTTAAGCATTAAAGGTAATGTGTCACCAAAATTTTTATCTACAAGTTAAAACCAGACAGTAACAAAACCAGATAGTGTCTCCTTTTTTCTAATCTGTTTTTATTTTCTGATTTTTATTTATTTTATTTTATTTCCTGAACATTATAATGGGGGCTGCCATCTAGCCTGAGCTGAATTTACAAAAAATTGCTTCATGGCAGCTGCATGGGTCATAGACACAATAGACAGATGGGGACCTGATTGATTAACATGGAGGTTATTGTACAAGGAAAGAATAGATTAGATTTGACAATCACCTATTGTGAATGGTGGATCCTGTCTCCTCTATACACAGAGGTGATATAATTACAGGCAGGATTAGAATGACAGATAAACAGGTAACTGTAGTAACGGATCAATACAAACAAAGAAGTAGCGCCAATTATTATACATAATGACCAGTGCAAAAACTGCAGGATTTTTGGTTTTAGTTTTAACTATGAAAAGTTACATGGGAAATTAAAAATAACATCATCAACAAGTATTAAAACACATGAAAACTATTAAAACACATGAAAAAGTATAAACACGTGGTATCACTGTAATCCTGTTGACCCATAGAATAAAGCTAAGATGTTAGTTTTACTGCCTAGGGAACACCAGAAAAACAAAACCCATATGGTGTAATTTGCTCACTGCATTGTATTCAATATTAAATGGTACCATTAGACAGTGCAACTGCCCTAATACGGCTATGTGAATGGAAAAATCATACAGTGACGAGCAAAAGGGTAACAATGTTTTGAACTTTTGACTTTCAGGCGCTATATCTCACCATCCACTAGAGCTTCGAATGAGAGACTACCATGATTTTATAGACAATCATCTTGGCGTGTTCAATATTTCTTTATTGATTTTAAGCAAAGACAGTAGAAGCACATGGAACAAAAGCGCAATAAGCGCCTATAGCATAACATAGTAGAAAGCACACATTAGTGCAACAACAACAAGGCATACAGGTGAGATATACAAAATACAAGTCGGGTGCACATAAGTAGGATATATCAAGCACAATGAGAAGCTCAACACTGGTAAATCAGCATTAAAACAAGGAGGTCGGAAGAGGCGTAGCATATCGGCTGGACAGCCACATAACCCACTGATTATGTAGTCGGATTCTGGAACTCGCAGATTCGGCAAACGTTAATTCACAGTGCATGTGTTCATTGACAGATTGCACAACCGCAGCTATCTCCGGAGAGTGCGCAAGTTTCCATTGTCTTGCAATAACATTCCTAGTAGCACTAAACACGTGCGCCAATATCCCTCGTATTTTGGGGGGAAAATTTGCCAGACCTATACCAAGTATTGCTAATTCCGGGCTTATGACAATATGCGAGTCAGTAACTTCTCTGAGAAGAGATTCTACAGAAGACCAAGGGGGCGACTGTGGGGCATGCCCACCACATATGCAGTGGGGTACCTACAGTCCCACATCCTCTCCAGCAAAGAGGGAGTATCCCGTCGCCAAATGAGCTAGTCTATTGGGTGTCAGGTACCAGCGCAATTGAATACGCCTGGCTTGCTCAATATGGTTGATGCATCTGGTGCATTTGAAAGACCATTGAAAGGCAGCGTTCCACTCCTGGACAGAAAACACCTTACCTATTTCAGTCTCCCATTTATGAGCAAAAGATTGTTTAACTGATATTGCAGCAGGAAGTATAGCTGCATAAAGCGTAGAGATTGTTGGTCTCAGGGAGCGAGGATTTCTGATAAAAAGCTGGAATTGGTTAAGGGCCAGTGCTGGGCGAGGAGGTAAGGACTGTAGGTAATGTCTTATTTGTAAGAACTGATAAAAACAGCTGTTAGGGAGAGAGTACTCGGCATGCAGGGCTGCAAATTCCACTATGGAGTTCCCTGTATATAAACTGTCCAGATGCTCTATACCCCTAGATCTCCATAGCTCCAGCGAGAGATTCGGAATATGATATTCCAGTGCCAGAATAGGGGTAGCATCTAACGGCACATGAAACAACCTAAAGGTCTCTGTGATTTGCTGCCAGATATATACCATAGCCGTGGTAGTGCTCAACTTGGGGGTGTATTGGATAGCCGATAGACTACATGCTCCTAACAGGGTCCTCAGGGAGCGAGATTTTTCCAGTGAGCTCTCAAGTGCATGCCACTTCTGAGGAGAGGACGGGAGATAGGATTCAAAAGCCTGATCTGCTAAATTTGCTAAGTAATACTTGTGAAGATCAGGAACTCCTAAGCCTCCGAATCGGATAGGAGGATGCAGTGACTCCTTGGATATCCGAGGACGTCTACCATCCCAAATAAATGACATAAGATCTCGCTGCAGTTGTGCAATCCTACCCTTAGGTATTATAATTGGTATACATCTAAAGAAATACAATATCTTAGGAAGTGCAAGCATTTTAGCCGCATTGATGCGCGCAATCCAGGACATATGGACCTTAGACATTCTGAGATAGTCAGACTTAAGGTCAGCTTGAAGATTGAGCAGGTTGACAGAGAGGGTTTGAGATACCGAGCGCCAATTCAATTCCTAGATAGGTAATAGAAGTGTTAGCCCATTGAAAGGAGTAGCGCTGACGAAGGATCTGTTTGGTCGCATAGGCCAGATGAAAATCCAGAACATTAGTTTTCTTTTCGTTTAGCTTGTAGTAAGAGCAATCAGAGTAAGAGGAGAGTATAGAATAAACAGCCTCTAAAGATTGTTCTGGCTCCGTTATCGTTAAAATCACGTCATCTGCGTAAAGGCCTATGACATGAGAAGTGCCTCCAACTCTGATTCCTCTGACCTGCGGGCACGTGCGGATACTAGCCGCCAGCGGTTCTATGACCAGTGAGAAGATAAGTGGGGACAGGGGACAGCCCTGACGGGTACCATTCGTGATCGGGAATGGATCAGAGGTGAAACCAGAGGCCAGGACTCTCGCTGAGGGAGCTGAGTATAAACCCAAGATCGCCTCACAAATAGGCCCATGGAAGCCAAATTTGTTAAGTACCCGCTCCAGGAACCCCCAATGAACCCTGTCGAACGCTTTTTCAGCATCAAGTGAGAGAAACATTGTGGGGCTCCCAGAGCGGTCCGCTACCTGAATCAGATCAAGCATCCTTCTGGTTCCATCCCGACACTGCCTCCCGGGCACGAACCCCACCTGGTCCGGATCTACTAGAGAGGGAAGAAAAGCATTAATACGTGTAGCTATTATTTTTGCAAATAACTTTAAATCAGCGTTTAGCAGCGATATAGGTCGGAAATTTGCTGGCTCATCAGGACTTTTGCCCGGCTTAGGTATGGTTACTACCGTAGCAGCCAGCATTTCAGGGGAATGTCTCTGGATACAAAAAACTGTTAAATAAAGAGGTGAGATGAGGTATCAGCTGCTGCTGAAAAGTTTTATAATAATTGGAAATGAAGCCATCCGGACCAGGGGCCTTATTAGTCGGGGTGCGACGGATAGCTAAGAGAATTTCCTCACTGGTCACAGGCGAGTTCAGGATTTCCAACTGCTCCCCAGTCAAAGTCGGTAGCTGCACTGAGTCCAAAAAGGAGCCAATGAGCTCAGAAGTTGGCTGTGGGACCATAAGATCATCCTTCAAGTTATACAGCCCCTTATAATAGGACGCAAACGCATTAGCGATCTCCTGAGGATGCGTGTAGGTAACATTATCATATCGCAGCTTACCAATCTTGGACTCAGCCGCTCTGCGGTTTAGCCGTCTCGCTAAAAGGGCTCCTGCTCTATCCCCCATATGATAAAAGGTGGTGCGCAGCGTGCGAAGCGCCTTCTCATGCTTATAAAGCAGAAGGGACTTCACCACAGATCGGGCGTTCTGAAGTGTTTTAAGATTAGCAGAAGTAGAATCTCGTTTGTGAAGCTTATCTGCCGCGTCTAGAGCAGTAAGTGCGTCATTCAGTTGTCTATCCCTTAATTTTTTAAGACGAGCAGCGGACTGCAGAAGGATTCCACGCATATATGCCTTGTGTGAGAGCCATAAGATGGTGGGGGAGATTTCAGGGCTGGTATTATACATAAAGAAGTCAGTGAGTTTGGACCTAAAGTCCTCAACTCGCTGAGGAGACTTTAGCAAATAAGGATTAAGTCTCCACTGAGCAGGGGAGCATGCAGGAATACCTAGATCCAGTTCAAGGGAGATTGGGGAATGATCAGACCATGTAGCACACCCAATGTCAGACCGAAGTGCCTTATGTAAGAGGTCTCTCGAGATAAGAAAATAATCTATGCGGGAATGTGACAAGTGAACCGGAGATGAATAAGTGAATTCTCGCTCGTCTCCATGATGGTACCTCCAGATGTCATGATACGGTGTGGCTTTAAGGGTGAGGCCCAAATCCTCACGGTGGACCCCTGGAGCCGAGCGACAATCAATGTCTGCACTGACCGGGATGTTAAAATCCCCTCCAATAATAACTGCCCCTTTCGCTACTGCAGCAATTTTCCTGAAGAACCTGTTAAGGAAGGACCTCTGTCTGACATTGGGTGCATAAACTGATGCAATGGTACAGAGAACATCGTCAATAGTACAGACCAAGATGATAAACCTGCCATGAGAGTCCACTACACACTCATGTTTAGTAAATGCTACGGAGGCTCGGATCCCAATAAACACCCCAGCTTTGCGTCTTTTAACTGAAGGGGAGAAAAACATGTGGGGGAACATCCTATGCGCACATCTATACTGATCCTTCTCCAACAAATGAGATTCTTGCACTAATACGACATCATAGCGAGCCTGAAGGACATCAGACCAAAGTTGTGAGCTCCTGAAGGGGGAGTTGAGACCTCTCACATTGTTAGAGAGGATCTTAAGACCCATTGTAATATATAAATATTGCAGCTGAGAGCCCACTTATGCCATGATACATCATCCTAGAGCCGAGAGGTGCAAGATGCTCACCATAGTACGCCTGGTAACATACATTAGAGAACATAAAAAGAAAAACAAAAACAAAATGAACTAAAACACATATAAACCGTAGCGGAGTAACCCGCTTCTAGTAGTGAGGCCTGCAGGTTAGGAAAGCAGACCGTTGGGGGTAGGGAAGTAAAAGTGTGAGTAACAACCCACATGTATACCCCGACCCCAGTACCCCATCATGAGATGAGAACCAAGTCCGGACGTTCGTCAGGCTGCCTCCCAGTCCGAGGAGATCTTGTCTGGTTTGTTAAGATCACCGGGTTGCTTTTGCTGGAAGTCCGGTAGCAGTCCCCACTGATGCAGGGTGAGCCGCCGCTTGAGGGGAATTCCAGATATGTTGGGTGTCCTTATGCAGAACTATTAGTTTGACAGGAAAACCCCACCGGTAACGGATTTGATGCTCTCTTAGGATCTTCGTCACTTGAGAGAATTCCTCCTTTTGGCCATGGTAGCCGCTGATAGATCAGGATATATTGCTAACCCCGCAAAAGATGGCGTCGGAGCTGGGTTCTGTCGCAGCAGCCGGAGAAACTGATCTTTAATGTGATAAAAGTGTATCCTCGCAATGACATCACGGGGAAGGGAAGGATCCAGGTTTCGGGGTTTAGGGACCCTATGTATGCGGTCTATTATAAGATCAGCTTCTGAGGTATCAGGAAGGGCCCCTTTGATCAGTCCCTTAAGAAGCGGATCCAATCCTTCAGGTCCCACCGACTCTGGCACCCTCTTATCCGCACGTTGTTGCGCCTATGTCGGTCTTCCAAATCTTGCAGCTTAGCTCTGAGGGTGCTTACCTCCTCCTCTAACGCCTCATGCGCATCAATAAGCGGATTGTGCGAGACGGCAAATTCCGCCATCTTGCCCTCCACATGTGCGGTACGGTCCCCCAGGCTATGAATCTCTCGCCGCAGCTCTTTCAAAGCGCAGGAGAAATCCTCCTTTATGGACGCTCGGAGGGAGTCCAGCATGGAGCGCATGTTGTCCGTGGTGAGCGGGTGAGAGGGAGTAGGCAGCTGGGGCGAAACAGCAGCTCCGAGAGGGGCTCCGGAGGAGGAGGCAGGCGAGTAGGCCGCAGGCGGAGACGGAGATAGAGTGCGTACTGGTGTCGGGCCGGCGGGCGCTGTTTGCGCAAAGAATTCGGTGAGTTTCTTCGGCGGTTGCCGCTTCCGAAGCTTGCCCATGGCAGAAGAGTAGTGTAGATGACTCGAGGGTCACACCTGCCGTCCAGAGGAACGCTGTGGAAGCCGTTGTAGGAGTACTAGGAGCGGAGCTGAAGCTCTAAGCGACCGGCGCCATCAGCGAGCAGGCCACGCCCCCATAGACAATCATCTTGGCTATCTCATACATAAATTGGACTTGCAACTAGTTAGCGTATGATTAGTTATGCAGATTCTTGTCATGTAACTGCATTGTTACTGTTTTGCTCTTAAAATTTTGCATTTTTATTATTTTGTTAGTATTTTGTAAATCCACCTTTGGCTTTCAACACTGTCTGAATACTTCTGGGCATGTTCTTGATCAGATTCAAGCATGTCTCGACCGAAATCTGTTTTCAGGTCTCTTCTACACGTTCTAATGTTTGTGCATACTGGTTGACTCACTTCAGTATGAATACAGCTTTTTCTTCAACTCTACCCACAAGTGTTCAGTTGGGTTCAGGTCTAGGGACTGTGGAGGACAATCCAGCACCTCTACTTCATTGTCATTGAACCATTTGTTCACCAATCTCAACGTATGCTTTGGGTCGTCGTCCTGCTAGAACACTATGTCGTCCTTTTTATATGCATAGTACTTGAGTGTACAAAGTAACTAGTCTTGTAAGATGCTCACATATAGCTCAGCATTGAGATCACCATAAATCCTGGTAAAGTATCCAATGCCTTTGGCTATGAAACAACCCTATATCATCAGGCTTCCTCCACCAACTTGACAGTTCCTTTAATTTCTCAATCCGTTAGCCTTCTTTTACCTTGTTTTTTCCAGACCCATTTGCACCTATCAGAGCCCAGTCTATTGACTTTTGTCTCATTGCTCCAAATCACCCATTTGCAATCTTCTACTGTCCACTGTTTGTACTTTTTTGCAAATTTGAGCCAGTGCTTCTAATGACAATATTGAAGTCAAGGCTTCTTCACCTTTTTTTGGGCCACCATTCCAGATTTGTGTAATGCGTGTCACACAGTGCTTGCATGGACGTCTGTGATCTCGCTATTATGAAGCATACCAGCCGTCTCTACTGCTGTGTTTGTCGCACCAGAACTGATAGACCTTGTATTGAGCCGACTTGTTGACTATGATATTTTGCCTGGACGTCCACCTCTTGGCTTTTGAATGGATGGATCGGACTTCATTTCGTATTCTTCCAACTGTCATAGCACTCACATGATGCATTTTGGCAATTTTGTTGGTCAAGATACCACTATCAATGAGCTGGATGATGCTGTTTCCCTTTTCTTGGTAAATCTTCTTCATGGCTGCTCCTTGATTCAAACCAGTGACCTTTCACCTGGGAATTAACCTAATAACACACTGAGCTATTAGAGAATGTGACAACAGGTTGTAATTTGTGGTACACAAGAAGAAAAAGATTGTTCCACCACCAGGAGTAAAACAGTAACAATGCAGTTACATGACAAGAATCTGCATAACTAATCATATGCTAAATAGTTGCAAGTCCAATTTATGTATGAGATAGCCAAGATGATTGTCTAGAAAATGATGGTAGACTCACGTTGAAGCTATAGTGGATGGTGAGATATGGAGCCTGAATGTCAAAAGTTCAAAACATTGTTACCCTTTTGCTCGTCAGTGTAAAAGTTATGGCTCAAGGTAGGCAGGGAGTAAAAATACAAAATGCAAAAATGAAAATTTGCTGTGTCTGGAATGGGTTAATATTGATTGCCTTTTCTCAAGATAGGTCATCAATATCTGATTGGTGGGGGTCACTAATCAGCCATTTGTAGAGGCCATGGCATCTCAGCCTCTTTCTAGGCATGTGATTCAAGTTCATCGGTCACATAGCCTAGACACAGCTCAGTCCCATTCGAGTAAATGGGCCTTGGTCGCAATACCAAGCATGGCCACTATACAATGTAAGGTGCTGTGGTTGGTAAGCTGTGAGGAGGTTGCAGTACTCACAGGAGAGCTGAACATAGGCCATCGGTATTAGGAGGAGAGAAAAAATAATAAAAGATATATAAACTTTGGCATAATCATCATTGTAGTGACTCACGTAATAAAGTTATGATATTTATACCACACAGTAAACAACGTAAAAAAATTCCACAAAATAATGTTAAAATTGCAGCTTTTTTATCTTTCACCCCTAAAAATAAAATAATAAAGATATTTAATGCACAATATATATTCCAAAATAGTTCCTAAAAAACTACAACTAATCCCGCAAAATATAAAAAAATGTTTTAAAAGCTCCTCCTGGGCTCACGATGACAACACTTATCTGACATGTTGTAGCATAAAGGAAGATGGGGGAACATACAGTGACATATTTACACCCTCATCTGCCTCTCTCTACTTCAGTTGTCAAATCTCAGTAATGGCTAAAGAAAAATTCCCACAGAGTAGAAAACAGAGGTAAGGCATGTAAAACCTTCTGATAAAATTAGGAGTGTTCAGATGGTTACTTTTTTCCAGTAAATCAGGAGCTTTGGCAATTCGCTTCAGATGAAACAGACAAAAAACACATTAATTTTATATTTAAAATTCAGTCAAATAGTGAGGGTCATGGGGCATGGTAAACACAACCCAGCCATTTTAGATTCTTAAATGGACCGTGTAGTTAGGTAGATTTGATTACTGGGTAGAAAGTCAGGGCTTATCATTAGGGACAGGATAGGGTCAGTTAGTGTACTCTATAGCCAGGGCTGGGACTGTTCATAACTTCATGTGTTGTACTGTGCAAGATGAGCTTTCAGAGAGACAGTACTATTTATGTGCAGGATCTAGGCTTTTGTGCAAAGCTTATCCAGTTTATAAGTGAGTCGACAGCACAGTGTACTGTATATTTTTGTCACAGCCACGGGATGTCCAGTTGCATCTGTTTTTTCCCCCACAACCTGTTTAAATTCTTCTACTGTTTATAAGTGTACAAAGAACTTAAATAAGCATATTTTAGTGCATCAGTGTATATGTTTGGTCACAGCCAGGGGATGTCCAATTGGGCCTTTCCCAAACACCTGTTGCAAATTTTCTACGATTAATAAATGTACAAATGAGCATATGTTAGTGCATTACCAACAGCATATATTTTGGTTGCAGGGATTGTCCAATTGCCCCTTTCCCAAAAAATGTTGAAAAGTTCAGAACAAGCTTGCGTTTTTCCCCGATACTAACATGTATATATAAACACCATCAGGTATCTAACCCTAGTAAGGGACAATTTTTTGGGACCTTTGTAATTTTAAAAAGCATGACAAATCTGACATTGTGATGTGTTTTTAAACACACAGTTTGTTAACACCGTCAATCATGTGTTTACCCAAATCAATATATGTCTGTGTCACTCTGACAATATTTTCTATAGCTGTCTTTGCATCAAAGACCTTGAAATGGGAGAAGGAAAAAAAAGAGAGTGTCATACACTAATATTTAGGCCAATTGGAGCACTTTTGATTTGGGTTGAATTTACCTGAATCAAATTTTCTGACCGATTCGTTAGAAATAATCAGAATCCAAAACTAATTTCTAGAAATACTCTCATCCATACTGCTTTTCTTTCCTCCAACAGTCCAGAAAGTTGCCCTAGTAGAAGTGTGTGTCTAATATAGGGAAAACACATACATAATGCTCCTTACCACTGGACGCTTGGTTTAGGTGTCCCCATCACAGTGCAGACCAGCGTGACAGACATTCTTTCCCATACACAATGTGCCCTGAGGGGTATCCAGAATATTGGTGCACGTCTTTCACATAACTCTCTGAATTCTTTATTCTGTCTGGATTTTATTTCAGCCTACATACAATAAACAGTCATAATATATCAGATTCTAATATGTATTACAATACATGTGTTACAATAAAAAATATGCAAATGACATAAACATACGTAGAAGTTCAGGTAATGAGACTAACCTTTGAACCGGCTTTTAGACACAAGGTAGATTAAAGGGGTTTTCTGGGAGTACCATACTGATGACCGAAGTTAGGCTATCAGTTTTTGTTCGGTGGAGGTCCAACTCCTGGCACCCCAGCCAATCAGCTGTTTGAAAAAGCTGCGGTGCTCCAGTGATCACTGAAGCATCATCCTAGGTCAATCACTCCATGTTCATTGATCACTTTGCAGCTCAGTCCTATTCAGATGAATGGGCGTGGACTGCTATGCAAAGCACGGCCACTATACAAAGTATGGCTGAGTGCTTGATATGCTGTGAGGAGGCTGCATCATCACGGTATCTTCAAACAGCTGATCAGCAATGGTGCTGAAGCTCAGAGTCCTGCTGATCAGATATTGATGACCTATCCTACGCGTAGTTCATTAATACTGTACTCCCGCAAAATCCCTTTAAACTATGATGGAATATGATATATAGCAGTGCTGGGTAGAAATGCATTGTTAGCCACAAAGGCATGCTGTTACTATACATGAAGGCCTTAAAGTGTAACCATCATATTTTTTTTATTTGCTAGTTTATTAGAGCTAGGCATAAATACCTGAGTTAGTCTATCAATGATTGTCAAAAGTTCCGTAATAACCTTATAATAACAGCTTTCAATAATGTCTCTTGTCCCTTTCCACTGGTCCCTTAAAAGACCATTGCTATGGCTTGTCTGTCTCCGGCTTAGTGTAAACAGAAGACAGAGGGGCGGTCCTTGACACTGCATGGCTGCATTAGGCTTCAGAGTGAGGAGGCGTGTCTCAGTAATCCAATCTGATTGGCTGGCAGAGAGCTGCTGGCTATAGCAAGTGTGTATGTAAAGGAAGGGAAGGCAGTTTTGGCCTCACAGAACTGGCTGAGGAGCCATCTTCAGAAGATCCTCATATTGGCAGAGGTTAAAACAGCCTAAGAGAAAACCTCAAGGAAAACATTGGTATGTGAAGAAGCTAAAGATTGCTTTATGTATAATACTGCTGCAGCAGTAACATGTGCTAAAATAGATTTTTTTTTATAAAAACATGACAGTTACGCTTTAAAGGTATTTCAAGTTTATCAGCCTCTGACTTAGAAATCCATAAGCTGAATAGAGGACAAGTAGAAAGAAGTGAAATTCCAGTCCCATTCTTAAGGTCTATTGTGCCTGACTAGAATGGTTGTTAAGATGGAGATGAAAGTAAATTTTGTACACAGCATTTTTTTTACTGCATATAAACCAGATATCATCTATATACTACTGCATGACTTGTTTTAGTGCTGAATATGTCCAATTTTACGCATAATGGGGGACTTTTATCAAAACTGGTGCTCAGTAAAACTGGCTTAGTTGTCCATCGCAACCAATTAAACTGATCCTTTTATTTTCCAAAGGAGCTCTGAAAAATGAAAGCTGGGATCCGCCATGAGTAACAAAGCCAATTTTCCTTAGCACCAGTTTTGATGATTGTGATGTCCCCTTATATAGATTTTATAGACCAAAATCCAAATGTGCAGCTCTGCCTTTGAGAATAGTGTTTTAACTGAACAGAACTGTAGTGGTCTTATTGAATTCCTAACTCACAGAAAAAAGATGCACCACATGGATAAGCAACTGACAACACTGGCTAATCCCTCACTCTGGTGTTAAAAGCTGAGAGATTCGCCAATATTTCCAATCAGGAACATATCGGAGCCCCTTTAAGCACCACTTCACGGTTTCTCAGCATGACATGGGGTCCTACCACTAGACTACCTATGGTGTGTGAACAAGGTCTGAACAGGTATTAAGCAACCTACAGCCCCCTCCCACTCACCTGCATTGCAGGACCAACAATGCAATGGGGAACAAATGAGGCCGCAAGCTACACCTACAACAGACCATGTGACACCGGCTTCCAGGTGCAACAGAATGTTTACCAGCCATATGCAATGGCACATTCAATACATATAAAACAAGAATCACAGAAATAAACGTGGCCTAAATGGGTGGGACTGCTCCAAACCCCAAACACTGTGGCGTGTTTCTAACTGGGGGGGCAGTTCCTCCGCATGTGGTTCGCAGCGAACGGCTATCCCCAGCAAAAATTGCATACAATGGAGGATGCCGGCGCGAACCACAAGCACCACACAAACATCCTACACAAAATAAAACATGTGCGGATGAAAATATATAAACACATAACTCACAGAAAAAGATGCACCACATGGATAAGCACCTGACAACACTGGCTAATCCCTCACTCTGGTGTTAAAAGCTGAGAGATTCGCCAATATTTCCAATCAGGAACATATCGGAGCCCCTTTAGGCACCACTACACGGTATCTCAGCATGACATGGGGTCCTACAACTAGACTACCTATGGTGTGTGAACAAGGTCTGAACAGGTATTAAGTAGCCTACAGCCCCATCCCACTCACCTGCACTGCAGGACCAACAATGCAATGGGGAACACATGAGGCCGCAAGCTACACCTACAACAGACCATGTGACACCGGCTTCCAGGTGCAACAGAATGTTTACCAGCCATATGCAATGGCACATTCAATACATATAAAACAAGAATCACAAAAATAAGCGTGGCCTAAATGGGTGGGACTGCTCCAGACCCCAAACACTGTGGCGTGTTTCTAACTGGGGGGGGCAGTTCCTCCGCGTGTGGTTCGCAGCGAACGGCTATCCCCAGCAAAAATTGCATACAATGGAGGATGCCGGCGCGAACCACAAGCACCACACAAACATCCTACACAAAATAAAGCATGTGCGGATGAAAATATATAAACACATAACTCACAGAAAAAAGATGCACCACATGGATAAGCAACTGACAACACTGGCTAATCCCTCACTCTGGTGTTAAAAGCTGAGAGATTCGCCAATATTTCCAATCAGGAACATATCGGAGCCCCTTTAGGCACCACTACACGGTATCTCAGCATGACATGGGGTCCTACCACTAGACTACCTATGGTGTGTGAACAAGGTCTGAACAGGTATTAAGCAGCCTACAGCCCCATCCCACTCACCTGCACTGCAGGACCAACAATGCAATGGGGAACAAATGAGGCCGCAAGCTACACCTACAACAGACCATGTGACACCGGCTTCCAGGTGCAACAGAATGTTTACCAGCCATATGCAATGGCACATTCAATACATATAAAACAAGAATCACAGAAATAAACGTGGCCTAAATGGGTGGGACTGCTCTTTTTGAATTCCTACACAACATAGGATGGGCATTAGGGCTTTTAGATAAGTAATCATGTAGCCTACATATATGGAGGATGGCTTAAAGGATAACTGTCACATTTAGACCCTAATTTCAGTTTTCATATATGTAGTTACTAATATTATAATATTCCTAAATCAATAACTATTAGACTTACTTACCCCTTATTTAATAAGATTCAGCCCTTAGCAACCAGTCTGCATAAAACTGCAATTTCACTATTCTGTTAAGATGGCTGCCCTCAGCCCTGAGGCTAATCCTTAGGACGCCTGCAGTGAAGTTAGTGAAGACCAGCACTGTATAGGGGGGTCTTGCAGTGAAGTTCCCAGGTCTGGCTGAAGCCTGTAGTCCTTCTACAAGCTCTCCTCTTATCAGATAAGGCTGTCATTTATACACTGAGCAGCCACATTGTCCTGTACTGCTAAGGGAGTGTCTGCCAAGCACAGGCATGTGGAGAAGTTCACACACACAGCCCAGCACTGTTATCTCCTGTCAGGAAGAACCTGGCTTTTTATACATTCCCTTACAATGTTGACTCACTATCAGTTCCCAGTGCACGCAGCTGCTCCGTCCTCTATCTGGTAGACGGAAGGAGCATAGCAACCTGATTTTATCTCAGGTAACAATAGCCAATACTGGGGACTTTTAGGTGGCTTTTAGGGGTTATTTATTAAACAATCAGAAATTAAAACAGGGCCAACAAGGTGATATTAATCACCAAAATCCAATAGTAAAAAAAAAAAATTTGACAGTTATCCTTTAAACCTTCTTCTCATTAGATTACTATTAGTGCGTCTGCGAAATGTAAAGGTGCACATAATTCAAAACTGTGTTAATATCTTCTTTAGTCTTTGCAGTCTCAATTAAATGGGTTGTCTGACTGGTATTTTTTTAAACAAAGGTTTAGAATGGTTTAAGGATAAAAAAAGTAATACCTCACTGTTTTTCTGCTGATCCTATTATAATGCTTCCTGGGTCCCATACTGGTTTCTACTTCCCTCTTGATATGAAAATGTGAGCGCTAAGCAAATAGCAATGACTCTCCTCTTCCAGTGATCCGCTCAGTCACATTGCCAGGAAGTAGAAACCAGCATTGGAACCTGGGAAGTACACCTGAATGGGGTTTGCATGTGCTTGGTGCCAAAATAAACATTCAAATAGAACCGATTTTCAGTTGCAGAAATTTCTGCTAGAAAATCTGCTGTGTGTGAAAGCATCTTTAAAGGGCTTCTGTCACCCCCCAAAAGCCTTTTTTTTTTTTGCCTCACTAAAAAGCTTATAGGGCGATTATTCTAAACATATTCTTGTTAACCGTTTTTGTAGGATAATTCTGCTATAAAACGTTATTTTATAATATGCAAATTACCTTGCTACCAGCAAGTAGGGCGTTTACTTGCTGGTAGCCGCTGCATCACGCTTGTAAAAAAACGCCCCTCCTGTGGTTGATTGACAGGGCCAGCGAGCGCTCTCCTCCTCCTGCTGGCCCTGTCTCCGTTTAAAATCTCGTGCCTGCGCCATACCGTTCTTCAGTCGGCGCAGGCGCACTGAGAGGAGTACTCTCGCTCGGCTGCTCCTTCCTCAGTGCGCCTGCGTCTTTTCTTCCGGGTGCAGCTGTGACGTCATTGGCGCACTGAGGAAGGAGCGGCTGAGCGAGAGTACTCCTCTCAGTGCGCCTGTGCCGACTGAAGAACGGTATGGCGCAGGCGCGAGATTTTAAACGGAGACAGGGCCAGCAGGAGGAGGAGAGCGCTCGCTGGCCCTGTCAATCAACCACAGGAGGGGCGTTTTTTTACAAGCGGGATGCAGCGGCTACCAGCAAGTAAACGCCCTACTTGCTGGTAGCAAGGTAATTTGCATATTATAAAATAACGTTTTATAGCAGAATTATCCTACAAAAACGGTTAACAAGAATATGTTTAGAATAATCGCCCTATAAGCTTTTTAGTGAGGCAAAAAAAAAAAAAAGGCTTTTGGGGGGTGACAGAAGCCCTTTAAGTAGTTTATAAGTATTTTATTATTAAGATTATTGCCACTCATTTAAAAAAAAAAAAAACAACAAGAGAAAAACAGAATTTCTAATTGAGGTTGCCAATGTTATAACATTGCAGAGGCTCCTAGCCCAATAGGGGATTATTATTTGCAATAGGCAATTTAAAGTCTTAGCAGAGTACTTACTTTTTCACGCAAGGCTCTACGATCTGCTCTGACACGCAATGTTCGGCAAGCTTGAAGTACCTTGATTTCTAACTTCTCCATATTGTTTCTAAAACCAACATGCTTTTGTCCTCTTGTTTCCAGCCACAAATCTGTAGAATTCGACTTTATTCTGTTATCTCTGTGGAAACATTCATTATTGACCAGTAGCTTCCCATGCTCATATTTAGTTGCACCATATAAAAAGCACATCTGCCTATATACAATTCTATTCTACCGTACATGTAACAGATAGTAATTACAGGAGAAGTCAGAACATACCGTGTAATACATATGAGCAGCTCAGAGAAATTATTAATAAATCAGGCCTATGATTAAAATGCACTTCTGGATTGAAGATATAACAACAAAGAAATGGTATGGTGGCCATTTTCTCCTACATATTTAAGTACTGGGGTTGTTGCCTCTCTAAGATGGTAGATGTCGATACAGAAGAAGGAAAGTCACAGCAAGCACATGAGAGTAATTCCACTATTCACACTACAACAAGTCATCATTGTGTAAATTTAGCTATGCATTGATTGGTTTACTATCAAAACTTGCCAAGTGTTCTATTTTCCTATAGTGCATGTGAACATCCCTTACAGGGCATATGGACACTGTCAGATTGGACTTCCTAGGGCCCACCAGAGGAAATTATTCTCGAGGCCAACCTCTATATCATCAATAAAGTTTATAGGTTTCGAATCACAGATATAGACCCTAGTAGCAATTGATTGGCTCCAAAGACAGCCAAATGGGGTTTTTCTCCTGGATCTTTGGGACCCATTAGGGTATCAGAGCCTGGCCCACCAGAGTATTTTCTGATACTCTGGTGTACTACTCCAACCTGCAGATGGATTAGATAAGGGTTTGTATTACCAACCTGCAGGCATTCTGCCGAATGGTTCCTTTGTGACTCACTATATTCTCCCTTATAAGCAATATCAGAAGGGGAGAATACATCTACAGTATGGAATGTGTTGGAGAAAGACACATTTTCCCATAAATTCATATGAATATATGAGAAAAAAAAAACCTGCCTCAGATATCTAGAAGGCACATGGAGTTTAAGTTAGGGTTTCTTAAAGTCTATGATTACATGTTTGTAACCTGGCCATGAGCAAGAACTGGGACAATATTAGAATGCTGACTTCTGTATTTCTAATCTTCCTTAGGTTCTGTAGTATGATATAATGATTTAAACTATGTCTTCAAGAAAAAAACCTGGATCATTAGTTGATAATTAATAATCGGCTTAACAAAATAAACCAATTTTTTAGCATATCACAAATATAACAAAGAATTGTGTACTTACAATGTAGATCTCAATGTTTGTTCTGCTCTGGCTATTGAAAAGTCTATGGAGGAAACTGGTATGTCGAGAAGTTCTTCCTCACTGAGAGATAAAATGGAAACATTATTTTATTTCTTCAACTTCTTATATATTGTGCGTATTACAATATACTGTACATTGTGTTATAAACTGTTTAATATTATTAAAATTAGAGATGAGCGAATTTCAGATTTTGAAATTTGTTGACGCTTCGTTTACTGGTAAAAGGTGAATTGCGTTATGGATTCCGTTACCACGGACCATAATGCAATCCTATGACAGCATGCATAACGGAATGTCTGGAGAGGCATTCCGTTATTCATTCCGTCATAATAGAAAGCTATGGCCTACATAACGCATCCGTCCGCTTTACGTTATGCAGGAGAGGACTCCCCTGCATAACGGAAACGGAACGGATCCGTTATGCAGCCCATAGACTTCTATTATCACGGAATGAATTGGGAAGAAGTGTTCCTAGGAATATTTGTTTACAATAATTGCCCTGTGTAAAAGGGAGTAGCAATCACTCATCCCTGTACAGCCATTTGTCCCATTTGCCAACTGCGCAGTTTCCAAAATACTGACACCCCTTGGCCCGAAAGCCAATAATCATCCATTTTTGCGACTCTGATAAATCGCCCCTTTTACACATGACAGCAACAAAGGATATGTCTGCAGACAGTCTATCTCACTTCTTACACTCTATATACTCACCAAACCAGGTCTTGAAACGTGACTTCCTTCATGACCTGCGTACTGACAACATCTAAAGTAGGAAGTTGTCATATTAATGTGTATCTATCTATCTATCTATCTATCTATCTATCTATCTATCTATCTGTTTTTCTGTCTGTCTTCTTTCTATTTATCACATTGTCTATCTATCTCTTGTATCTATCTACCGTATCTTTGTATGTACTGTATCTATCTAGTAACTTTACTGTTTTTAGATTCCCAACAATTTCTGTTTCCCATCTCCTTCACTTCATCTGAGGCAGGATAGGGGATATTACTCTATTGAGAAGTTATCATTTATAGCTTCAGGTACACTGGATCTGCAGCTAAGTGTTGGAAACTATTTTAATATTAAAGAGTTTTTCCAGGCCCCTGATATGGGGCTTGGAAAATCCCTGTTAGCAATGATAAGGACTGTCCACATTATGTTATTCTCTGTGGCTCCTTGTAAATATGAAAGCTGTATAATAAAGCAGGATAGAAAAACTATTTATACCTTCCATCATTTGGCAAAGAATTTAGACAATATATTGAATTATAAGGGAAACAGACAGATCTATTACAACATTCAAGCCATTCAAAGCACATATGAGGCTATTCTTGCCATGCATGACAAATATGCTAATTTATAATATACTATAATTATGAACACCCAACTGTTCCTTTTACATGGGTCAACTGTGCAGGCAATTATTGGAAGCGAACTGTTCGTTCCCAATAATTGCCTGATCTTGAGCAGAGTTGAGCGCTGCGTTTACATGCAGCAATCTCCTCTGCTGTACAGGGATGAGTGATTGCTACTACCTTTTACACACGACAATTATTGTGAACAAATATTCCTAGGAACACTTCTTCCCAATAATTGCCCCATTGGGACCTTTACTTTGTCAGAAAGTGGGAGAGAGACTTAAAAATACAGTAAGTTTCCTTGCTTAGAATATTGCCACAGTTCTACAAGCCCCTAAGGTCACTTCACTGTGTTTGCTGTACTAAGAATTAAGAAAATACATACAATACATACATACCTGCTCACTGAGATGGCCGCACATGCTCAGTTTTATCTTTCAACTGCCTCCTGAGCTGTAATAGGGAGAGCACTCCCCTTGAGCTGTCAGCTTGATATAAATCTAGCAGAACAATGAAGAATGGGGAGATCTCTGGATCCATGTGAGGTACAGGGCTGGTTTTAGCTTTGTGTGGGGAGTCGCTCTGGTAGATAGCGGTGCGGGTGCAGTACAGAGGCAAAACAAGGAGTCCAGAACATGCAATCAACAGTGTTTTATTCACACTTGCACAAAAATAAACGACAAACAGTCTCTTGGTGTTAATGCACACACATCAGAAGTATTAAGGCAAAACAAAACAGTCCCGTACAGGTTTCAGTCACCTGGGAGGTTTTAGGTGCAGGTTCGCACCTGGCTGTCAGTCCAGCCGCAAGACAGTCGATGTCAGGTTTCCGGGCCGTCTGCACTCCTCCTTGTTGGGCTCTGGCTTCCAGCCCAGGGAACTCCACATAGCACAGAATGGATCAGAACTCCCAAACTCAAATGACTCCACAGCCTAACAGCAGCTCCAGGACAATCACTTCCCTCAGCTGCTGAGGAGGCTGCCTTTAAAGGCCCGGCAAAAGTCCGGCCTGGACCGTGGGGAGTAGGCACCCACCCAACTCTTTGCCTACTCCCAGTAAGAGCTGGCCCGGATTGGCTTTGCAGCCAAACTAACTGACAATGTCAAACAGCACTAGCTGCTGCTGACACATAAAAAATCACGAGGCCTAAGACTGAGATTCAAAAGTCCATTTCTGAATGATATAGGGTTCACCAGAGAATGGGATAAATACATGCTAGAGTGCGCAAAAGGCATGTTAGTACGCTTGATCAACAAGCGAGAATCCCTCTGCCAGGGTCTGAAAGACGAGATCAAAACCAAGGCAGAAAAACTACATCTACAGAAAAATCACACAGAATTGATAGACAGATTACAAACAGATTAGCGCTATTTGAAAGAGAGATAATTGAAAAGAAAACATCAAAACTAAACAGAGACCGAATTGACTTCAAAACTAATAACATACAATTCTGGCTTAATACTAAAAATAAAAATACAAACAATAACACTCAAGGTAATCCGAATGTACAAAACATGACATCTACCCAAAGAAACAACAGATACAATAATTCCACAAAGATAGAATACAAATCAAACCGAAGCACTAATTCCACCAATACCAGATCACAAAAAGAATCCAAACCAGTACCCACCACACGTTATAAACACTATACATTTACCAGATCCCAAAGAACCGCAATACTCCCACCCCTCACTACCCCAACTACACAAAGTAGGAGAACAACATCAAATCCCCCTATACAAAAAATAGGAAAGGAAGCAGAAACCATAAAACATTCCGCCAAACCGATAAATACCAACACATCAAACCTGCAAAGCCATAACAAGAACACACAATGGAAAAAACCACTTCAAACCCGGGACCCTTCTTTTTACAACTCAGGAAGCGGTACCCCCATCTTCTTCACCCCCCCTTCAATTCCACCACGAAATTGCTACAACTCTCCAATACCCATAGATTTACCTCATAGCTGTCCACTCAACTTACCTCCCACAACCTTTCCCTCCCCTCCAATTGAAGACCAGGAAAACCCGTCGAGTGCATCATTTTTAGAGGACTCACTCCTTACCATCCACAATACCAGCAATCAAGAACCCTCTCAGAAGCCCATTGAACAAAGCAATATCACCTCGGTATCTTTTTTAACGCTCCCGGGGACCCTGACCCCGCAGGCAACATACACACTAAAACAGCCATCAGGGATGACCACTACAATCACAGACTTTTTCAAACCGAAAACAGAAGATCCCCAGAAAAGCAGAAAAAGAAAAAATGTCGAAGAGGTAGAAGAGGAGGACAGGAGTTTAATAGAAGAAAAAACTGGAGAGAAAACAGAACAACCAATCCACCCTCCCAAGGGACAACGGGACCCAAAAAGGACAAAAGCAATACAACCGTAAAAATCTTCAACCTAGCAAAATCAAACCTCACCACAGCCCAATACTCGCTGCTTGAAAAGGGACTCTCTTTTTGTCCAACAGAAAAACACAATGAATTCCAGCTGTTTGTTGATCTCAATGCATTCGTTGGGAAAATCACCTTGCAAAGACATTTTGCTATCAAAGCGGCACAAAACATTAATGAAAAAGAAGAAAATGAAAAAGAAAATCCCCAAGAAAATCTAGAAACAATCCCAACTATACATACTAATTTAAAACCTAAGTCTTCTTTTAATCCAACCCACCACAGGGGTAGCCATATAGAAACCTTCTTCACCCTTGTATCTGACGAAATCAGGAACATCAATCTGAACACCAAAATAAAACCAAACCTAAAGAAAAAAGAGAAACAGGCTCTAAAAGAATTGAGCGATAACAAGAATTTGGTAATCAGAAGCGCGGACAAGGGCGGTGGGATCGTGATTCAAACCAGAGAAGCTTATGTTAAAGAAGCCTGGAATATCTTGGGAGACACCTCCTATTATGAGCCACTCCCTCACAACCCATCCGCGGAAGACAAAAAACTACTAGAAACACTTTTGAAGAAAGCTGAAGATATGAAAATTCTTAACAAAAAAGAACGTGAGTTTATAATGATAGAATCCCCTACTACAGCAACATTTTACCATCTCCTGAAAGTGCACAAGAACATCGAGAACCCTCCTGGACGACCGATAATATCAGGAATAAACTCCGTAACTAGCAATCTTTCACATTATGTGGATATTTTCTTACAGGATCATGTCACAAAACTTAAATCATACCTTCGAGATTCTGCCCAGCTGATCACCCTTCTCAAGGAAATCACATGGGACACCACGTATCGCTGGCTCACACTAGATGTGGCTTCTCTTTACTCTAACATCCCGCACGAAGCAGGAATCAAAACCGCAAATTTTTATCTCACCCAAGACAACCGGCTGTCAGATGAACATAGGAATTTTATCACTGAAGCCATGAGGTTTATTTTAACACACAATGTTTTTACGTTTGAAAATAAAATTTTTAAACAAAAGAAAGGGACCGCAATGGGTACGCGTTTCGCGCCAAGCTTCGCAAATTTATATATGGGCCAATTTGAAGAAGAATTTATCTACGATCAACACAATTGGAGTAATAATATTGTTTTTTATAAACGATACATAGACGACTTGATTTTAATATGGAGGGGCAGTGAGAAAGAAGCCAACGATTTTACCACATATTTAAACAAAAACAACTGGAATTTAAAATTCACAACTAACAGTTCAACTGTGAGTATTGAGTACCTAGATCTTTTACTTATAGCAAATGAGCGAACTATTCAAACAAAAACGTATTTTAAGAAGGTAGATGGCAACAATTATCTCGACTTCAGAAGCTCCCACTATAAAAAATGGAAACAGAAAATACCTTTCAGCCAGTTTAACCACTTAAGCCCCCCTAGCTTAAACACCCTTAATGACCAGGCCACTTTTTACAATTCTGCACTACACTACTTTACCCGTTTATTGCTCCGTCATGCAACTTACCACCCAAATGAATTTTACCTCCTTTTCTTCTCACTAATAGAGCTTTCATTTGGTGGTATTTCATTGTTGCTGACATTTTTACTTTTTTTGCCATTAATACAAATTTAACGATATTTTTGCAAAAAAATGACATTTTTCACTTTCTGTTGTAAAATTTTTCAAAAAAAACTACATTTCTATATAAATTTTTCTCTAAATTTATTGTTCTACATGTCTTTGATAAAAAAAGTCCAATAAGTGTATATTTATTGGTTTGGGTAAAAGTTATAGCGCTTACAAACTATGGTGCAAAAAGTGAATTTCTGCATTTTGAAGCAGCTCTGACTTTCTGAGCGCCTGTCATGTTTCTTCAGGTGCTAGAATGTCAGGAAAGTATAAATACCCCCAAATCACACCATTTTAGAAAGAAGACACCCCAAAGTATTCGCGGAGGGGCATGGTGAGTTCATGTATCATTTCATTTTTTTCACAAGTTAGCGGAAAATGACACTTTCTGAGAAAAAAAAAAAAAAGTGTCAATTTCTGCTAACTTCTGGCAAAAAAAAAGAAATCTCAGACGGACTCACTATGCCCTCAGCGAATACCTCGGGTGTCTACTTTCCGAAAAGGGTCATTTGTGGGGTGTGTTTACTGTTCTGGCATTTTGGGCGGGCTAATTGTGAGCCGCCATGTAAAACCTAAAGGTACTCGTTGGAATTTGGGCCCCTTTCAGGCTGCAAAAGTGTCACTTATGTGGTATCGCCGTACTCAGGAGAAGTAGGGCAATGGGGTGTATTTACATATACCCATGTTGGGTGAGAGAAATATCTCTGTAAACTGACAACTTTGTATAAAATTTTTAAAAGTTGTCGTTTACAGAGATATTTTTCACACACAGTATAGGTATATATAAAAATACACCCCAAAACACATTGCCCTACTTCTCCTGAGTACGGCGATACCACATGTGTGACACTTTTTGCAGCCTGGGTGCGCAAAGGGGCCCTAAAACCAATGAGTACCTTTAGGATTTCACAGGGCATTTTTACGCATTTGGATTCCAGACTTCTTCTCACGCTTTAGGGGCCCCTAAAATGCCAGGACAGTATAAATACCCCACATGTGACCCCATTTTGGAAAGAAGACACCCCAAGGTATTCCGTGAGGGGTATGGTGAGTTCATGTAAAATTTTATTTTTGTCACAAGTTAGTGGAATATGAGACTTTGTAAAAACAAAATAAAAAAAAAAATATATCAATTTCCGCTAACTTGTGCCAAAAATAAAATTCTGTGAACTCGCCATGCCCCTCACGGAATACCTTGGGGTGTCTTCTTTCCAAAATGGGGTCACATGTGGGGTATTTATACTGCCCTGGCATTTTAGGGCCTCTAAAGCGTGAGAATCCAAATGCGTAAAAATGGCCTGTGAAATCCTAAAGGTACTCATTGGCTTTAGGCTATCTTGGCTGCAAAGTGTCACCATGTGGTATCGCCGGACTCAGGAGAGTAGGGCAATGTGCTTAGGGTGTATTTTTACATATACCCATGCTGCGTTTGAGAAATATTGCTGTAAACGACAACTTTTTACATTTTGTTATTCAAAGTTGTCAATTTACAGAGATATTTCTCACACAAAGTATGGGTATATGTAAAAATACACCCCAAAACACATTGCCCTACTTCTCCTGAGTACGGCGATACCACATGAGTGACACTTTTTGGCAGCCAAGATGCGCAAAGGGGACCTAAAACCAATGAGTACCTTTTAGGAGGGCATTTTTACGCATTTTTCTTCTCACGCTTTAGGGCCCCTAAAATGCCAGGGCAGTATAAATACCCCACATGTGACCCCATTTTGGAAAGAAGACACCCCAAGGTATTCTGTGAGGGGCATGGCGAGTTCATAGAAGATTTTTTTTTTGGCACAAGTTAGCGGAAATTGATTTTTTATTGTTTTTTCTCCTAAAGTCTACCTTTCTGCTAACTTTTGACAAAAAGTAAAAATTTTCATGGACTCATTATGCCCCTCAGCGAATACCTTGGGGTGTCTTCTTTCCAAAATGGGGTCATTTGTGGGGTGTTTGTACTGTTCTGGCATTTTGGGTGGGGCTAAATTGTGAGCAGCCATATAAAACCTAAAGGTACTCGTTGGAATTTGGGCCCCTTTGCGCACCCAGGCTGCAAAGTAGTCACCATGTGGATCGCTGCACTCAGGAAGTAGGCAAGTGTTTGGGTGTATTTTACATATACCCATGCTGGTGAGAGAAATATCTCTGTAAATTGACAACTTTGAATAAAAAATTTAAAAAGTTGTCGTTTACAGTGATATTTCTCACACACAGTATGGGTATATGTAAAAATACACCCCAAAACACATTGCCCTACTTCTCCTGAGTACGGCGATACCACATGAGTGACACTTTTTGCAGCCAAGATGCGCAAAGGGGCCCTAAAACCAATGAGTACCTTTAGGATTTCACAGGCCATTTTTACGCATTTGGATTCTCACACTTTAGGACCCCTAAAATGCCAGGGCAGTATAAATACCCCACATGTGACCCCATTGTGGAAAGAAGACACCCCAAGGTAATCCGTGAGGGGTATGGCGAGTTCACAGAAAAAAAAAAATTTGGCACAAGTTAGCGGAAATTGATTTTTTTTTTTTTACAGTCTCATATTCCACTAACTTGTGACAAAAATAATATTTTACATGAACTCCCCATACCCCTCACGGAATACCTTGGGGAGTCTTCTTTCTAAAATGGGGTCACATGTGGGGTTTTTGTACTGCCCTGGCATTTGAGGGTCTCCGCAATCATTACACGTATGGCCAGCATTAGGAGTTTCTGCGATTCTCCTTATATTGAGCATACTGGTAATGAGATTTTTTTCCGCTCAGCCTCTGGGCTGAAAAAGAAAAATGAACGGCACAGATTTTTTCATTCGCATCAATCAATGTGGATGAAAAATCTCTGCCCAAAAATGTGCAAAAACCCAAAACGGCACAGATTTCCTCATTCGCATCGATCAATGTGGATGAATAAATCTCTGCCAAAAATGTGCAAAAAAGTAGTAAGGCCCCATTCACACGTCCGCAAAAATTCTGCGGAATAGATGCGGACCCATTCAGTGTGAATGGGGTTGGCGGTGATGCGGAGAGCACACTATGCGCCGCCGCATCAGCATTTGCGGAGCTGCGGCCGCAAACTTCCGGGTTTCGGCCCCCAAGCATCCGGCCGCAGCTCCGCAAAAGATAGAGCATGTCCTATTCTTGTCCGCACTGCGGACAAGAAAAGGCATTTTCTATATAGTTCTGGCAATGTGCGGATCCGCAAAATGCGGAAAGCACATTGTTGGTGTCCGTGTTTTATGGATCCGTGGATCCATGGATCCGCAAAACACATACGGACGTCTGAATGAGTCTTACAGGGGGTAATTAGTGTCAGGGGGTGACATGGGGTGATCGGGAGTTAATCAGGGGTTAATCAGTGACGGGGGTGGGGGTGGGGTGGATGGGTGGGGGGTCTGTGTGGTGTTTTGGTGCACTTACAAAGCTTTGGTGGTCCCAAGCAAAAGGGACCACCAAAGGAACGATCAGCAGCATATCAGACGCTGTTAACAAAACAGCGTCTGATATGCCATTTTTAATCTTCACAGCCTGCCAGCGCACGATCAGCGCTGGCAGGCTGTAGCTTACCTTCTCCCCGACGTGATCCTGTGAACGCGCGCACGCGCGCGCGTTCACAGGAAATCTCGCCTCTCGCGAGATGACGCGCGGGCGCGTCAAAGAGGAACAGACCGACCGCCCGCAGGACGCAATCCTGCGTGAGGCGGTCGGCAAGAGGTTAAAAGAATTCGTCGTAATTGCACATCCACCACAGATTTTACAGAACAAAGCACTATTTTAGCCTCAAGATTTAAAAGCAAAAAATATCCTGGGAAAATCATAGAAGAAGCATACAACCGAGCAAAAAACTTGACCCAAGAGGAATGCCTAGCAACCTGAAAAAAATCGGACAAATCTGGAGAAACAAATAAATACAAAACCTCACTCATCACAACGTACAATACGAACCATACAAAGGTAAGAAACATTTTATCCAAACACTGGCACATTTTGACCAGAGATCCTTACTTGAAAACAAGCCTTCCGAAAAACCCAAGAATTACGTTCCGAAGAGCCAAAACCATCAAAAATATATTGGCACCCAGCAAACTAAGGACGAAAAAGAACGAAAACCAGGGGGACCAACTATTCCCGGAGATAGTGGGCAGTTACAGATGCAACCACCCACTATGTAAAAGCTGCCAAAACATCACTCATCGCAAAAACATTCAGGAGTAATATATCAAATGAAGAATTCAACATAAAGAGTTTTCTCAACTGCGGATCGTCCTATATAATATATCTCCTAGAGTGTCAATGCGGACTTCAATACGTCGGGCGCACAATCCAAACGTTGCGGGCAAGACTTAATAAACACAGATCAAATATTAGTAAAGGCTTTCTTCAACACAGCGTATCCCGTCACTTTTTAACCACACACAATAAAAATGACAGTGGTTTGAAAGTGACACCGATTGAACAAATAAGCAACAGCTGTCCAGACAAATTCCGCACTCTCCAAAGAAGAGAGATGTTTTGGATATTTAAACTACGCACACTGGAACCAGAAGGTTTGAACGAAACACTAGAAAATAAATGTTTCTGAAACAAAAAACACCAATTTTTTTTTTTTTTTCCCCCTCATAATTGCTTCATATCTCCTCATCACTCACACACACTAACCATCTTTTCCAACATTCCAATAAAACATCTCACCCCTTATCCATTCATTCACCCTCCACCTGACATACCTATACATCCAACAGAAACTCTTTATCCACCCATTCATCAATTTTCAGCCCCCATTAATAACATAGATCCATATAGAATCTCACACATCCATACATCCAACAGCTACTCGATATCCACTCATCTATCCAGCCCCCAAGAGTAATATAGATCCACAAACACATCTGGCACAGTGGGTTATTCTTGCAAACAAGTTTATTTAGTAGCTACATTCCCATTTCATTATTTCTCTGCAACATTAACCCAATAGCAATCCACTTATCTCACCCAGGCATCGCGTCCCCTCACCTCTGCAGCGATCCCGCGGCTAGAGGTGTAGGCGTGTCTACACGCGATGCCCTGGTTCCGCCTCCCTCCGCCCTCCGCTCCGATAACAAGCTAGAGGGAGAGGCGCGTGTTCTCTCCCAGCGCGCCTTTCCTACCACGTGGAGCGGGACGTTCGGCCGCACCAGTCAGCTCCCCTGAACAGGTAACTACAGAAGAAACTAAATTGCGCTCCCACACCCCTAATACTGGGTTCAATATTAACCCACTAGGAATCCAGGCCTTTTATTTTAAATCATATTGATAGAAAAAACAGCCATATTTAAAAACGGTCTAAGTCCACTATACAATATGTATGTTCTATCCACAGGAGATAGATACGTGTGGAAAGTATTGTAACATCACTCTGCTGGAAACCAATCAGGTACAGCCATCCAATTCACCCTTTAACATGCACTATAGAGAGAGATTTATATATTACATTTAGAGTCTTTATATTTTATATATTATATTATATTCTTTATATTGCAATATTGGACCACATATAGTGCACTATATATACCTCTTTGTCGAGATACATCATTTCTTCGCAGTATTCTACCACATATAGTGCACTATATTTACGTCCTTGTTGAGATATATTTTGCATTCGCCATTACAAGTGATTTGTTATCGTAATGTATATACATTTTGTACCATAAGGAAATCTGCAGCTTTCCCGTCCCCATCTGCTTTCCCTGTTTATATGCACCACGAAATATGTATTTTATAGACTAAATCTTATGTCATATCGCATTGCATGATTCGGTCGCCATTTGCACAATCAACGCTATGTATCAGTCATGACATATACATATTTATTATTTTATTTCCAATTACAGTGATTGGTCACGATATCGTTTTTATATATTAGTGTTATTAGTGTTACCAGTGTTATTATATACTACTATATGTTACTCTATATTATAAACTACCAATCTAGCCCATTTACGCTTTTTATCAAACAGAGAATTCAAAAAACGCCTATCTTAGTACTGTCACATACCTGAAAAAATCTGATTAACCTATAATATTTTTATATATATTTTTTATATGCACTAATATTTACAAATATATATTCTTTATTTACTTCTATTATATATACAAAAAAAAGTGCTTTTAGGTTTTCACGCCTACGGGTCAGAATTATACATTATTCTGTATCAATACTATTTTTCTTTATAGACTTGATAAAGGAGTCGCCGAGACTCCGAAACGCGTTGTCAAATAAAGTGTTCTTCATGCACTACGGTCTGGGTTAAGTGTTTTGCGCCGAAAGGTGTCCAAAATAGCCAAACTCACTATCAAACGTGAGAGGCGAAACCACCACTATATACACTATCCCAAAAAAAGGGGCCTAGCCAGCCACCAACGGGAATTCAGGACACACCAGGCAGCATACACCTACGATCCCCCAACAGTGCAACACACAGGAATGAACAACAAAGAAACTAAAAAGGTGAGCATTAAACTATCGGTTTATTAGAACTACATCACAGTTCATATACATATCACCCTATGAGCGCTTTCTCGTTCCTGGGCTTTACCCCACATAAAAAACCCGGCTCTCACCTCACCGAGGCCAGGAACCTCGGTGACACGTATTGTCCGTCCATGACGACACCTTGCGCCCTCTTACACACACCCCCCCTTTGTTCAACCCTGAGGGGGTGAACACATGTGAGGCAGTGGACGCGGGACAGGGCATCTGCGTTACCCTGCAAGCGGCCTGCCCTGTGTTCGACAGAAAACTTGAAGTTCTGCAGGGATAGGAACCACCTGGTGACCCGAGCATTCCTCTCCTTGGCCTGGCTCATCCACTTGAGAGGGGAATGGTCGGTCACCAGACGGAACCTCCTCCCTAACAGGTAGTAGCGGAGAGATTCGAGTGCCCACTTGATAGCCAGGCACTCCCTCTCCACTATACTATACCTGGACTCGGCGGGACTGAGCTTACGGCTCAGGAAGACAACGGGATGTTCTTCCCCGCTGACCTCCTGAGACAGCACAGCACCGAGGCCTACCTCTGAGGCGTCGGTCTGTACGACGAACCCCTGTTGAAGTCGGGTGTCACCAAAACCGGGGACCCACACAGGGCCGACTTCAACGCGGAGAAAGCCTCCTCCGCCTTTTCACTCCAGCTAAACCTTTCCAGACTTTCGCCCTTCAACAGGTCTGTCAACGGCGCTGCTATTGTGGCAAAGTGGGGCACAAACCGCATGTAGTACCCTACCATTCCCAGGAAGGACTTTACCTGCCTGGTGGTGACCGGTCGGGGCCAGTTGCGTATGGCTTCTACCTTAGTTACCTGCGGCTTGATGACTCCCGCCCAATAACATATCCCAGATATTTGGTCTCTTCCAACCCAATCGCACATTTCTTTGGATTGGCGGTTAGTCCAGCTTTCCTCAGGGCATCCACTACCGCCTGCACTTTGGGCAAATGGCTTTCCCAGTCGGTGCTGTGGATGATTACATCATCTAAGTAGGCCGAGGCGCACCGACGATGAGGTCGCAGCACAATATCCATTAACCTTGGAAGGTGGCGGGGCGCCATGCAGGCCAAAGGGTAATACCTTGTAATGATACAGGCCCTGCGGGTAACAAAGCGTTTTTTCCTTGGCCGACTCGTTAAGGGTACCTGCCAGTACCCTTTAGTGAGGTCGAGCACAGAAAAATAACGGGCTTGCCCTAAATTCTCAACAAGCTCGTCTACCCGGGCATGGGATACGATCAAACTTGGACACTTCATTTAACTTGCGAAAATCGTTGCAGAACCGCAACGTCCCATCCGGCTTGGGTATTAGGACTATGGGACTGGCCCACTCACTTTTCGACTCCTCAATGACATCGAAGCTTCAACATTAATTGCACTTCGTCCATGATGGCCCGTCGCCGAGCCTCGGGTACCCGGTATGGTTTTAACCGGATTTTGGCCTGAGGCTCAGTGACGATGTCATGTTGGATGAGAGACGTGCGGCCAGGGAGGTCCGAGAACACATCCGTGTTCCGACTGATGAACTCCCTGACTTCCTGAACTTGTTTGGAAGACAGGCTGTCTGCAATTTTTACCGTGGCTACCGCTCGCAGGCCTCGAACTGTGGGGCTGGACCCTTGTCACTCTAGAAGCCCTGGCCGGGGGCTGTTGTCGCCGGCCGTGTCCCTGTCTTTCCACGGCTTCAGTATCACGTGGTACACCTGCTCCGGCTTGCGCCGCCCTGGCTGGTGTACTTTGTAATTTACTTCCCTACCTTCTCGATAACCTCATAGGGGCCCTGCCACCTAGCTAGGAACTTGCTGTCAAGGGTGGGCACCAGAACCAAAACCCGATCTCCCGGGTTGAAGTTCCGCACCCGAGCCTGACGATTATACACCCTACTCTGGGCTTGTTGCGCTGCCTCCATATGCTCCCGGACCAGCGGCAACACCCTTTCCATCCGTTCCTGCATCTGGGTGACATACTCAATGACACTTTTGTGGGGGACAGGCTGTTGTTCCCACGCTTCCTTGGCGATATCCAACAGGCCCCGAGGGTGTCTGCCATAAAGCAGTTCGAAGGGCGAGAACCCAGTAGAGGCCTGGGGCACCTCTCGCACGGCGAACATGAGATAGGGCAGAAGCAGGTCCCAGTCCTTCCCATCTCTGGACACCACCCTTTTAACATATTTTTTAGAGTTTGGTTAAACTCTTTCGACAAGACCGTCTGTTTGCGGATGGTAAACGGACGTCCGTAACTGCTTTATACGCAACAATTTACACAGTTCCCTCATAACTTTGGACATAAAAGGGGTCCCTTGGTCGGTCAGAATCTCTTTTGGCAGGCCCACACGGGAAAACATTTCCATTAACTCTTTGCAATGAGCTTAGCCGAGGTATGTCGCAGAGGCACCGCCTCTGGATATCGAGTAGCATAGTCCAGAATCACCAGGATATGTTGGTGACCCCTAGCAGACTTCGGTACGGGTCCGACCAGATCCATGGCAATACGCTCGAATGGGACCTCAATTATTGGGAGAGGGACCAGGGGACTTCTGTAATGCGGCTGGGGGCTATTTACCTGACAGGTCGGACAGGACTTACAGAACTCCTCTATTTCCTTAAACAAACCGGGCCAGTAAAATCGCCGTAGTACGCGGTCCTGCGTTTTCTGCCACCCCATGTGTCCCCCAAGAACATGTTGGTGGGCAAGCTCCATAACAAGCTTGCGATATGCGGTGGGCACCACCAACTGTTCAACGGGCTCACCTCGGATTTGGTTCACCCGATACAACATATCCTGAAGAACAATAAATCGTGGGAACATTAACTCAGCCCCAGGTTTCTGGGGTTTACCATCAATCATTACAACACTTTCCCAGGCCCTGGTTAGGGTTTGGTCCCGTTGTTGTGCGGTCCCAAAATTTTCCCCGGAGACATTGAGGTCTGCCAACTCAGGTCCCGGTGGCAAGTCCTCCGTGTCTCCCACCATTACACTCAGTGGGGTTGTCTCCCCCTCTACCGCTGAAGCAGTGGTGACCCCTACCGCTGGCCCTTCAGCCGCTGTGGACAAAGTCACTAGTGCAGTGGGGTAGTCTTTTAGGTCTCCGTGGATGCACAGGACCCCGATTTTACGGCCGGTATACTCCACAGGCCGTACCAGGGCAGCCCTTACCAGGGAGACTAGACTCCCGGAGTCCAGCAGGGCCACCGCCAGAGAATCTCCCACCTCTACCTGACACAGATGGTTATTGTCCTGCACCTCACGGGTGCCAGTTGCACACAGCTTCCGTGCATACAGGGAGTGGCGATAACCGTAGTTCCCTTCCATCGGCTCACCCCGATGCGGACAGTCGGCCCTGATGTGGCCTGGCTCCTGACACCTCCAGCACACCACGGGAGGCGGATCCGCAGGGGGTAAATTCCGTGCAGGCCTCTCTGTCGCCGGACGTCGGAACTGGGGTGGAGGCCTCCGGGTTTGACTGACCCCTTCCCAGCAAGACTCCCTGCAGGTTTCTGGTGGCCTCGTAACGCTCCACCAGGTCGACCATCTCCAGGGCACATACCGGAGACGCCTGGCCGACCCAGTGCTGGAGGGGATAAGGCAGGGCCCTCCAAAAGATGTCGGCCAGCAGACGGTCCAGCATAGCAGCCGGACTTAGAACCTCAGGCTGCAGCCACTTTTGCAACCTGTGCAGCAACTCATAGTACTGCGGCCTGGCGGGTTCAGCCGCTTTAAAGTCCCACTGGTGGACCCGCTGAGCCCGGACCAACACGCTTACCCCCAGTCTGGCCAGGATCTCCCCTTCACCGTGGGGTAATCAGCAGCCTGGTCATCTGATAGGTCAAAAACCTGCTGGGGTCCGGATGCCAGGAACGGAGCGACCACCTCGGCCCACTGGTCACGGGTAACTTCTCCCTCATGGCTACCTTCTCAAAGACCGCCAGATAGGTCTCAGCATCATCCTCGGGGTCATCTTGGGAATCGCTGCACGGACCGCTTCCGGGCATCATGGTCGTGGTGGGACGCTCCTGCAGCTTGTAAGGCCATCACCTGCTGTAGTAGTAGCTGGTTGGTCTCCTGCTGCTGCTTGTTGGCCTCCCGCTCCTGCAAGTTAGCCTCCACAAGGGCTTTTACAACCGCCTCCATTTTGTCCGGGAACACAGGCTGCAACTTTGCCGGCCTAATATAGGACATCCAGTCGTGCCCAGCAAAAACAAAAATTTTCGGCGTTCACGCCAGCCTCACTGCGCATGCCCGCATCCGACACCAAATGTGGGGAGTCGCTCTGGTAGATAGCGGTGCGGGTGCAGTACAGAGGCAAAACAAGGAGTCCAGAACATGCAATCAACAGTGTTTTATTCACACTTGCACAAAAATAAACGACAAACAGTCTCTTGGTGTTAATGCACACACATCAGAAGTATTAAGGCAAAACAAAACAGTCCCGTACAGGTTTCAGTCACCTGGGAGGTTTTAGGTGCAGGTTCGCACCTGGCTGTCAGTCCAGCCGCAAGACAGTTGACGTCAGGTTTCCGGGCCGTCTGCACTCCTCCTTGTTGGGCTCTGGCTTCCAGCCCAGGGAACTCCACATAGCACAGAATGGATCAGAACTCCCAAACTCAAATGACTCCACAGCCTAACAGCAGCTCCAGGACAATCACTTCCCTCAGCTGCTGAGGAGGCTGCCTTTAAAGGCCCGGCAAAAGTCCGGCCTGGACCGTGGGGAGTAGGCACCCACCAAACTCTTTGCCTACTCCCAGTAAGAGCCGGCCCGGATTGGCTTTGCAGCCAAACTAACTGACAATGTCAAACAGCACTAGCTGCTGCTGACACATAAAAAACCCGGCTCTCACCTCACCGAGGCCAGGAACCTCGGTGACACGTATCGTCCGTCCATGACGACACCTTGCGCCCTCTTACACTTTGTTAGAACAAGACTATCATGTACTATATATTCATTTTCATTTTTTACATTATTCATGGGATAACCCCTTTAAACAAAATTTGCAACAATAAAATACCATCCTCCCCAGAAATAGTGCTCATTGTTTCCGATTAATACACCTAAAGGGTCCCTGACTCTGATAAAGACCCTATTGGTGGCAGTATACCTTCTAATCACTATCCAATGAAAATGAACAGAAACTCCCTTCATTGCATTAACAAAATTAAAGAAATTTCTCTCTCATTGGGAACTCATTGTATATTCTTACAGTTTTGGAGTAAATCTGCAGTGGCCATGTTTGGCCAACACTATTCTGGGCTTCCCAGACACTGTTGTGGTGCCCTTTGGAGGGGATTCTAAGGCATGGTGCACCCCAATGGGAAATAAGTCCAGCGAGTTAGAGTTTGCAGTAAACCAGTGTACTTCTTTACTGGAGGAACTCAAGTGCAAAACAATACAGAGAATGCGCTGAGCTGGCTTCTCCAGTCTTCCCTCTGGTAGCAGAAGGTTCTTTACCAAGGAAGATCCAGTGCAGAGCTATTCCTCTCTTCCTCAGAAGTCCGGTACTCTGGCCAAAGGGCTGTTGGCCCAGGGGCTGTGACTCAGTCATCCTGGCTCCTTGGTCAAAGGGCTGGAGACCCAAGATTTGTGGCAGAATATCTCCTGGCTTAGCATCTTCTTCTGGTCACATTTGCAATCCGGCCGAGAATGTCCTGCTAAACACTGGTCCCTATGTGCAGACAACTAGGGGCTCTGGCTGTTGTAGTTTTATACAGATTCTAACTGATCTACAACCTTCTAGTGAAAGGGGTAAAGCTGGCAAAGCTTCACTCCTAACAAAAACAGTGTTACAGTTCAAGACTGCCATAGATTTGTATTACGCAAAACATTCACTGTGTCTGGCTTTTCCCTCTAAGGCCTTATTCACACGTCCGTAGTGTTTTGCGGATTTGCAAAACACCTTGCCACCAGCCCTATAGAGATGCCTATACTTGTCCGCAATTGCAGGCAAGAATAGGACAGGGAGAGGAAGAATTCTGTCTATGTCCACAGCCCTCTTCATTCTAGGCTGCAGAAGTGACATCTATTCTCCATCCATCAACCAGACTGGAAGCCTGGTAAAGGACATCAGCGAAAGCAGGATTTTAGGAGGAAGAGCCCACTGGATCATTTAAAACCCCTTTAAGATTGATTCCTGTCAGTATAAGTGGGGCGATAATCTGGTATTCATCTTTTTCTCACCATTGTTTAGTCAGTAGTACTTTATCATCATTCTGCTCTTGTTGTAGTAGAAATTACCTCTCTATGCACACCTGTGAGCATCGCTGGCCTTCAGCCAATCTGACAGGATCCCGGACATTAAGGAGGGATTTACATGGCAATAGCAGCATTGTCCCATTCAGATTTAGTCTTTATCACTGGGCTGAGATTGATTTCTGCCCAGTGATTGAGATACTCCCGCTTCTTTTGTGTGGGTCACTGGGCGGAATGGTCATTCTGCCTGGTGATGGCCATAATTGTCTAAAGTAATGGGCCTATTGTGTTCCAGGGCTCCGAGTAGGGCTATCTGGACCCTGGTAACAGGTACCTAATTGGTGGAGGAGGTTGGGATTGGGGCTATAATTGTTCTGGCTCTACAGGCTGCCTTGTCTTTTGTCTGCACCAGCCTGTGGAGCTGGATCTTTGTGCCCCTGTCCGCTCTCCCTCCCTTAATAAGATTTTATGGTCATTGGCCTGTTGTGGGTGGTTTGACATATGTCATCCTGTGTTAAAGAATGGACTCTGAAGTTGTTGGTATTGATGGTTTGAGTCTGAGTTTATGACTAGGCTCTGAAAAATGTTGCTGGTTGATGGTTTTAATATTATATGTTAATAAACAGGCCATGGCCATTTGTTTATCTCCACTCTCTGCGTAATATATTTATTTATAATGGATATGTGAATGATGTGCGTTTGATGTTTATGGGGCATATGCTGTATCTTTGCCATGTTATTGACAGATTATGTATATGATGAGCTGTTTAAAGGAGTTTATCATAGGATAGGTGGTAAATGTCTGTGTAAAGGGAGTATTAGACACCCCGATGTCACAGACGATTGTCTGGAGGAAAACGTTCCCGCCCGACAATCGTCTGATAGCTAGCTGAGAACACCACTGTTATTACATGCAGTGATATCCTCTGTGGCATGAGGGGGAGCTATCGCTATGTCATCGTTATCATGAGTAAGGATCGTTAACTTGAGAGAAGAAACGCTTCGATTTTGCATCTGTCTTGTCTTGTCTTGTATGGGTTTTACCACATCGAATAAAGGATATAATTTTATTAGAAGCTGGACCCTTCTACTTTTTACACAGTTTATGTTGGCCTGGCCACATCCGTGCCTCTGAAACGATACGCAGGTGAGCGCTGCAGTTTGACTTTCTATATCTATGTCATCGCTCGTCATCTTACACAGCGCAATCTTCCGCCGGCACCATTGGGATTTTTAAGCAACCGCTTGTTCATCGGGCATTTGGAGGCAGTATTAGACTACCAGATGATCGCTAATGAGCGCACATGGGAGCGCTCGTTAGCGACCATCTGACATAAAATCTGACACTCTAATACACCCTTAACACAGCTGGCATGGACTCACTTTGCCATTAAATGAATTTGCCTTAGAGCTAATGCTGGGGTGTAAAGCTGATCCCTTGGTCAGCTGATCCCTCCGTATAGGGATCTGGACTTTGTTGTGGGCCACCAGGTCTATACCTCTAGTAGTAGTTTCCATTGAGAGGCTGCTAATCCAAGTAGGTGAGACACCAGTGTGTGGCACCAAGGTGACAGGCAAAAGTGTGGTCATCAGGCAAGCTAAGTTTAGAACAGGCAGAGTAAATGCAATATGATAAACGGGCAATAGGTAAGTGCATGCAGCACAGGATCAATATGGTAAACAGGCAATAATCAGACATAGCAGGTCAGAACATACAATTGTACACCTTTGCAGGACTAGTCAAGCTAGGAACCTTCTGCTCAAGCACCTTCCTATAGAGGAAGGTGCCCTATATTCCCCAGGGAGTGCTGCAATTGGCTTGGGACAGATTAGTCTGTGTGCATGCTGGCCCTTGAAGAGCTGGAAAGAGCATACACATGCATCCTAAGGGAAGCAGGGAAGGCCACCATCTTCCTGCACCATGGAGGAGCAGGGTGTCACGGACGTACCGAGACATGCGAACGTCCCCACGACAGTGAGTGGCAGGAGATCTTTGAGACTAGCAACACGTGGTTTGATTTGACATGTTTACCTTGTGGATCAATAGGCGTCTGTGTTGTTTCTGATACTGGCCACACCCTGTACGGCGCAGATGTCTGTGACTTAAGGACCAGCGCCGTACATGTACGGCGCTGTGATCGGGCGGGTGCAAGAGACGCGCCCGCCCAATCCATAGCAGGGATCCGGCAGTCACCGATAGCCGGACCCCTGCTGCATGCGCCGGCACGTGCAGTGTCCTTGCGGGGATCGGAGCTTCGGAGCCACCTGGATCTGACAGGAAGCAGGCTGTAAGCTTATTACAGTCTGTAATACATGTACAGCTAATGCATCACAATACAGAAGTATTGTGATGCATTGTAAAGGGCATCAGACCCACAAAAGTTGAAGTCCCAGAGTGGGACAAAAAATAAAGTGTAAAAAAAAGTTTTAAGTAAAAACAAAAAAAGCGTCCTTTTCCCAATAGAAAGTAAAAAGAAATTTGCAAAAAAAAGGGAAAAAAAAGAAAAGTAGACATATTATGTATTGCCGCGTCTGTATCACATAACCTAACCCCTCAGGTGAAAACCGTCAAAAAAATAAAATAAAAACTGTGCTAAAAAACATTTTTTGTCATCTTACATAACTAAAAGTGCAACACCAAGCGAGCAAAAAGGCGTATGCCCCCCAAAATCATACCAACCTAACCGTCACCTCATCCTGCAAAAAATTAGCCCCTAGCTAAGACAATCGCCCAAAAAATAAATAAAACTCTAAGACTGGTTTCAAAAATGTTTTATTGTGTTAAATGTAAAAAAGAAATAAAAAAGTAGACATATTAGGTATCGCTGCATCCGTAACAACCTGCTCTATGAAAATACCACATGACCAAACCCCTCAGAGGAACACCGTAACAAAATAAAAATAAAAACGGTGTAAAAAAAAGCAATTTTTTGTCACCTTACATCACAAAAAATGTAATAGCAAGCGATCAATCTAACCGTCACCTCATCCCGTAAAAAATGATACCCTACCTAAGACAATCTCCCAAAACATAAAAAAACTATGGCTCTCAGAATATCGAGACAATAAAAAATGATATTTTTTTTGTTTAAAAAATGAAATCATTGTGTAAAACTTAAATAAATTTTAAAAAGTATACAAATATGGTGTCGCTGCATCCGTAACGACCTGCTCTATAAAAATATCACATTACCTAACCCCTCAGGTGAACATTGTCAAAAAAATTTAATAAGAAAAATGTGATTAAAAAAACATTTTTCTGTCACCTTACATCACTAAAAGTGCAACACCAAGCGATCAAAAAGGCGTATTCCCCCCAAAATAGCACCAATCTAACCGTCACCTCGTCCCGCAAAAAATGAGCTCCTACCTAAGACAATCGCCCAAAAAAAACAAAAAAACTATGGCTCTCAGTAAAAATGTTTTGGTTTAAAAAATGCTGTTATTGTGTAAATAAAAAAAGTATACAAATTATGTATTGCCGTGTCCATAAGAACCTGCTGTATAAAAATATTACATGACCTAACCACTCAGGTGAACACTGTAAACATTTTTAAATTAAAACGGTGTAAAAAGATCTATTTTTTGTCACCTTACATCACAAAAAGTTTAATACCAAGCATTCAAAAAGTCCTTTGCACCCTAAAATAGTACCAATAAACCCATCATCTCATGCCGAAAAAAATGAGCCCCTACATAAGACAGTCGCCCAAAAAATAAAAAAAAACTGCGGCTTTCAGAATGTGGAGACAATAAAAAATATTTTTTTTCTCGAAAATCTTTTATTATGTAAAACTGAAACTAACATCCGAAAAAAGTAGTCATATTTGGTATTGTCACGTCCATAACAACCTGCTCTATAAAAATAGCACATGATCTAACCTGTCAGATAAATGTCGTGAATAACAAAAAATAAAAACGGCGCCAAAACAGCTATTTTTGTTACCTTGCCTCACAAAAAGTGTAATATAGAGCAACCAAAAATCATATGTACCCTAAAATAGTACCAACAAAACTGCCACCTCATCCCATTGTTTCCAAAATGGGGTAACTTTTTTGGAGTTTCTACTCTAGTATATCAGGGGGGATTCAAATGGGACATGGTGTCAAAAAACCAGTCCAGCAAAATCTGCCTTCCAAAAACCATATGGCGTTCCATTCCTTCTGTGCCCTGCCGTGTGCCCGTACAGCAGTTCACAACCACATATGGGGTGTTTCTGTAAACTACAGAATCAGGGCAATAAATATTGAGTTTTTTTTGGCTGTTAACCCTTGCTTTGTTACTGGAAAAAAATTATTAAAATGGAAAATCTACCAAAAAAGTGAAATTTCATCTCCATTAATTCTTGTGGAACATCTAAAGGGTTAACAAAGTTAGTAACATCAGTTTTACATACTTTGAGGGGTGTAGTTTCAAAAATGGGGTCACTTGTTTGCAGTTTCTTCTCTAGGGGTGCATCAGGGGGTCTTCAAATGTGACATGGCAGCTTAAAATTATCCCAGTGAAATCTGCCTTCCAAAAACCATATGGCATTCCTTTCCTTCTGCGCCCTGCTGTGTGCCCATACAGCAGTTTACAACCACATATGGGGTGTTTCTGTAAACTACAAAATCAGGGCAATAAATATTGAGTTTTGTTTGGCTGTTAACCTTTGCTTTGTTACTGGAAAGAAATGTAATAAAATGGAAAATCTGCCAAAAAAGTGAAATTCAGAAATTTAATCTCCATTTTCCATTAATTCTTGTGGAACACCTAAAGGGTTAACAAAGTTTGTAAAATCACTTTTGAATACCTTGAGGGGTGTAGTTTCTAAAATGGGGTCATTTTTGGGTGTTTTCTATTATGTAAGCCTCACAAAGGGACTTCAGACCTGAACTGGTCCTGAAAATTTTCAAGATTTGCATCTAAACTTCTAAGCTTTCTAATGTCCCAAAAAAATAAAATGGCATTTACAAAATGATCCAAACATGAATTAGACATATGGGGAATATAAAGTAATAACTATTTTTGGAGGTATTACTATCTATTATAAAAGTAGAGAAATAGAAATTTGGAAATTTGCTAATTTGTCAAAATTTTTGGTAAATTTTTGCATTTTTTCATAAATAAAAATGAAATATTTTGACTCAAATATACCACCATGAAGTTCAATATGTGACGGGAAAACAGTCTCAGAATGGCTTGGATATGTAAAAGCGTTTTAAAGTTGTTACCACATAAAGTGACACATGTAAGATTTGCAAAAATGGCCTGGTCCTTAAGGTGAAATATGGCCAAGTCCTGAAGGGGTTAACCTCCAGGTGTTGCTATTGTAGTCATTTAACTTTCCCTATTTATAGTTGTTTCTTCCACAATGTTTATAGCTTCAGTTGGACCTGTGTATAGCTGGTGTTTGGATCTCGGCTGAGTTCCTGGTGCTGCCATAGCTTCTTGGAAGTTAAGTGTTACCTTTCCCTTTTGTATTTTATTTAGACTTTTCTGTGTGTTGCATTTCCTTGTTGTTTTGCATTAGGCCTCAGGGAGAGTCCCGTTCATCCTTCCTTTTGGAGGAACAGGTTGTCTCATTTCTGTCATTAGTACCAGGGTCCTTTAGGGTTAGATAGGACTTTAGGTATTCCTGTGTATGAACTGACCTACCTTTGGGGTCTGTTCATACTGGTAGTCAGTCAGGGCTTTGGTTAGAGTTTTCACTAGGAGGTGTCCATCTTCCTTCCCTAGTTTTCAGGCCTTATTTCCTTTCCCCCTTCCCTCTTATGATCGGTGTGGGGTTTCCCTCCCACATTAGAGCATGACATTATAAACCTCCATAACCCTCATTTTTCTTTCTTGTTTGTTTGAGTGCAGCCATGGATCCAATTGCTGCACTGGCAGACAGTTGCCAGGGCTGTCTTTGGAAGTAGCTGACCTCTGCAGATTCTTGCAGATTCAGATACCACAGGCTGTTAGTCCCGGTGGTGGTGATGGAGACCAGACCTATCTGGAGCCTAAAGTTGCCCTCCCGGACAGATTCTCTGGGGGACGTGATCATTTCATTTTGTTTAGGGAGCTGTGTTGTATTTTAGGCTATATCCACACTCATCTGGAGATGAGAAACAGCTATTCTTGGTGGTTATCTTATTGCTTAAGGGGTATGTGCAGTCTTGGGCTTTTTCTCTGCCGACCGAATCGCAGTCTCTCTGGTCGGTGGTTGAATTTTTCGAAGCTTTGGGTCTTATTTATGACGACCCGGATTGGACATCCCTGGCCGAAACCAATCTGCGTTGCCTTCGTCAGGGAGATCGTTCTGCTGAGATTTATTGTTCTGAGTTTAGGAGGTGGACTACAGCTAATAAGTGGAACTATCCAGCTCTCCATAGCCAGTTTTGTCAGGGGTTATCAGGGAGGCTGAAGGACGCTTTGGCCTTTCATGAAACTCCTGTGTCTCAGGAGGCTGCTATGTCTCTTGCCATACACATTGATAGACGCCTGAGCGGGAGATCTAAGGTCCCCTAATCTTAGGATGCACTATTACATGATGTATTGTCCTCCTCTGACACTTTGGGGTAAGATAATCCTGAGTTTAGGTCTGGGGACGAACCCATGCTGTTAGAGGGAGCTACCCCTGGATCCGCTTTTAAGCATACTGGTCGTAAGAAGGGAGTGTGTTTTTATTGCGGACAGGAGGGACATTTTAATGGAGTTTCTCCATACATTCAGCGTAAAAAAAAAAGGGACGTTTAATTCCCATGTGACTTTTGGAGGGGTGAGAGGCAAGTCAGAAAATGTGCATTTGTCTTTGACAGGTAGTACCCGATTTCTCCTGACTGCTGAGGTGGCACTAAAGTCAAAAACTGTGGGGATTGAGGTGTATATCGACAGCGGGCCAGGGGTGAACCTGATTGATGCTCAGTTCGTCACCAGTGGTCACCGAGTGCATTAGAGAAAAATATTTCCATATTTGCTATTAATTCTGCACCTCTGGCTCAGAACTGTTTATCGCAAGTGGTGCATGATATCATTTTAAGAATGGGTGACTTTCATGAGGAATTTATCTTGTGTTTTGTGTTGGAGGTTCTCCCTGCTCTGGTGGTTCTGGGTTTGCCGTGGTTGAGCAAGCACAATCCAACCATCGATTGGCAAGCTAGACAGATTCTGGATTGGGGTGATTGTTGCGTTGACAATTGTCTTAATACATCTTTTTCTGCTTTAACTACTAAGACATTGCCTTCTTTTTATATCTGATTTTGTCTACGTATTTTCTGGGAGTGGATGCCAGGGTTTACCTCCATATCGGGAATATGATTGTCCTATCAATCTTATTACTGGAGCTAAATTGCCCAAATCTAGGTTGTATAACCTTTCTGGACCTGAAAGACTGGTCATGAGAGAGTATATTACCGAGAGTTTGGCTAAAGGACAGATAAGACCTTCCAAATCTCCAGTGGCAGCAGGTCTTCGGCCATGTCTGGATTTCCGTGAACTCAATCGGATTACTGTCCATGATCCTTACCCCCTTCCTTTGATTCCTGGGTTGTTTAACCAGATTGTTGGTGCCAAGGTGTTCTCTAAGTTAGACTTAAGGGGGGCATATAATCTGGTCAGGATCAAGGAAGGGGATGAATGGAAGACGACTTTTAATACTCCTGACTCTGAGGGTCACTCCGAGAATCTGGTCATGCCTTTTGGGTTGACCAATGCTCCTACGGTTTTCCAGGATTTTGTGAATAACATTTTTCATCACCTGGAGGTTTGTAGTCTTGTATTTGAATGATATACTTATTCAGGCATGCTCAACCTGCGGCCCTCCAGCTGTTGCAAAACTACAACTCCCAGCATGCCCGGTAAGCCTACAGCCATCAGCCTACAGCCGAGCATGATGGGAGTTGTAGTTTTACAACAGCTGGAGGGCCGCAGGTTGAGCATCCCTGTACTAATTTATTCTTCACACGTGGAGATACATCAGGATCACATTAGACAGGTGTTGCAGATCCTAAGGGATAATTAATTGTACGCAAAATTAGAGAAGTGTGTTTTTGCTGTACACGAGATGCAATTTTTTGAATACCTTCGGGTTCGGGTCACCTTTGGGTTTTCAAATGGATCCGGAGAAATTCCGTGCTGTATTGGACTGGGATCGACCTGAAAATCTGACCCGTTCATCCTTCCTTTTGGAAGAACAGGTTATCTCATTCCTGTCATTAGTACCATGGTCCTTTAGGGTTAGATAGGACTTTTGGTATTCCTGTGTACGAACTCACTTACCTTTGCGGTCTCTTCATACTGGTAGTCAGTCAGGGCTTTGGTTAGGCTTTTCACTAGGAGGTGTCCATCTTCCTTTCCTAGTTTTCAGGCCTTATTTCCTTTTCCTTCTATGTTCAGTGTGGGGTTTCCCTCCCACATTAGAAAGTAACACAGGAACAGTTAATATACTGGCGGAAGTTCCCATAGGGAGATAGGAGATGCAGGCAGGCATCATAGTTTGACCACTGAGGGATGCATTTCCATCACTCCCTTCGTTAACATTTGCAAACATGGGAGTCCTCTGCTCCTCCTCACCCCTACAACTTTGAATAGAGAAAATGCATGCATGCTGCCAAACCTTTTTGACTCTATAGCAGTGACAAAAACATGCAAAATCATGTTTTTGGTGTACTTTAGGCACTTTGTCTCAAGATAAGATTATTTTATTTTTTAAAATGTATATTTAATGTATACCAAATAATATAGTGCAATGTAGCGTCATATAATATTGCTGATACACATCCGTATGAGAAAACACTGGTACATATTATTTCTTCTAGGATTGTCATAGTTTTCCACATACATCGGATAGGTAATCTAAGACATTTTCCATCAAGGACCAATAAATCTGTTTTAATGAGGACAGTTTTTCCATGCCAAAGAGGATTAAAGCCTATGTAATTATATCATGGTATGCAAACATTTTTAGATACTTGGCATTACATCTACATTCTAGAGCAGTACACGGAGGGCAAGAAGAGTGACAGGTGATGATTAAAACTAACATTTTGTGAACAGTATTGACCTCACAACTGCTTAGAAAGTGCAAACAAAACTGGGAAGACATTTGGTAGAACTGACTATACATACAGAATAAACCACGGACATCACTAACTAATGAAACGTTAGAAACAGCACCACTCTTGTCCATAGTATGGTGACTCAACCCTATAACCCCTTGAATACTTACTGTTGCAAAGTTAGAAGTTTGAGAGTGACTTTCAATCATTTATCTTTTCTAATGCTGTGCTTAAATGGTTATTGTCCTTTCATACAACATAAATCAATAGTACAGGCGAATATACAGTAACAAATTTTGGAATATATCTTATCAGAGAAAAATGTCTTGTTCCTCATTTATCAGCTGTTTTCTGGCTCCATAGACATAAACATTAAAAAAGTTACAGATTTCAGAATATGGCAATGAAAATAATTTTTTTTCAAAAGGTTTTTAATTTTTTAAAGTAAAGTATAAGAATTTGGTATCATTGTAATTATACTGACCCTGAAAATGAAGTAAACATGTCAGTTTTAAGGGTGTATTAGACTCCAGTTTTTCTGGCAGATGATCGCTAATGAGCGTTCCTATTAGCGAACATCTGGAAGTCTAATACTGCCTCCAAATGCCCAATGAATGAGCTCATTCATCGGGCAACTGTGATTTTTTTAGCATGTTTAAAAATCACTATGGTGCCGGCTGCAGATCGTGCTGTGTAATAGCGATCTGCACCGCCATACTGGTTCCCATGCATGGGGATGAGCGATGGCATAGTGATCACTCCTCCCCATGCCAGGGAGGACATCGCTGCTTGTAATAGCTGCGGTGTCCTCTGCTAGCTATCTAATGATTGCTGTGAGGGAACGCTTCCCCCCCGACAATCGTCTGCGGCATCAGGGTGTCTAATACACCCTTTACTGCACAGAGAACACTGAAAAAACGAAACCCATAAAACAATGGCACAATTGCATTTTCTTTCCAATTCCACCCCATTTAGATTTTTTCCAACTTTCCACTAGATTTTTGAAATATTAAGTGGAAACATTAGAAAGTACAACTTCTCCTGCAACTTGGCTATACGAACAAAAAAATATATATCTATGGCTCCTTAGAAACAGAGGGGAAAAAAGAAAGTGAAAAAAAAAAGTAAAATGGCTGCATCGGGAATGGGTTAAAAGCAGTTGTTTGGTTGAAATACTTTTAGGGAACTCAGAGTTAGTTGAAAGAAGTGGCCGTTCAGGATTTTATTTATTAGCCAGTGTGAAAAGTGGCTACACAGGAGCACATCCATGCAGGGGTGCACCACCACTGAGGCGAGGTGAGGCGATTGCCTCAGACAGCACCAGGTAGGGGAAAGAGGGGGGCAGCGGATTATCTGTTTCTGCAGTATAGTATTGGGAAGCACAGTGGGCACAGTATGTAGTGCTGTATTACCCTTTATGTTTTGTAGCTCTGTATGTAATGTTTTCTAAGTATGTCTTTAACAGTAGGACTGGAGGGAAGGGGTAAGGTTAAGAAATTGGCTTTGGGGGGTCGGAGTGCCGTTTGAGTTTCTGCCTCAGGCAGCAGAAAGGCTAGGTGCACCCCTGCATCCATGGCCTGCAAATACAGCCTGTGGTGGTGCCATAGTGGAGCTTGCAGCCAGCAGCAAACACCCTCTAAATGAAGCCTAAGTCCTCTTTCAAACGTTAGTAAATCATGGATGTGTGCTGTCCATGGACAGCACATGTACCCATTGACTTTAGTGTGCATTCACACATCAGTGGTTTTCCACAAATTGTGTGACCCTGGTGACACCACAGAAGCATGCCTTATTTTGGTCCATGAATGCGGATTCCCCATGCACATTATAACCTGTAGGTCCGTGAAAAAAAACACAGACGCAACATGGATGCTATTCGTTTCTGGTCTGTGGTTTTCACGGATCGTTGCTAGGAGATGCTCTATAAATTCATTTTCATCCTAGCAGTGTCCATGGAATACAGATGACACACGGAGGGCAAAAAACGGACACAGATTCTTCAAGAACATCTTCATGAACGAACGGATGACTATCTTATCACAGATGTCATCATTGACATGGATGTTTAAATGAAGCTAACTAGTACTTTTATATCTTGATAGGCCTCTCTATGTAGCCCAGGAGCCTTTAAAATGTACTAAGCGTATGTTACAAAATGATTTACTGTTCCTAGAAGGGTCACCTGAAAATAAGGTGATTACAGGGTATCATGTTGCTGGTACCTCTGGTTCCTAATGCGAGGTCTATCTGGTCTCACCTTTAGGGGTATAGCCCCATGCAGCGACTACAATGTGGCCGAGAAACCACTCACAATCAAACGTATTTTATGTAACCCTTAATTAATACAATGATCCAGCCTCACAAGTGTGCTAAGAACTGGGTGTACCTGTTTAATGATAGACTGACCTTGTTCTAAATTTCTTCTTGGTAGTTGCTGTTTCCATTTGAAGTTTACGCTTGTTTTGCTCAGACTCCTCTTCTTCCCTGTGGAGATATCTAATAGTCTTCTCCATCTCAGAAACAGACTTCTGAATGTATCTAGAAAACAAGAAGACTGTCTGTCTGCTTTGTAGTTTCACATTTTTATTCAGCGTTTAGCCATATATCTGTTAATGCTATCAGGTCCATATGTTCCTCAGAAGTCATCACACAGAAAAAAATTGTCTTTACTAAATCATTTATTACTCCTTGGCTGGCTGCTAGGTGTGTTTTATGCCTCATACCCACTGGATGAGGCTTGACACTAATAATAGGGAGAGATGCCAATATGTCTACTAGCATATAAAGGCAGATGCTAAATGATTTATTATAAGTGGGTCGAACAGGGATGTGACCATTAATGAATATTCATAATCATCCTTTTCAAGATACACAGCTGTAATTAAAGAATATCAAGGGATTATACACAGGAGTATGGGACATTAGTAATATCCTAAGTGATAGCCAGCCTGGCTTTACCAAGGACAGAAGTTGTCAGACTAACCTGATTTATGAAGAGATGAGCAGAAGTCTGTGCGGCAGCTTTGGATATATTGGACTTTTGGACTTTGCAAAGGTGTTTGACACTGTCCCTCATAATGGGTAAAATAGGGTCTATATTTTGCAACTGGATTGTAAACTGGATCAAGGATCATATTCCGAGATTGCAGATAAATGATTCTTAAGCTCCCCTTACACATGATGATAACTGGGCGGATTATAAGGAAAGGAACAAACGTTTGTATTAACACCCATTCCTGATAACTGGTCTGTGTGAAGGTGCTGCCGATCACAGGATGATGCTCCAGGGGAGTAGCTATAGGGGAAGTAGGGGGCCCAAACCCACAAGGGACCACCTCAGGAGGAAGACTAAAAGATTTTATTGTCAGGGTCGCTTCAACGTTATTGTACAATGACATTATATACAGAGACACTGTAGGAAATGGACGAAGTGGCTGGCGGGCGTCATCTTGACTAGCCACAGGAGTGAGGGTTGCACATGAGTTGGGGGTTGCAAAGAAGTTGCTGGGGAGCCCCGTTCAAAAATTTGCTGTGGGGCCCAGTCAATTGTAGTTATGACACTATGATGCTCGTTGATTGAGTGAAAGACTTGGTGGGGCACGCACCAAAACCATTGTTTCTGGGCAGCAGTTTGTTATGTGTAAACAGAGATCTGCTGCCCAGAAACTAGAATCTATTTGAGGAGAAGTGATCACTGCAGCCATTGCTTGTCCTCATACAGTGGAGGTGATTGCTGCATGTAAAGCAGCACTCACCTTCTCTGACAAGAAGGCAATTGTCATCAGGGACGTAATGATTGTGGTCGCAGAGTGTGCGACCGCGACCGAGCCCGGCAGTGGGAGGGGCCCGCTGCGCTCACATGTAACGCGGCCCTGCATTTTCTCTGTGCCTAATGCCGCGCCCCGTCAGAGCGCTCACATGATATGATCTTCTGCAGTCTCTAGGCCTCCAGCATCAGGCCCGGCGCTGCCACTCTAAAACTAGTGACAAATTAAGCAGGTGGGTGGAGCATGACTAACGTGGGTCAGGCTCCGCCCACCTGCTATGCGTGACTAGTTTTAGAGTGACAGCGCCGGGCATCATCAACAGCACTCTGCAACTAGAACTCTGCCCAAGATAGAAGCTGTACGAGGACATTAGTGTACATTTTGATCAAAAGGTAATAAGCCACTCGCCACGCCAAGGCTGTCCCGTGAGTGGTCCTAACGCTAAATCTGACCTGTTATGGGCCATGACAGCCACATAAAATCCTCCTAACGCTGAATATTACCTGTTATGGGCCACGACAGCCACATAAAATCCAGGGAGTGTGGGCCCAGCATGCATGCTGGGGTAAACCATACTTATTAACCCTTTCTGGTGCTGTAACAGCCTCCATTAGATCCAGGGACGCAGGCACCAACATGCACGCCGAGCCCACTGATGCTGGAGGCCTATAGACCGTAGAAGTAGTGGACACTACAGGGGATATTACTGGGGCAGTGAAGGACACTACTGGGGGCATTAATTAAGGCAGTGGGGGACATTACTGGGGCAGTGGGGGACACTACTGGGGACATTACTGGGGGCAGTGGGGGACACTACAGGGGACATTACTGGGGCAGTGGAGCACACTACGGGGGGCATTAATTAAGGCAGTGGGGGGACACTACAGGGGACATTACTGGGACAGTGGGGGACACTACTGGGGGCAGTGGGGGCCACTACTGGGGACATTACTGGGGGCCACTACTGGGGGCAGTGGGGGCCACTACTGGGAACATTACTGGGGGCAGTGGGGGACACTACAGGGGACATTACTAGGGCAGTGGAGCACACTACTGGAGGCATTAATTAAGGCAGTGGGGGACACTACAGGGGACATTACTGGGGCAGTGGGGGCCACTACTGGGGGCAGTGGGGACCACTACTGGGGACATTACTGGGGCAATGGGGGGCACTACTGGGGCCATAACTGGAGGCAGTGGGGGACACTACTAGGGGCTGTGGGGCACTACTGGGGACATTACTGAGGGCAGTGGGGGGCAATGAGAGAAATTTTTGGGGACATTACTGGGCAATCAGGGACCAGGGGTGTGACAATTGCAGACACAGAGGGTGCAACCGGGCACGTCGTGGGGGAGGGGCCCCGATCCAAAGTTTGACATGGGGCCCATAGCACTCTAGTTACGCCACTGATTTTCATGAATGAATGAATTCTTTGTAACATCAGTCAGTGTAAAGGGGCCCTGAGGTGCTTTGCCTCAGTGCTTTGTAGTTTCACATTTTTATTCAGCGTTTAGCCATATATCTGTTAATGCTATCAGGTCCATATGTTCCTCAGAAGTCATCACACAGAAAAAAATTGTCTTTACTAAATCATTTATTACTCCTTGGCTGGCTGCTAGGTGTGTTTTATGCCTCATACCCACTGGATGAGGCTTGACACTAATAATAGGGAGAGATGCCAATATGTCTACTAGCATATAAAGGCAGATGCTAAATGATTTATTATAAGTGGGTCGAACAGGGATGTGACCATTAATGAATATTCATAATCATCCTTTTCAAGATACACAGCTGTAATTAAAGAATATCAAGGGATTATACACAGGAGTATGGGACATTAGTAATATCCTAAGTGATAGCCAGCCTGGCTTTACCAAGGACAGAAGTTGTCAGACTAACCTGATTTATGAAGAGATGAGCAGAAGTCTGTGCGGCAGCTTTGGATATATTGGACTTTTGGACTTTGCAAAGGTGTTTGACACTGTCCCTCATAATGGGTAAAATAGGGTCTATATTTTGCAACTGGATTGTAAACTGGATCAAGGATCATATTCCGAGATTGCAGATAAATGATTCTTAAGCTCCCTTACACATGATGATAACTGGGCGGATTATAAGGAAAGGAACAAACGTTTGTATTAACACCCATTCCTGATAACTGGTCTGTGTGAAGGTGCTGCCGATCACAGGATGATGCTCAGGGAGTAGCTATAGGGAAGTAGGGGCCCAAACCCACAAGGGACCACCTCAGGAGGAAGACTAAAAGATTTTATTGTCAGGGTCGCTTCAACGTTATTGTACAATGACATTATATACAGAGACACTGTAGGAAATGGACGAAGTGGCTGGCGGGCGTCATCTTGACTAGCCACAGGAGTGAGGGTTGCACATGAGTTGGGGGTTGCAAAGAAGTTGCTGGGGAGCCCCGTTCAAAAATTTGCTGTGGGGCCCAGTCAATTGTAGTTATGACACTATGATGCTCGTTGATTGAGTGAAAGACTTGGTGGGGCACGCACCAAAACCATTGTTTCTGGGCAGCAGTTTGTTATGTGTAAACAGAGATCTGCTGCCCAGAAACTAAGAATCTATTTGAGGAGAAGTGATCACTGCAGCCATTGCTTGTCCTCATACAGTGGAGGTGATTGCTGCATGTAAAAGCAGCACTCACCTTCTCTGACAAGAAGGCAATTGTCATCAGGGACGTAATGATTGTGGTCGCAGAGTGTGCGACCGCGACCGGGCCCGGCAGTGGGAGGGGGCCCGCTGCGCTCACATGTAACGCGGCCCTGCATTTTCTCTGTACTTAATGCCGCGCCCCGTCAGAGCGCTCACATGATATGATCTTCTGCAGTCTCTAGGCCTCCAGCATCAGGCCCCGGCGCTGCCACTCTAAAACTAGTGACAAATTAAGCAGGTGGGTGGAGCATGACTAACGTAGGTCAGGCTCCGCCCACCTGCTTAATGCGTGACTAGTTTTAGAGTGGCAGCGCCGGGGCAAAATGCAACAGCACTCTGCAACTAGAACTCTGCCCAAGATAGAAGCTGTACGAGGACATTAGTGTACATTTTGATCAAAAGGTAATAAGCCACTCGCCACGCCAAGGCTGTCCCGTGAGTGGTCCTAACGCTAAATCTGACCTGTTATGGGCCATGACAGCCACATAAAATCCTCCTAACGCTGAATATTACCTGTTATGGGCCACGACAGCCACATAAAATCCAGGGAGTGTGGGCCCAGCATGCATGCTGGGGTAAACCATACTTATTAACCCTTTCTGGTGCTGTAACAGCCTCCATTAGATCCAGGGACGCAGGCACCAACATGCACGCCGAGCCCACTGATGCTGGAGGCCTATAGACCGTAGAAGTAGTGGACACTACAGGGGATATTACTGGGGCAGTGAAGGACACTACTGGGGGCATTAATTAAGGCAGTGGGGGACATTACTGGGGCAGTGGGGGACACTACTGGGGACATTACTGGGGGCAGTGGGGGACACTACAGGGACATTACTGGGGCAGTGGAGCACACTACGGGGGCATTAATTAAGGCAGTGGGGGGACACTACAGGGGACATTACTGGGACAGTGGGGGACACTACTGGGGGCAGTGGGGGCCACTACTGGGGAAGTTACTGGGGGCCACTACTGGGGGCAGTGGGGGCCACTACTGGGAACATTACTGGGGGCAGTGGGGGACACTACAGGGGACATTACTAGGGCAGTGGAGCACACTACTGGAGGCATTAATTAAGGCAGTGGGGGACACTACAGGGGACATTACTGGGGCAGTGGGGGCCACTACTGGGGGCAGTGGGGACCACTACTGGGGACATTACTGGGGCAATGGGGGGCACTACTGGGGCCATAACTGGAGGCAGTGGGGGACACTACTAGGGGCTGTGGGGCACTACTGGGGACATTACTGAGGGCAGTGGGGGGCAATGAGAGAAATTTTTGGGGACATTACTGGGCAATCAGGGACCAGGGGTGTGACAATTGCAGACACAGAGGGTGCAACCGGGCACGTCGTGGGGGAGGGGCCCCGATCCAAAGTTTGACATGGGGCCCATAGCACTCTAGTTACGCCACTGATTTTCATGAATGAATGAATTCTTTGTAACATCAGTCAGTGTAAAGGGGCCCTTACTCTGAATGATGCCAAGTTAGAAATAGTGTATTCCGGGCATGTCGTGGGGGAGGGGCCCCGATCCAAAGTTTGACATGGGGCCCATAGCACTCTAGTTACGCCACTGATTGTCATGAATGAATAAATCCTTTGTAACATCAGTCAGTGTAAAGGGGCCCTTACTCTGAATGATGCCAAGTTAGAAATAGTGTATTCCAAGGTTCAGTGTTGAATCCACTATTTTCCAACTTATTTATTAATGATAAGGAATGGGATTAATAGTTTTAATTTTTGTACACTACATAAAGCTTCTATTGTTTTTTTGGAGTCAATTTGGTCATCTTATCATTACAGGGGTATCCCCATGTTAGACATTGGCATTTCCAGTGGATATGTCATATGTATTTAATAGATGTGGGTCCCACCTATGGGATCTGCAGCCATCTCGGGAACAGGGGAGTAGCAGGAGAGGACTGGATTGGTAGTTATGCTTTTGCACAGTTTCTTCTATTTACTTCTATGAAAGTCATGGAAACAGCCCAGTACGGTTTGCAGGATGGGGTTTTAGGAAGATAGGTGGAGATGCAGAGGTGTGATATGCAATTACGTGTAACCACCCTTTCACTCATGACATCAGAAGAAATATGTGAATATTGAAATAGGTTAACAAGTCAACATACAACTTTATAGTACTTTGTTCCATTGACAGGTCTATGCAAATCATATCAAGTAATAATTAAACATGATTGTCTATCTATTCACTGTCTCCTACACCTCTATGTGGTAAATGCTTGGTGCCTATTTCATAATCCTTAGGATGAAATAAATCTGCCCGTGAAATTACTAGCTGGCATGGTATCTTAGCTTTACATATTGTTTTGCTTGGGTACCAGTTCAAACCCTGCCCTTTTCAGCTTTTTTTTCTTACTAGTGAAATTCTGTTTCGTATATTTCTTGGAGTAAATGGTTTGTTATCTAGTCAATAAAGAAAAGCCATTTGTCTTTTCTGTGTAATCCCTAATGATAAAACATTAGGGATTACACAGAAAAGACTAATGGCTTCTCTTTATCGACCAGGTTGCCTTTTCCCCTCTTGAATTGACTGTAGTATGCATCTACATTTGCCATGTTCTCCTAATACATTCTTACATTCAATAAGCAGTACTACAAAATACTAGCTACTTGTATTCCTTAGCTTGTACCTGTGTTTGCGTCTTTCAGTTTATGTCTACATATTAAACTCCCCACAGTTTAACAAACTAATTTTGAGACAATGTACAGATGTATAAACATCAAAAACTAAAATAATATTGAAAAGTTATTACTCACGATTATTGCTGTGGCTGTTCAAGAACGTGTTGCTCAGAAAGAAGCACCACAGTCCCCTATCTCGGCTGGTGACATCAGAGGGGCACTTAAAAAAGGGGCTGATTATAAGCAATATAAAAATAGCTGCTCTATGAGAGATGAACCTTGTAAACTATGATCCCAAACAATCTCTGGTTTACTTTCAACAAAAGTCTCAGTACATAGTGCATCTTCTATTTTGTACCAGGATGAGAGAATAAACTATGGGTATATAAATATACTAGGGATTAAGATGGATTTAGGAAAGGCCATTGGGAGGGAGTTGGATTAAGTTCTGGACACTGACATTTAAAAAGAACAAAGATAAAACTATCTCATTTAATTAAAGTTATGGTTGATCCTCAAAATGTTCTCACTGATAAATCCCAGCTATTTAAACAGCTGTATATAGATGCATAGTATGTCACAGTGATATGTTACTATAGAACTAGTTATGTATACTAAGGCACATACATTTACGAATACTTCATAAACAATGCACCATTCCATTGTTAGAGATGTTATCTGGGAATTTGATATTGATGACCTATCTTTAGGCACCCTGGCACTATTTAAAGAGACAGCTACTCTCACCAAAACTCTGGTCAGTGCTACAGTCTCTTCACAGCTCACCAAGCACAGTGCCGTACATTGTATAGTGGCTGTGCTTGGTATTGCAGCTCTGCCCTATTCACTTGAATGGGACTGAGCTGTGTCTAAGCCACATGACCAATGTATGGTAATATAAGACAGAGTTCAGACTAAGCAGATATGCATCTACACTCACAAGTGCTTAGTCATAAGGCAAACAAAGTTTTAAAAAATGGCTGCACAATACATCATAAACTGATAGCAAAAAATAGAAAAAGGGGCTCATTCCAAATAAAATGGAATGAAGGAAGCATTTAGCGCACATTTTTGATCAAAAGTATGTCGGGCCCAAGTACCACGTCAAGGTGGCTTCTGCACAAGGGTCCCTAACATTACAGATACTGCCTCTCATAGACTTACCAGTCTCCTTTTATTTAGGGCACTGCAGTAACCAGCTAAATTGCTTTTGTACTGAGAAGTCCCAGGGACCTGGGCGTTGCTCAGTCCAAAAGAGGCGCAACCCTCAATATATACTATAAGACAGAGTTCAGACTAAGCAGATATGCATCTACACTCACAAGTGCATAGACATAAGGCAAACAAAGTTGGTTAAAAGATGGCTGCACAATACATCATAAACTGCTATTAGTTTATGATGTATTGTGCAGCCATTTTTTAACCAACAATGTATGGTAATGTCACTGGCCTAGGAAGAGACTTTAAGGCTATGTACACCTTCGGAGGCAATTTTTTTTAATGATTGCATTTTACTCATTTTTGGCTAAAAAATTAATCATTTTTTCAATTGGTCTTTATTAAGAATATTGAGCTGTTCTGTCACAAAGGGTTAACTGTTTTTCTATATGACGGTGATCAAATAAACCTATAATGAGCTATAATGAGTGTTCAGGAGGTCAGAAAGCAGAGGAAAGGAGTCCATCAGCTCCTGGTCTGACTGAAAAGACAGAAAATCTAAAGGGTTCTACTAGAGCATCTTAGGATTCAATATTTTTAATAAAGACCAACTAAAAAAATATTTTTAGCTCAAAATGAGTATGATGCAATAAAAAAAAAAAATGCCCCCAAAGGTGTACATAGCCCTTAAGTGCTCACAGAGCACTGCAGCCTCTTCTTATACCTGAGCCAACCTTCGGGATCCTCTCTGAATCCATACTGATCATCTATCCTAAAGATAGGTCATCAATGTCAAATTCCCAGATAACCCCTTTATGTAAAAACAAAAAATCACCCCACTATGTAATGTTGAATGACAGAGATTAACCCTTTAAGGGGTTGCCCCAAGGATAGACCATCACCATCTGATGAGCAGGGTCCAACATACCTGCTGATCAGCTGTTCTGCTGTAGCTCCAGCACTGAAGAAGTCTACACCAGAACTACATAGCTCTGTCAGTTGAGCAGTGGACAGAGCTGGTTACTGCAGTACTGTTCCATTTAAATGTAATTTTTATTAAATTTTATCAGTTAGTATAAACATACCGTAAGTGGTATCATTACATAATAAACATGTATTTTAACAATGGAAGTACAGAAATTGCGTAAAGCAATTTAACCTTTGGTTTTGTTATGTTTAGTTAGAATATCAAAGAAATATTACGTAGTTTTATTCATGGAAGTTCACATTTCTTTTGTTGTGATCAGTAAATGTTCAGTCCTTTGGTGAAGTCAAGGGCCGCACTTGAGGCTTCCACAAAATATCATATTGACTGCCTCTAGTTTAGCACTTATATTTTTGCATAGAAGGTACAATACTTTCATCTAAGAGATGGATTTCAGAGCTTCCATGATGCTTTGCAGTTAACACTTATGAGCACTCAGCTATGCAGCTGTTACTACTCTAGGCTTGTCTTTCTTTCCGATCCTAAGACAAGAAGTAGATTTTTGACAGCTGCCATTGGCATATTAGTTTTACAGATCTAATTTTTTGTTCCTACTTTTCTCTCAGTTCTCCCTGGCAGCAAGTCAAGGTGAAACAACTCACCCCTTTTCATTGCTCTCACTATGCTTGGTATTGACTCATTGGTTTCAGCCTGAGTTGTAGGGCTTCCACTGATTTAGATCATTTACTCAGCTGTTTCTGTATCACCCCTTCACTATAATGGTGAGTATCATTTATACATGCCTGCCTCTCTCTCAGGAGAAGATTGACCACACCTGGTCTATGGAACTACCAGGATTCAAAAGGTTAGGCCCTCTCCAATCAGAAATACTGTATATGGCTTATCCAACTGATACATGTCTGTAGTGGTTAACCCCTTCTACCCCGGGCCAGTTTTCAACATCCTGCCCAGGTCATTTTTTGCAAATCTGACATGTGTCACTTTAGATAGTAATAACTTTGGAACACTTTTACTTATCCAAGCAATTCTGAGATTGTTTTCTCGTGACACATTGTACTTCATGACAGTAGTAAATTTGATTCAATATATTTCACCTTTATTTATGAAAAAATCCCCAATTCACTAACAATTTTGAAAAATTCACAATCTTCAAAATTTCAATTTCTCTTCTTTTAAAACAGAAAGTGATATCTCATAAAATATTTATTACTTAACATTCCCCATATGTCTACTTTATGTTAGTATGATTTTGTAAATGTCATTTTATTTTTTTAGGACGTTAGAAGGCTTAGAATTTTAGAAGCAATACTTAAGTTTCAAAAACCCACTTTTTAAGGACCAGTTCAGGTCTGAAGTCACTTTGTGGGGCTTACATAGTAGAAATCCCCCATAAATGACCACATTGTAGAATCTACACCCCTCAAGTTACTCAAAACTGATTTTATAAACTTTGTTAACCCTTGAGGTGTTCCACAAGAATTACAGGAAAATGGAGATGAAATTTCTAAATTTCACTTTTTTGGCAATTTTTTTATTTTAATAAATTTTTTTCTTTAACCCATCGAGGGTTAACAGCCAAACAAAACTCAATATTTATTACCCTGATTCTGCGGTTTACAGAAACACCCTATATGTGGTCGTAAACTAATGTAAGGGCACACGGCAGGGCGCAGAGGGAAAGGAGCGCCGTATGGTTTTTGGAAGGCAGATTTTGCTGGACTGATTTTTAGATGCTATGTCCCATTTGAAGCCCCACTGATGCACCCCTACAGTAGAAACTCCCAAAAAAGAGACCCCATTTTGGAAACTACGGGATAAGGTAACAATTTTGTTGGTACTATTTTGGGGTACACATGATTTTTAGTCACTCTATATGACATTTTTTGTGAGACAAGGTAACCAAAAAATGGCTGTTTTGGCACTGTTTTTACTTTATGCTTTTTACAATCTTCATCTGACAGGTTAGATCATGTGCTATTTTTATAGAGCAGGTTGTTATGGATGCAATGATATCAAATATGTCTACTTTATTTGTTTGTTTCAGTTTCACATAATAAAGCATTTTTGAAAAAAATTATGTTTTTATGTCTCCGTTTTCTGAATGCCATTTTTTTTTATTTTTCCACCGATCGTCTTGTGACTTTTTTTGATAATTTATTATTACACTTAATGGGGCAAGATGACCAAAAATTGGTCAGTTTTTATTATTTATTTTTACAGTGTTCACCTGAGGGGTTAGAACATATGATATTTTTATACAGCAGGTCGTTACGGACGTGACAATACCTAATATGTATACTTTTTCTTATTTATTTCAGTTTTACACAAAAATAGCATTTTTAAAACCAAAAAAAGGATGTTTAGTGTCTCCATAGTCTGAGATGCAAACAAGGGGACAGCACAACCTCTGGTCAATACCTTGTAATAGTGCGGCGGTGCAAGTGGTGTTGGATCCCGGTCTCTGATCCCTGATTGATGTAATCAAAAGAAAGTTTTCCACAGCACTCTTTAGTTGATCTTTTAAATCTTCTTTATTTTCCCAGTGTGCAACGTTTCGACTTCTCTGAGTCTTTTTCAAGCTTGATAAAAGACTCAGAGAAGTCGAAACGTTGCACACTGGGAAAATAAAGAAGATTTAAAAGATCAACTACAAGAGTGCTGTGGAAAACTTTCTTTTGATTACATACAAAGCCATAGCTTTTTGATTTTTTGACCGATTGTCTTAGGTAGGGTCTCATTTTTTGTGGGATGAGGTGATGGTTTAATCGGTACTATTTTGCGGAGCATACGTCTTTTAGATTGCTTGATGTTGCACTTTATGTGATATTAGGTGACAAAAAATTGCTTTTTTGGCACTGTTTTTATTTTATTTACTCAGTGTAATACAATAACAGGTAATGTATTACAATACAGATGTATTGTAATGCATTGCAGAGGGGATCAGACACCCAAAAGTGGACTTCCCAGAAGGGGACAGAAAACACAGTTTAAAAAAAAGGGTTTTTAATTAAAAAAAAGTTTCAAGTAAAAAAGAAGAAACACCCCTTTCCCTAGATTTTTAATAAAAAATAGAAAAAAAAGAAAAAAACACATATTATAGGTATCGCCGCGTCCATAACAACCATCTCTATAAATATATCACATGATCCACCCCGTCCGATAAACACCGTAAGAATAAAAAAATAAAACCTGTGTCATAAAAAGCCATTTTACGTCGCGCGACTGTGAACGTACCCTAAAACCGTCACCTCATCCCGCAAAAAATGAGGCCCAATAATTTGTTGTGCCCAACTTTAAAAGGGTTTTTGCATCACAAAAAAACAGGCTCAGAGCTTAAAGGATAACTGTCACATTTAGACCCAAATTTTAATGTTCATATATGTAGTTACCAATAACATGATATTCCAGAATCAATAACTATTAGACTTACTCGCCCCATATTTCATAAGATCCAGCCCTTAGCAACCAGTCTGCACAAAACTGCAATTTCCTTATTCAGTTAAGATGGCTGCTGCTGCCCTCACCCTGAGGCTAATCCCGCCTGCCCTCACTACCCACAATGCATTGAGCTCCTCGTGCACTAGTTTCTGCACCTCAACCAATAGGTGCTCTCCACACTGAAACACGCCCCCCTCCTGCTATCACATACACAAGTGGTAGAACTGTGTGAACATTCTCTGTTGCGTGGACAAAGAAAACTAATGGTAAACTAGTCTTTATAATATAATAGCACTGCCTTACACTATATATATTCTGTCATGGGGACACACACATGTGCTGTATCACTGCTGTGATAGGGAGACATACACGGGCTGCAGAATTACTGTCGTGGGAACACATGTGCTGTATCACTGCTGTGATAGGGAGACATACATGGGCGGCAGAATTACTGTCATGGGGACACATATCTGCTGTATCACTGCTGTGATAGGGAGACATACATGGGCGGCAGAATTACTGTCATGGGGCCACATCTGTGCTGTATCACTGCTGTGATAGGGGGACATACACGGGCTGCAGAATTACTGTCGTGGGAACACATATGTGCTGTATCACTGCTGTGATAGGGAGACATACATGGGCGGCAGAATTACTGTCATGGGGCCACATCTGTGCTGTATCACTGCTGTGATAGGGGGACATACACGGGCTGCAGAATTAGTGTCATGGGGACACATGTGCTGTATCACTGCTGTGATAGGGGGACATACATGGGCGGCAGAATTACTGTCATGGGGACACATGTGCTGTATCACTGCTGTGATAGGGGGACATACATGGGCGGCAGAATTACTGTCATGGAGCCACATCGAGGGTTAACAGCCAAACAAAACTCTATATTTATTGCCCTGATTCTACGGTTTACAGGAACACCCCACATGTGGTCGTAAACTGATGTAAGGACAGGCGGCAGGGCACAGAAGGAAAGGAGCGCCATATGGTTTTTGGAAGGCAGATTTTGCTGGACTGATTTTTAGATGTCGTGTCCCATTTGAAGCCCCCCTGATGCACCTTTACAGTAGAAACTCACAAAAATTTACCCCATTTTGGAAACTAGGGGATAAGGTACCAGTTTTATTGGTACTATTTTGGGGTAAATATGATTTTTAATTGCTCTATATTACATTTTTGTGAGGCAAGGTAACCAAAAAGGGCTGTTTTGGCACTGTTTTTATTTTTAATTTTTACAAGATTCATCTGACAGGGTAGATCATGTGATATTTTTATAGAACAGATCGTTACGGACGTGGCAATACCCAATATGTATACTTTTTCTTATTTATTTAAGTTTTACACAATAATAGCATTTTTAAACAAAAAAATGATGTTTTAGTGTCTCCATATTCTGAGAGCTATAGCTTTTTATTTTTGACTGATTCTTTTAGTTATGGTCTCATATTTTGCGGGATGAGGTGTCGGTTTGATTGGTACTATATTGGAGGGCATACGCCTTTTTGATCGCTTAGTGTTACAATTTTTGTGATGTAAGTTCACAAAAATGGCTTTTTGGCACTGTTTTTATTTTTATTTTTACGGTGTTCAGCTGAGGGGTTAGATGATGTGATATTTTTATAGAGCAGGCCCTCACGGACGGGGATACCCAATATGTATCCTTTTTTTATTTATTTAGGTTTTACACAATCATTTTTAAACAAAAAAATCATGTTTTAGTGTCTCCATAGTCTGAGAGCCATAGTTTTTTCAGTTTTTAAGCGATTGTCTTAGGTTGGGTATCATTTTTGCGGGATGAGGTGGCGGTTAGATTGGTACTATTTTTGGGGTCATATGACTTTTCGATCGCTTGCTATTACACTTTTTGTGATGTAGGGTGACAAAAAAATGGCTTTTTGACAAAGTTTTTATTATTATTTTTTTACAGTGTTCACTTGAGGGGTTAGGTCATGTGGTATTTTTATAGAGCAGGTGCTTACGGACGTGGCGATACATAATATGTCTACTTTAAAAAAAAAAAATATTAATTTAACACGAAAAAGCATTTTTAAAACAAAAGAAATCATGTTTTAGTCTCAGAGCCATAGTTTTTTTAATTTTTAGGGCGATTGTTTTTGGTAGGGGCTCATTTTTTGCAGGATGAGGTGACGGTTTTATTGGTACTATTTTGGGCGGTGTACGCCTTTTTGATCGCTTTGTGTTAGAATTTTTGTCATAAGGTGACAAAAATGGCTTTTACATGGTTTTTATTTTTTATTTTTTACGGTGTTCACCTAAGGGGTTAGGTCATGTGATATTTTTATAGAGCTGTTTTCTACGGACGTGGCGATACCAATTATGTATATATATTTTTTTTTTATGACAAACAGATTTGAAAAAAGACCATTTTTATTTTATTCTCATTTAAATTTTTATTTATTTTTTAACTTTTTTTTTTTTTAACTTATCAAGACCCATCTGGATCCTGAAGATCCAGTGGGCCTGATCACTGTACAGTGCATTGCAATAGTCATCTATTGCAATGCACTGTATAGTCAGTGCTACATTTACACTAAGGCTGATGAGACCCTCAGGGTCTCATCAGCCTTAGATAACTTGGCAACCAGGACGCCTTTGTAAGGCGTCCGGTTGCCATAGCCATTCATCGCGCCGCTGCGATCAGCAGCAGCAGCGCGATAGAAGAGAGAGGAGCTCCATCCCTCTTAACCCCATGGATGCCGCGGGCGGCTGCTAACCGCGGCATCTATGGGGTTAAACGCCCAGATCGGTGTCAGCACCGATCTGGGGTGTACCAGCAGAGTGTTAGCTGTAAGTCACAGCTAACACTCGCTGATGAACTACAGCCGGCAGCAGGAGGAGCAGAGCAGAGGGGGGGAACAACCAGGAGGAGGAACGGAGGGGCAGCGGGGGACATATGGAGGCATATGGGGGCAATGATGGCCGCATGTGGGGGGCAGTGGGGGCATTTATTTATAAAAAGGCACTGGGGGCACGGGAGCAGACTGGGGCACTAACGGGATTTCAGACTGCAGTCTCCAGAGTGGAGATCGCAGCCTGAAACCAGCATAATAGAGAGCTCTCACTTCCGGGAGCGCGCACGTACAAGTTACTGTGCGTCTCCCGTCCTCCAGGAGATAGACGGACCTCACATAGCAACCTGTTTTTAGGCTAAGGAAAAAATAGGCGCTGAGGGGGGCAAAATGAGAGTTTTATAGGGGTTCAGGGATAATGAAAAAAAAATGAAGATGGCCACTAATGTCATGAAGATGGTCTCTATTAAGATATTGAAAAAAAAAAATATGTGACAGTTATCCTTTAAAGGAAATGTGTCATCAGAAAATGACCTATTGTTTAAACCAGGGGTACTCAAGTACTTTTTGTAAAGGTCCACATACCTGAGTCTGCTGTAGGATAAACGTCCGAGCTGCAAAACAAAAAATATATAAGGAGGGACAACACCATTGGCATGTAGCGCTGCATTATTATTTTTTTTGCAATAATCCACACCTCCAAGCCCACCTAATCTCCTTTCTGCCGACCAAACAGTAAGAATGTCCTTTCAGTGCCCCCTAACAATAATTATGCCACTTTAATGCCCCTCAGACAGTATGATATCCCTTTAGTGCTTCAGAGAGTATGATACCCCTAAATGAACCCTCACAGCAGGGTGATCTCTTGGTGCCCCCACACATTATGATGCTCCTTAGTGCCCCCGACACATTGCAATGCCTCCTTAGTTTCTCCCCACAGAGTATAAATACCTTAAGTGCCCCTTCACAGTAGGATGATCCCTTAGCTGCCCCTCACACAGTATGATGCCCTGTTAAGTGGTTCCTACACAGTGCTGCCCCCTTAAGTTTTCCCCACATAGTATGATGCCCCTTTAAGTAGCCCCACACACAGTGATGCCCCCTCATAGATTATGCCCCTTTATATGCCCCCAACATTGATGCCCGCCTAATAATTATGCACCCTTTGGTGGTCCTCCTCACAAAGCTATGCCCAGCTCCCCACCCAGGCGTGCCCCCTAGATTGCCCCCCATTCACAGTTTTGCCCCCTTCAGTGGACCCCCACAGAGTTATACACCTTTAGATGCCTTCCCACAAAGTTATGCCCCCACTGTGCTGCACTCTCCAGGGCCTCCACACATAGTGATGCCCCTTTAGGAGGCCCCACAAACACAGTGATGCCCTCCTCATAAATTATGACCCCTTAGATAGCCCTCAAACAAAGCTAAGCCCCATTTAGTGCTCCATCACAGTTATCTACCTTAGGTAGCCTCCACCCAGTTATGCTCGGTTAGATTCCCCCCCCCCCCCACACACACACAGTTAAGTGCCACCCACAGAGATATGTTCCCTTTAGTTTTGCCAGTTAGATGTCCTCCTTCAAAGGATTATGTCACCTTTTATGGCCCCACACACACAGTTATTCCCCCTTTACTGCCCCCCCCCCCCCCCAGGGTTATGTAGCTCCCCCTCACAGAGTAGTGTCTCCGTTGTAAAAAGTCACCTATCATCTGTTCCCCTGACCAACAGAGCTGCTCCGCTCTGTGCTCTGCTGTTCGTGGCAGAGCACAGCAGGCATGATGATGTCAGTACATTGCGCCTGCATGCACTGGGCTACGAGCAGCACGGAATGGTGAAGCAGGAAGCTGACTGCTCTCTGCTTCACCATTCTATTCAACTGGATCTGTGACATGCAGGCAGTAGCGTGCCTAGGTTGTTTTGCACCTGGGGCTGGTCCTTTCTCTGTCTTCCTCCCTCCAATATTTAAAAACCATACCCCCTCACAGTAGTATTGCCCTCATTGTACAACCCTAGCAGTAGTTTTGTACAGATGTGTGCCCCCTAACAATAGTTATGCCCACATTTTGCCCCCTTAAAGTACGTATCCGTTCATTGTGCCCCCTTCACAGTAGTTATACCTCCATTGTGTCCCCCTCACAGTAGGTATGCCCTCTCTGTGCCCCCTTCACAGTTGTAATGCCCTCTTTGTGTCCCCTTCACAGTAATAATCCCCATTGTGCCCCCTTCACAGTAATAATCCCCATTGTGCCCCCTTCATAGTAATAATCTCCATTGTGCCTCCTTCACAGTAATAATGCCCCTTAATAGTAGTAATGCCCTTTGTACCCCCTTCACAGTAATAATGTCCATTTTCCCCCTTAATATTAATAATGCCTATTGTGCCTCCTTCCTTAATAGTAGTAATGCCCATTGTGCCCCCTTCTCAGTAATAATTTCCTCTGTGCCCCCTCTATAGTAGGACACTGTTATGGGGGATCTGGGGATGACACTGTTATGGGGGATCTGTGGGTGATCTGTGGATGGCACTGTGATGGGGGATCTGTGGATGGCACTGTGATGGGGGATCTGTGGATGGCACTGTGATGGGGGATCTGTGATGGACACTGTTATGGGGGATCTGTGGATGGCACTGTGATGGGGGATCTGTGGATGGCACTGTGATGGGGGATCTGTGGATGGCACTGTGATGGGGGATCTGTGGATGGCACTGTTATGGGGGATCTGTGGGATGGCACTGTTATGGGGATCTGTGGATGGCACTGTTGTGTCATCCACAGACCCCACCCCATAACAGTGCCATCCACAGACCCCCTCCCCTTAACAGTGCAATCCACAGATCCCCCATCCTGCCGCTCACAGTCCTGCACTATAAAGTTATACAATGTCCCCTCATTCATAAAATATCCCTTATTCATTAAATCATGCCCCCTCACCTATTACTGAAGTTACCAATAATCGCAGGAGCTTACGAATAATGCGGGCATGTCGGCTGGGCGGACGGCAGGCCGCAGCGTGACTCACTGACGTCACGTGCCTGCGCCGCCTGCTTCATTCATAAAGTAGGCGGCGTGGGCACGTGACATCAGGGAGTCACGCTGCCGTCCGCCCAGCCGATATGCCTGCATTATTCGTAAGCTCTTGCGATTATTGGTATCTTCAGTAATAAGTGAGGGGGCATGATTTATTGAATAAGGGGATATTTTATGAATGAGGGGACATTGTATAACTTTATAGTGCAGGACTGTGAGCGTGTGATTTTTTTTACTAATGCGATTTCATTCATTTTTGCGAAGGCGGGCCACAAAATATTGTACTGAGGGCCGCAAATGGCCCGCGGGCCGCGAGTTTGAGACCCCTGACATACAGGAAATGCCTGGAAATGGAGGGTGCCATTGGTGGCTGTGTCCTGTCTTACACTTAGATTAGTGGAATAAAGAAAAGGAATGGCTGGCCCTATATAAATGAGCCATGTAAGCGACCCTAAACAATTGTCATTTGAAACAAAAATAGTGTATATATAAACTCCTTCAGCAGACACCAAAATGGACCTCAAACCTAAACCCTTGTTTTTGTACCTCAGATATGACTCACCCTGTTTACAGACACCAGACCAGAGTCTTACCTGTTTAGGCAGGGTTCACATCACATTTTTCCCATTCGTTCAACGTATACAAAAAACCTATATGTTAAACGTATGCCTCAGACTGATGCCATACAGTGGCATCCAGTCAACATAGAGTTCCATTGTAAAAAAAAAAAGTATACTTTTTTTTACTAGACTGTGCAGGATACAAGAACGTGGCGTGCTGCGTTTTTGTATCCTTTTTTGTAACATATACGTCCAACGGAGGCAGAAAACATGATGTAAACCAACCCTAAGGGTAATTTCACACTTGCGTTAGTGTGATCCGGCAGGCAGTTCCGTCGTCGGAGCTGCCTGCCGGATCCGCCGTTTAGTGTCACAACTGACAGCATTTGTAGACGGATCCGGATGCGGATCCGTCTACAAATGCATTGCAAGAACGGATCCGTCCCTCCGCTTGTCATGCGGATGGACGGATCCATCCTGCACTCTATTTCACAGTTTTCCCGGTCTGCGCATGCGCAGACCGGAAGGACAGATCCGTCCTTCAGTTCTTTCGCAATGCCGGATCCGGCACTTATACAAGTCAATGTAAATTAATGCTGGATCCGGCTTTCCGGCGACTGATCAGGCATTTTGGACGGACATAATACCGCAGCATGCTGCGGTATTATGTCCGGCCAAAACGCCTGACAGTGACTGAACGGAAGGCATACTGATGCAAACTGAATGGATTTCTATCCATTCAGATTGCATGGGATTATGCCTGATCAGTTCTTTTCCGGCATAGAGCCCTTTTGACGAAACTCTATGCCAGAAAAGAATAACGCAAGTGTGACCAGTCTCTCACCTGTTTACAGACCCCAGACCAGACACCCTCTTGTTTTTAGACACCAGAACAAGCTTTCATCTGTTTACAGAGCAAGACCAGTCTCTCACCTGTTTATAGACCCCAGATCAGACTCCCTCCTGTTTACAGACACCAGAACAGACTCTCATCTGTTTACAGAGCAAGACCAGACTCCCTCCTGTTTATAGACTCTAGACCAGATCCCAAAGTACCCTTTACAGACCTCAGACCAGGCATTATGCTATTAACCTTTCTCTGTTCCTGTGCTTCCTTCCACTTGCAGGCAGGATGTGGTGGGCATTTCAGGCACCAGAAGATTTATTAGCTCTTCCTGGAGTTCCTCAGACATTCTGGGAGCGTTATAAGTACCCTTTACAGACCTCAGACCCATCATTATACTATCTTTCTCTGTTCCTACGGTTTCTTCCAGTTGGTATCAGGATGTTAGCAGGACATGGCAGAGGTGAGTATATGGGACACCACAAGATATGTTATGTTATAAGTACTCTTTACAGTCCTCACACCAGGCCTTATTATATTATCCTTTCTCTGTTCATGTGCATCCTTCCACTTGGTGACTGGATGTTAGCAGGAACTGGCAGAAGTGGGTATGTGGGCCACCGCAAGATTTGTTAGCTCTTTCTGGAGTCCCTCAGACATTCTGTGAGAGCAATATAGAAGAAAGGTCCCAGCACTCGAGTTTTGCAGTATATCTGTTTCTTGTTTATTCAAACTTCATAGCAAGTACAATCGCTTTGCAGGACGCACTTCAACCCACCCATATTTTTTTCAACTGCATAAACAAACAATATGCTAATATCACATATATTGAATTCTACCTTAGGCTTGATTCAGATGACCATTCTGAATTGTGCCTTCAAAACATAGACATATCTGGATGTCTGGATGATGTCTGGATGTGTCGCTTTTTTCCAGAGCCATTCATTTGAATGAATGAGTCCTTGAAAACGGACAAGAATGGTACATGCTGAAAAACTGAATGTGATTTGCACTAGTGTGAATTGCACTGTTTATTTTAATGGGTCTGTGTGATATGTGGGTGCAGTCCAGATAGCAATCATATGGAAAAAATAGGCCTTAAGATTTGAGAAGTGCTGCTCTGGAGAACTATATTTTGAAAGTGTAAATCATGGTAACCTAGTGAATGAGGCAGCCCTGCCTACTGCAATAAAGTGTGTCACCAAGATACTCTGTAGATCGCAGGCACATGCTAGAAATTCATTGCTGGTGACAGTGTGGTATAGCAGGTGAAAGGGATTATCACAGAATACCAGCACACATACCAGTATCGCCTGCCATGCCAAATTATTCTATGAGCTTGGACCCGGAATTTATCGTAGAATAAACTATGCAGCTATTAAGCCATATTTCAAATTTTACAACTTACCCATGAATGCTTTCATTTCCTGTACTATACTGTATAGCACATATCACTCGTTATATGTTTTATATACTCAATTGTTGTTCATTATGCCAATTGCCTTAAAGAGGTTGTCTTATCTGGAACATTTATGGCATGTCACTAGGATATGCCATAAATGTCAGATAGAAGCAGGTGCTAGAGTGGGAACCCACACCTATTTCATGAATGGCGACACTGAAGCGAAGGAAAACACTCTGTTCATTGATATGGGACTTCCGAAAATAGCTGAGCAAGCATGGTTGGCTGGAGAGCAAACTGCACAAGCACACCTCTCAATTCACTACTGTGGGACTGGTGGAAATAGCCAAACCAGTACTCAACTATTTTTGAACTGCTGCTGCGCATGCGCAGAGCTAAACGTCGGATCCGGCGATGTGCCGAAACGATTTTTAGCTTAATTCCGGATCCGGATTAATGCACTTCAATGGGCATTAATTCTGGATCCGGCGTTACGGCAAGTCTTCCGGATTTTTGGACGGTGACAAATCCTCAGCATGCTGCGGTTTTGTCAACGTCCAACAAACTTTCACATACTGAACGGAAGACATCCTGATGCATCCTGAACGGATTTCTCTCTATTCAGAATGCATTAGAATAATCCTGATCAGTTTCTTTCCAGCGTAGAGACCCGACGACAGATCTCTATGCCGGAAAGTAAAAACGCAAGTGTGAAAGCACCCTTACTTGCAAAAAACACCCCCAAAAACTGCTACTTATAAAGTATGTCTCTAATTTTGACTGGTCCTTTTTTAAATGTATTTAGTTCTCAAGAACTATAAGGGTCACAGAACTTCTGTACATTTCAGGTTTTCTTTTCAATTCATTGCATGCATATAGTACAACAATATTATAACTATCATATTAAATGTTCTCCAATCACAGTATTATTTAAAAGGTTAATCCAGCAATTTTACATTTACTTTATACACAGTATAACATGAAGACGGTTTAAGGGTTTTTTCTGGAGTATAAGGCCTCTTTCAGACGGGCGTTGCGGGTGCACTCCGTCAAACAGTGCGGGTGCGTTGTGGGAATTGCCGCGATTTTTCCCTGCGAGTGCAAAGCGCTGTCATGCGTTTTGCACGCGCGGGAGAAAAATCGGCACTTTTGGTACCCAGACCCGAACCTGCACTTCTTCACAGAAGTGCATGTTTGGGTCAGAAATTGTCCCGCTGGTATTATTTCACATTATAACATAGTTATAATGTAAAATAATACCCTTGGCCATCTCCCTAATGTTGAACCCGGTGCAGAATGGGTTAAAAATAATAAACTATTCATAACTTACCTGGTCCATTTGATCGCGAAGCCCGGCCTCCTCTCCGTTAGCTTGAAAGATGTAAAGGACCTGTAATGATGTCACAGCATCACATGGCTCAATCACCTGCTCCATCACTATGGTGATGGAGCATGTGATTGGTCCATGTGACCACGTGACATCATCCAAGGTCCTTAAGCACTATCCACAGCCTGAGGATAGTGATTAAGGACCTTGGATGATGTCACATGGTCACATGGACCAATCACATGCTCCATCACCATAGTGATGGAGCAGGTGATTGAGCCATGTGATGTGACGTCATCACAGGTCCTTTAGATCATCGATGCTGCAGGGAAAGAGAGGACAGATCGCGACTACGCGATCAAGTGGCTAAGGTAAGTTAACTTTATTATTTTTAACCCTTCCTCATCATTTAATAATGCATTCTTTATTAAGAATGCTATTATTTCCCTTATAACCATGTTATAAGGGAAATAATAGAGATTGGGTCCCGTTGCTAAGCAACAATGCGGGAAAATCGCAACGCATCCGCGCTTAGTTGCGGATGCTTGCGATTTTCCCGCATCCCCATTCACTTCTATGGGGCCTGCGTTGCGTGAAAAACGCAGAATATAGAACATCCTGCGATTTTCACGCAACGCAGAAGTGATGCGTGAAAATCACCGCTCATGTGCACAGCCCCATAGAAATGAATGGGTCCGATTCAGTGCGGGTGCAATGCGTCCTCCTCACGCATTGCACCCGCGCGGAAAACTCGCCCGTGTGAAAGGGGCCTAATATTGATAACTTATCCTCAATATAGTGTCCAAATATCAATGGTACCAAACACCTTGTAATTCAAAGGTGCTCACAAAAGGACACAGCAGCCCGGTTACTAATTCAATACATTTGTGGCACACTTCTTGAGGATGCAAATTGTAACATTTATTATCCAAGGGATTAACCCTTTTGCTATCCAATAAATGTGGTTCCATTTGCATACTCAAGAAGTGTGCTGCAAATTTATTGAATTACTATCCTTAGTATGGGTCATCGGTATGAAGTGGGGAGTCTGACTCCTGGCACCACTGCAGATCAGCGGTTTGATGAGGCTGTAGTGCCCGAGGAGTACTGTGGCCTCTTCCTTAGCCCGTCATGTCACGTTCATCAGTCACGTGGGTCATAAGTGAGTGGGCCCAGGCTGCAACGCCAAGCATAGCCACTATGCAGTGTATGATACTGTGTACCGTTCAAACAACTGATTGGTGGGTGTGCCAGGAGAGTCGGACCCCCTCCGATCGGATATTGATGACTGATCCCAATGATAGATCATCAATAGTGGGCCCTGGGAAAACCCTTTAAAAAAAAAAAGAAAATACCCTCACGGATCCCCTTCCACTACCTCTTCCACATTGCTCCAGTCCCTGTTAATCTTTGCTTTCTGATCCCGCCTTGACATGCTGGATATCCCCTGCTCAACCAACCACTAACTGTGGTGCTCACTGCTAAGGCCAGAGAGCAGCACTAAAATAGCATCAGTGGGGAATCCGTAAGGATGAGTATATGTTTTTATATTTTATTTTTAACCCATGAACCATATATAATTAAAAAAATAGCTGTGGACGACCCCTTTAAGGATTGCTTCTCTTTCTGTGATGACTTTCTCTTCATGATGTTACAGAATGCATTGCTTTTTGTAAGCACTTGTTCTGTCCAAACTATCTGATGCAGAATTCTCAACAGGATAATGTAGAATGTACGAATTACTACCCTGTCCAAAGAAACTTTGTTGCAAGTTCTGTTCCTCCATCTGGTTACTTATAAAACCTTCAAAGTTTAAGTCATCTGATAGTAAAACCGGTGGATGTTCCTCAGTTTTGTCCATCTGTGCAGTAAAATCCCCATCATCTCTTACCGTAACACTTGATAATAATCCCATAGAAGTTATGTTGTTTAGAACAGTATTTGACTCTTTGCTAAGTAAATTGAAGAACGGATCAAATTGGAAGGCATCATCAATACATGCAGTGGACATGTCACCGTCAAAATCTACAGAAGGTTGAAGAGTATTTATCTGGAAGTCTTTTTCAGAGTCATCATAATAAATGTTGCTGCAAGGATCTGGGGTAGTGTTTTGGAGGTATGCCACATTACTGCTTGTCCTGTCGAACACCTTTCCATAATGTACTGAGGAGACTAAGCTGCTGTCATTATTTTGAGGGCTATATGACTCCTGTGTGTCCACTGCAGAATCCTGTCCTGGTGTGATAGCCCCATGTGATTGACTTGCATACATCTGCAGTTGTGAGTTTCCAGGTATCTCTTTATTTCTTGTCTCCTGATGTATTTGGTAATAGTTTTGCATAAATATAGCTGGAAAAAATCCGACAGTAAGGGAACTGATCACCTTATCCTTTGGCAGCACCAACAAAGGAAGGGTTGTAGATTTTGTGAAAACCTGTATAATGAGCACATGTCATGTTATTTTAATTCATAAAACCTTCAGAATCAATGTTGATGCATTAGCAATATTTGTGGATTCCACATAGATGTCTATAGAACCTGTTCTATTAAATGCTTAAACAAGTAGAGCCCCCTGACAGAGTGAAGAGGATGTGAGCAGTATATGCCTCTTGCACACGACCGTATGGCTTTTTCAGTATTTTGTGGTCCGTTTTTATCGGATCCGTTTTTCCGGTTTTTGCTTCTGTTGTGTTTCCGTTTCAGTTCCGTTTTTCCGTTCTGTTTTTCCGTATGGCATATACAGTATACAGTTCCATAATAAAAATTGGGCTGGTCTTAAAATTTTCAATAGATTGTTCAGCAAATACGGAACGGATACGGAAGACATACGGATGCCTTTCCGTATGCTTTCCGTTTTTTTGTGGACCCATGGACTTGAATGGAGCCACTTAACGTGATTTGCGGACAAGAATAGGACATGTTCTATATTTAAACAGAACGGAAAAACGGAAACGGAAGGCATACGGAGACACTTCAGTATTTTTTGCAGACCCATTGAAGTTAATGGTTCAGTATACTGTCAGTATACTGGACTGAAAAAACTGCCAGTATACGGTCCGCAAAATACTGTCGTGTGCAAGAGGCCTAAGTTTGTGTTGACGTCACTGATTATTTTGCCCTTCCTCTGATCCGTCAGAACAAAAAACCCGAAAAAACAGATCCTGTCTGTTGAGCATCCGCCTTCACTCGGTCAGAATTTGGTCAGTAATCCATCAGTATTGTTAATGCCCAAAAAAAAAACAGTGGATCCAAAAAAAAAAAAGTGGATCCAAAACAGAGATGACACGTAAATGGAATATTTGCATGTCTTCTGTGTTTTGTACACATTCCTGCTTTTGGCTACCAAATCACAAGCCAATTCTGATGGGACCATACAGGCCTTACAGCTGCTACACAGACAGGATCCGTTGTGCGTCTAATTTTTCCTTCCTTCTGACAGATCAGAAGAAGGGTCAAATAAATGATAATGTCAGCCAGGCCGAAAGGAAAAATAGTGGCCCAGTCATGAAGTAGAGAGGGTGGGAATAGCCTGAAAAGTCCACAGAGTGGCCCTATGACAAAGAGGTGAGGTGGAAGCAGCATGAGGAGGCCAAAGAGTGGCACAATGAAAGTGTGGAGGTGGCAGCAGAAGCATCAGGAGGCCACAGAGTGGCAAGGTGACATAGTGTGGAGGTGGCAGCAGCATCAGGAGGCCACAGAATGACCGGTGACAGAGTGGGGAGGTGGGTGGCAATAACAGTACCCACTGACGATTGTGGGTGTAAGAAGGAGCACTTGGCATCAGATGTGTGTCTAATACATCAGGCATTGGTGGGTGTAAATCCTGGCTAATCCACGCCTAATTAATCTTGAATCAGTACCCTAATAAGCACTTTTTTTTCCCACTAATACAAACCAAAAAATGCTTTAGAACATATAACTGCACAGCACAAGGGCAAATAAGATGTAGAAATATTTCCTTGCAATAAACCCTGTTAATGGCTGTATCACCCCAATAACCAGAACGGTTTGCTGGAATTACAGAGCTGTATAATGGCAATTTGGATCCCCTATCAGTGCAGAAAGGTGTAATTGGATTGTTCCTATTACCCAGGCTGTAACCTCTCCTACTGAACCCTGTTCAACATAAATGCTATGGAATGATTCCTCCCTATGCTTTCCCTACACCTTGAGTAATCTTTCCCTGCACTTGTAAATGTTTTTTTCAGCACAATAAAGTTTTTTCTCACACTGTCTCTAGCACCTGCAGATGTCTCTCCCCGCACTAAGTACACTGGTAAATGGCAGAATCCAAGATGGCTGAGGCTATTCATAGGGCTGTGACATAACAGGGCTGGCTGGCTGGCTGCTGATTGGCTGCATGCATGGAATTATGGGTGATCCCGCCTTCCCAGAGTTTCTTGCTCCATGTCCTCACATGTGCAGCAGCTATTTTAGAAATGCGAGTCGTTACCACGAAGCGTGAGGAAATTCGCATTCAGTGTAAATCGAATTTTTCCTGAAATTCGTATCGAATTCCACTTCGTCAGCTTCGATTTGCTCATCTCTAGTAATATGCTAAGACATTGGCTCATCTTTTTAATTATTGTTGCTTATTCATTACATAATATATGGAAGATGCACACTCCCCATCATCATAGATTGTATACAGTCTATTCAGACTGGGGTTCTACATTCAGCTTTTTTATGCAGTTTTTGATGAGAAAGCCAGAAGTGAATGAATGAGTCGAGCACTGCAGTAACTAGACATGCCCACTACACATTGGACGAGCTGTGCAGGTTTGATGCCTGGTCCCGATCTGATATTGATCACCTATCCTAATGATAGATAATTAATCAGCCCTGAACAACCCCTATTTGGCCTGCAACATTCAAAACACATTTATTGAAAAATTTTGGACTGTATTATTAGACATTAATGGATCTGTAGTTTTTAAAAATTATATTTTCTATAGAATTTATTGTATATAAATGTTTAATCATTAGTAATGAGAGTAAGGGTCCATTCACACGTCCGTTGTTTAGTTCCGCATCTGATCCCGATTTTTCGGAATAGTTGCGGACAGAATTCGGACCCATTGATTTTCAATGGGTCTATAAAATATGCGGACAGCACAAAGTGTGCTGTCCGCATAATTTTCTCAGTACATAGTGTCCGTCAAAAAATAAAACATGTCCTATTCTAATCCGAAAATTGCGGATAAAACTTTATTGGAATAGGAAAATGTATTCTTCTATCCGTTTTTTTTTGCGGATCCGCAAAAAACGGATGACAAACGGAAAGAATTCTTGGAAAATAGGATCCGCAAAAAACGGACGTGTGAATGGACCCTAATAGAGCACTTGCTGCCTGCCTACAGGTAAACAACACTTGTCTACATTCAGAGAGATTCAAAAGCCATGGTGGGCTGCATAGTCTTTAGGGTCCTGATTAAGTTGCTGTGGTTTCATGTTTATATCTTTATTCGTGGGAACCATTTTCTACATGAAACATGAACTACCTAAAGGAAAGCATTTGAAATGTAAAAAATATTTGAACAGTACACACCAGATGTATTAAGGCAAGTTCTTCATGAGATGCACCTGCTTTTCTACTCAAGGAATTACAACTATGTAGAATAGTTTGTTGAATAAAGTGATAGCTTGGGAACAGAACACAATTCTGCTCTAGGGCCCACATGCCATTAGTCACTCCTGCTTGCTACCTTCCTCCTTTTGCTATTCTTTTACTCATTTGAACCATGAACAATTGAACATGAAGGCAAGCAATAACATCGTCCAAGAAAATGACAGTCCATGTAGACCCAACAGACGACCTTAACATTGTATGACTAAACACAAACCCTATTGACCCAGTAAAATATGGTGATTCTTCACTGAAAATCATTCAGAAGTCATTCCTATGCTTCTCCATATGTGGAAAAAGCTGAATAATAATGCTAATAATAAAAACATGTCCTTAGATATGCCTCAGTGTGTTCTGTGTCCATTATACAGATGGTGGATTGCCTTTTTACAGTTTATAACTAGAGCTATGGGGTGCATTTATTAAACTCATACTCCATTTTTCTTGTAATAAAAGTTGCACATTTTTGCACAAACCTCACACTTGCGAAAAAATGTGTGACTTCCTGAGAGTTTGTTGCCACATTCTCCAATTTTCAAAAACAGTTCGCAGCTCCTACTTGCATACATTTCAGTTCTGGCTCACAGATGATGTGAACCTCTCAATAACTGATGCACAGCTGACACCAGTAGGGCAGAGATTAGGGCTGGCGTACAAAACATAAAACCAGTATTTTGTATGCCCGCCTCATTTTAATAAATGTCCTGCTGTGTTCCCTAAATTACCAACAAAATTTAAAGGGTTTTTCTGAGATCAGAATAGTGATGGCCTATCCTCAGTTTTAGGCAACTATAATGCTGCTGCATTTTCGCACCTATATTACGACTGCAATACCTGCACCTACGATGACCTAGATTTGGTTCAGGAGAACTGCAGGAGGACTCATTATTGGGTTTGTAAAATAGACTTAAGTGTGCAATACAGCTTTCTGAAACATCAATCAAGCTACAGTCCTCCGTTTCTGTATTTATATTCTGCACCAGCTGCAGTCTATGTTTCAGAATGATGGTAGTTGCTTCGTCAGTGTCCTGATAAGGCCTCTTGCACACGCATTCTGCATCACGGATGTGGACCCATTCACTTAAATGGGTCCGCAAATCCGGAGATGCGGTGTGGAACTTTTTGCGGAATGGACGGATCACGGACCCATTCAAGTTGAATGGGTCTGAATCCGTCCCGGCCACCGCACGGACATTGCCCAGGCATTGGGGACCGCAAAATGCAGTCCCCAATGCACAGAATGGAACCAGTACGTTCATGTGCAAGATGCCTAAAGCTGTATGTAGAATGAATATGTTTTGTAACTCCTCATGGAAAATGTGGCTCCTGGAATTTTTAATTTAACACTGATCCTTGCTTGAGAGTAGGTATTGAAAAGGAAACACTGCAGTTGCTTACTCAAAATGGTATCTTTGCCTGTTTTCTTTTCTTTCTTTTTTAAGACGGGAAAACACATGGATGAAGTGTATTGTCTTCTTGTACTTTTCTATATTTAGTAGGTATGGCTCAAAAGTAAGATAAATAGAAATCCTGAATGCAAAAAGACCAGTTTTATTAGTTCTTTGTAAAGAATGTATATTTGACCTGCATTTCAAAAAATCGAAAGATCTTGTCTTTATTTGTGAAATGGAGAATGTGACTTGTGGTTTTCAAAGCTAAATTATCGCAAAAAAATGCCCTGGTATGCTGGTCTTCTGGTTAAATGCCGATGCATGAGCCTGCTACCTGCTGAGCTGAATACTGCCATCCATCCCATGGATTAGCTGCCTTCTATAACAGTAAAAAGCAAAAAAAGGTGCTGCATGTGAGTGACACAAAGGGGGTAAGTTATCATAGACCTGCATTTTACGCTGGTCTATGACATCCCTTGCACTGCCGGAGGATGTACCTAATTTATGGTGAGGAGCAGGCCTAGTCATAAATCAGGCGCATCGTCCAGAAGTCTGTGTGCTTCAAGCTGCCATATATTTTCAATCTTCTTTTATGCAAGAAAACTAGTGTAAAAGAAGATAAATGTGATGGGTCTTTTGGCCCCTCCCCCTTCCTGCCCTCACCATGCCCTCTATTCGGAAAGTGGCAAGGGTGGTGTAGAAATGCCTATTGTGCCTACATTTAGATGAGATGATGTTTAAAAATTGCAGATACAGGGTTTGTGACTTTTCTAGCCCAGGAAACTGGCATGAGGGGAATGATACATTCCCTCATAGAGTTCTGCATACCACTTCAGGAAAGAATTTTTATTTTTTTACTATTATTACATTTACTAGTATTACTTTAACCTGTTCCATAAGTGTAGTGCTACCTCCAGTGTTATGCATCATATGGTCATTTATTTAACCGATGTCACCAGGTTTGTCTGTGTTTCTTATGATTTTATCAGTATTACCACAAAGCATCATGTCTAATAAAAAAATGTTTGTATAACATATAAGGGTACTTTCACACTAGTGTTTTTCTTTTCGGCATTGAATTCCATCAAAGGGGCTCAATACCCAAAAAGAAGTGATCAGTTATATCCTAATGCATTCTGAATAGAGAGAAATCCGTTCACGATGCATCAGGATGTCTTCAGTTCAGTCACTGAACAGCGTTTTGGACGGAGATAATACCGCAGCATGCTGCTGTATGATCTCCGTCCAAAATGTCGGATCAGTTGCCGGAATGCCGGATCCGGCATTAATTTACATTGAAATGTATAAGTGCCAGATCCAGCATTAGAAACACCTGAAGGACGTATCCGACCTTCCGGTCTGCGCATGCGCAGACCTTTAAAACTGTAAAAAAAAATACAAGACGGATCCGTCTACCAGCATGACAAGCGGAGAGACGGATCCGTTCTTGCAATGCATTTGTGAGACGGATCCGCATCCAGATCCGTCTACAAATGCATTCAGTTTACATCCAGATCGACGGATCCAGCAGGCAGTTCCGACGACGGAACTGCTTGCCGGATCACTCTGCCGCAAGGGTGAAAGTACCCTAAGACAGATCCATAGTACAGTAAATACATAATAATAGGTCTCTGCTATATACTCACTAGAGAATTTGGTGTTTGTACTTGCTGTTTTATGTATTTACAGCTGAACAAAAGTAACCCAGTGCCCAAGACAATGACCAAAACAGCAACCAGACTGGCACTAAGTGTGACAAATGAATAATCTGCAAATAGAAAACACATACATATTAAAATAACATCACAATTAAAATATAGGGTTTCTCTGTACACATTTGTACTATATAGTTGAAAGTAGCATATTACTTTATACTTACTATCACTGTTACATATTACTTATATTTACTATTAAAGTGTAACAGTGGTTTCCCTTTTTAAAAAAAAATAAAAGTGTAAATCTGGTGATTTTGTTAAATTTTCCTATATATTTTACTAGGGCGTTTAGCATTCTGATGTATTTAAATTGTGCCGGAGCAGCAGAGAAAATCCGTATTCAGTGACTCCAGGTCCTCTACAGGATAGAGAGACATGTTTCAGTCCATTAGCTTTTTCTATAAATGTATTCTCCTGCTCCTGTGCTCTGTTTGACCATTATACTGAGCACCCTCCATGCAGGAATGGAGGAGAGCAGAGTCGTCAGTGCTCGGTATAATAACCAGACACCAGTGGGAATGGGGAGGGATACCTTGTGCATTTGGTATTGCTGCAGCAGACAGACTGAAGACAAGTTGTTCCTCTAGCTTGTACAGGACCCATATTCAGCATCTACTGAGAGCTATAAGGGTTTTCCCGAGCAACAGTAGGTTGCTGTTAGCATAGGGGCTGTTGTTTAGGTACATCCTAATATATAAAAAAAAAAATCAATAACTACAATTTCACTTAAAAAACAAACAAAAAACAATACAACAGTTTCGTGGAGAAACTGGTGCAAAGGAAAACTGGCTTAGTTGTCCATAGCAACCAAAGAGATTCCACCTTTTCATTTTTCAGAGCTCCTTTGGATAATGAAAGGTTCAATCTGATTAGTTGCTATGGGCAACTAAGCGCACTTTTCATTTGCACCAGTTGCGATAAATCTCTCCTTATAACTGTAACTGGCCTCTCCTCTCACCCTTATTTCCCTTGAGAAATAAATGTTTCAATTGTACTTGTCACTCATCATTTTGCATAGGAAATAGTATGTGTGCATATATAAAACTTTGTAATATACCTTATTAGAAGGTGGAGAGAGGAGGACAGAGCATGATACTACAGACCGATCCCCCTACAGGGGGCACTGTAGGGGGACATAAGGCATTCTTATTACTACTGGGGGCTCTATAGGAGTGACTTATAGAGCCACTTTATTTCTACTAAGAGCACTATGGGGGGGTCTTGTTACTAATGAGGGGTCTGTAGAGAAGGGGGACAATAGGGGGGTCCTATGTCTACTGGGGGCTCTGTGAGGGCACTATTAATACTGGAGGGCTATTTTACAAATGGAGACACTCTTGGGGAGCATTATCTCTGTGGGGGCACTGTAGGGGGCAGTATTACTAATGAGGGCATTCTAGAAGGGAATTACTATTGGTGGGACTTTGAGGAGCACTATTACTATGGGGAGGACTATCTGTATGGCACAAATTTTTTTTCACGGTATTACTTGGGGGTATTGGGGAGCACAGCGAACAGCAGGATTACACTGTTGTGTCTCCAAGTTGGGGGATGATGATAGAAAAGTGAGGAAGCTAAGATATCTGTGTGTCAAACTCTTCAGAGACTTGGAGCAGCTGAAAGAAGTTGTCCGGACTGGAGAAGATGACGACAGAGAAGATCTACATCAGAGGGGACGTCACCTGGGAGGCACTGGATGTGGTATGTGCTGCTGTATAGCAGGTACAGTAAAATGTCTGTAGAGTATATGGAGGGGTGGTGGGGGGGGTCGACTTAAAGAATTCGGCCATATGCATTGAGGCTTGGGCCCAGGATTTTTTTGAGACCCTCACAACGCCCCTGCTAAAGACTCTCTGTCTAGTCGGTGTGTGAGACTTACGCTGTAAGAGAGGAGAGGGCGCAGCAGTATGGATGCATCTGAGAGTACACATAACTCTAAGATCACACCTAGAAGTGTCTGCTTACTTGGCAAGGATGGTGAGATAAAAAGGACATTTAGAAAATCAGCAGAGGGAAACAACTTACCCCAGATATCCAAGTTAGAGCTAATTGCTCTTTGTGTAACAATAAGTACTTTTTAAAAGAAATGAGTAATCAGAAATGTACATTTTATTTAAATCTGGGTTTTATTATAAACATATTTGCCTTTCTGCCTTCTCAGATAACTCCTCCCCAGCCTCTTGCTTGGCCCGCCCTGTAAGCCCCTTGCATCATCTAGTGTGCTGGCCGAGATCCCGCCGACGCATGCCCAGCGTTGAACTGCGCACTCATGGGATCTCGGCCAGCACACTGGATGACACAAGGTGCTTACAGGGCGGGCCAAGCAAGAGGCTTGGGAAGAGTTATCTGAAAAGAAGGCAGAGCGGCCTGGGCACTTACAGCCCGAACTCCACCCCTGGGCACTTGCAAGCCTTCATTTGCCTATGAATAAGGCCTCTTGCACACGAACGTATTTTTTTTTCAGTGTTTTGCTGTCCGTTTATAACGGATCCGTTTTTCAGTATTTTGCTTCCGTTTTGTTTCCGTTTTGGTTCCGTTGTTCCGTTCCGTTTTTCCATTTGGCATATACAGTATACAGTAATAACATAGAAAAAATTGGGCTGGTCTTAAACTTTTCAATAGATGGTTCCGCAAAAAACGGAACGGAAGACATACGGATGCACTTCATTATGCTTTCCGTTTTTTTTGCAGACCCATTGACTTGAATGGAGCCACTGAACGTGATTTGCGGACAAGAATAGGACATGGTCTATATTTAAGGGTCCATTCACACGTCTGTGTGTGTTTTGCGGATCCACTGATCCGCGGATCCGCAAAACACGGAAACCGGCAATGTGCGTTCCGCATTTTGCGGACCGCACATCGCCGGCACTCTCATAGAAAATGCCTTTTCTTGTCCGCAATTGCGGACAAGAATAGGACATGTTCTATTTTTTTCGGGAACGCAATTGCGGACCCGGAAGTGCGGATCCGCAATTGCGGAACAGAATTGCGGACGTGTGAATGGGGCCTAAACAGAACAGAAAAAACTGAGAAACGGAAACGGAAGGCATACGGAGACACTTCAGTATTTTGTGCAGACCCATTGAAGTGAATGGTTCAGTATACTGTCACTATATTGAACTGAAAAAACTGCCAGTATACGGTCCGTAAAATACGTTCGTGTGCAAGAGGCCTAAGGCCTTATTCACACGTCCGTTGTGTTTTGCGGATCCGCAAGTTTGCGGATCCATAGTACAGTAAATACATAATAATAGGTCTCTGCTATATACTCACTAGAGAATTTGGTGTTTGTACTTGCTGTTTTATGTATTTACAGCTGAACAAAAGTAACCCAGTGCCCAAGACAATGACCAAAACAGCAACCAGACTGGCACTAAGTGTGACAAATGAATAATCTGCAAATAGAAAACACATACATATTAAAATAACATCACAATTAAAATATAGGGTTTCTCTGTACATATTTGTACTATATAGTTGAAAGTAGCATATTACTTTATACTTACTAGCACTATTACATATTACTTATACTTACTATTAAAGTGTAACAGTGGTTTCCCTTTTTAAAAAAAATAAAAGTGTAAATCAGGTGATTTTGTTAAATTTTCCTATATATTTTACTAGGGCGTTTAGCATTCTGATGTATTTAAATTGTGCCGGAGCAGCAGAGAAAATCCGTATTCAGTGACTCCAGGTCCTCTACAGGATAGAGAGACATGTTTCAGTCCATTAGCTTTTTCTATAAATGTATTCTCCTGCTCCTGTGCTCTGTTTGACCATTATACTGAGCACCCTCCATGCAGATCAGAGTCGTCAGTGCTCGGTATAATAACCAGACACCAGTGGGAATGGGGAGGGATACCTTGTGCATTTGGTATTGCTGCAGCAGACAGACTGAAGACAAGTTGTTCCTCTAGCTTGTACAGGACCCATATTCAGCATCTACTGAGAGCTATAAGGCCCCTTTCACACGGGGGAGTTTTCCGCGCGGGTGCAATGCATGAGGAGGACGCATTGCACCCGCACTGAATCCGGACCCATTTATTTCTATGGGGCTGTGCACATGTGCGGTGATTTTCACGTATCACTTTTGCGTTGCGTGAAAATCGCAGCATGTTCTATATTCTGCGATTTTCACGCAATGCAGGCCCCATAGAAGTGAATGGGGATGCGGGAAAATCGCAATCATCCGCAATCATGTGCGGATGCGTTGCGATTTTCCCGCATGGTTGCTAGGATACGATCGGGATGGGGACCCGATCGTTATTATTTTCCTTTATAACATAGTTATAAGGGAAAATAATCGCATTCTAATTACAGAATGCAATGTTCCCCGGGCTATAGAGGGTTAAAAATAATAAAGAGTTAACTTACCTTCTCCCATTGTACGCGCAGAGCCCCAGAACGTCTTCTCTCTTGATGGTTGGGATGCTTGAGGACCTGTGGTGACATCACGGGGTCACATGGTCCAATCATAGAAGCATTTGAGTGGACCATGTGACCCATGTGATCCTGTGACATCACGGCAGGTCCTTCATCCAACATCTGTTGGATGAAGGACCTTTGGTGACATCACAGGATCACATGGGTCACATGGTCCACTCAAATGCTTCTATGATTGGACCATGTGACCCTGTGACGTCACCACAGGTCCTGAAGCAAGCAATCATCAAGAGAGAAGACGTTCTGGGGCTCTGCGCGTACAATGGGAGAAGGTAAGTTAACTCTTTATTATTTTTAACCCTCTATAGCCCGGGGAACATTGCATTCTGTAATTAGAATGCGATTATTTTCCCTTCTAACTATGTTATAAAGGAAAATAATTACATATACAGAATACTCATCCCGAAACCGGACTTCAGTGATGAAGTCTGACTTCGGGTCTGGGTACCAAGCATGCAGATTTTTTCACGCGCGTGCTAAACGCACTACAAACGTTAGCACACGCGCGGAAAAATCATGGCGATTCCAGCAACGCACCCGCCTCTTATCCAGCGAGAGGCCTAAGGGTTTTCCTGAGCAACAGTAGGTTGCTGTTGGCATAGGGGCTGTTGTTTAGGTACATCCTAATAAATTATGGAAAAAAAATCAATAACTACAATTTCACTTACAAAACAAACAAAAAACAATACAACAGTTTTGTGGAGAAACTGGTGCAAAGGAAAACTGGCTTAGTTGTCCATAGCAACCAAACAGATTCCACCTTTTCATTTTTCAGAGCTCCTTTGGATAATGAAAGGTTCAATCTGATTAGTTGCTATGGGCAACTAAGCGCACTTTTCATTTGCACCAGTTGCGATAAATCTCTCCTTATAACTGTAAGTGGCCTCTCCTCTCACCCTTTTTTCCCTTGAGAAATAAATGTTTCAATTGTACTTGTCACTCATCATTTTGCATAAGAAATAGTATGTGTGCATATATGAAACTTTGTAATATACCTTATTAGAAGGTGGAGAGAGGAGGACAGAGAATGATACTACAGACCGATCCCCCTACAGGGGGCACTGTAGGGGGACATAAGGCATTCTTATTACTACTGGGGGCTCTATAGGAGTGACTTATAGAGCCACTTTATTTCTACTAAGAGCACTATGGGGGGGTCTTGTTACTACTGAGAGGTCTGTAGAGAGGGGGGACAATAGGGGGGGTCCTATGTCTACTGGGGGCTCTGTGAGGGCACTATTAATACTGGAGGGCTATTTTACAAATGGAGACACTCTTGGGGAGGATTATCTCTGTGGGGGCACTGTAGGGGGCAGTATTACTAATGAGGGCATTCTAGAAAGGAATTACTATTGGTGGGACTTTGAGGAGCACTATTACTATGGGGAGGACTATCTGTATGGCACTAAGCACTATGGGGGGGTCTTGTTACTACTGAGAGGTCTGTAGAGAGGGGGGACAATAGGGGGGTCCTATGTCTACTGGGGGCTCTGTGAGGGCACTATTAATACTGGAGGGCTATTTTACAAATGGAGACACTCTTGGGGAGGATTATCTCTGTGGGGGCACTGTAGGGGGCAGTATTACTAATGAGGGCATTCTAGAAAGGAATTACTATTGGTGGGACTTTGAGGAGCACTATTACTATGGGGAGGACTATCTGTATGGCACTAATTTTTTTTCACGGTATTACTTGGGGGTATTGGGGAGCACAGCGAACAGCAGGATTACACTGTTGTGTCTCCAAGTTGGGGAATGATGATAGAAAAGTGAGGAAGCTAAGATATCTGTGTGTCAAACTCCTCAGAGACTTGGAGCAGCTGAAAGAAGTTGGTCGGACTGGAGAAGATGACGACAGAGAAGATCTACATCAGAGGGGACGTCACCTGGGAGGCACTGGATGTGGTATGTGCTGCTGTATAGCACGTACAGTAAAATGTCTTTAGAGTATATGGAGGGGTGGTGGGGAGGTCGACTTAAAGAATTCAGCCATATGCATTGAGGCTTGGGCCCAGGATTTTTTGAGACCCTCACAACGCCCCTGCTAAAGACTCTCTGTCTAGTCGGTGTGTGAGACTTACGGTGTAAGAGAGGAAAAGGCGCAGCAGTATGGATGCATCTGAGAGTACACATAACTCTAACATCACACCTAGAAGTGTCTGCTTACTTGGCAAGGATGGTGAGATAAAATGTACATTTAGAAAATCAGCAGAGGGAAACAACTTACCCCAGATATCCAAGTTAAAGCTAATTGCTCTTTGTGTAACAATAAGTACTTTTTAAAAGAAATGAGTAATCAGAAATGTACATTTTATTTAAATCTGGGTTTTATTATAAACATATTTGCCTTTCTTTGTCTTTAGTGAGTAGCTCACCCCTTACCAGATCTGTCAGGGTGCTCTAGCCTTCCTGTCCCACCCACACAGCAAAATCAGATTACTTATCTGCTACAGACTTGGAATGTAGAGATCTATTTACAGGACAATTATAGGAACTTTAGATAATTGCCGGCATAATTACCAAGTGCAATAACTTGATCATCCTCTTGTAGGGAACAGCACATTATCTCTACTTTTTATTTGTAAACCTTATATCCATGACTATATTGCTTTTAAACTGATTTAGTGATTAAAGGTGAATTTTTCCGTATGACCCATACGTTAAGGAGTTGCCAGCCTATTTTTTAACATATTTGCCTTTCTGCCTTCTTCTCAGATAACTCCTCCCCAGCCTCTTGCTTGGCCCGCCCTGTAAGCCCCTTGCATCATCTAGTGTGCTGGCCCGCCGACGCATGCCCAGCGTTGAACTGCGCACTCATGGGATCTCGGCCAGCACACTGGATGACACAAGGTGCTTACAGGGCGGGCCAAGCAAGAGGCTTGGGAAAAGTTATCTGAAAAGAAGGCAGAGCGGCCTGGGCACTTACAGCCCGAACTCCACCCCTGGGCACTTGCAAGCCTTCATTTGCATATGAATAAAACTATAAAAATTTGCTGCTGGTCAATGTCAGAACAAAAGAACAAAGGTACCATTCGACTCATGTACATTTATGCTACAGTGCTATGTAAACAGTGTATAGGGTGAAATTGTGCTGACAGACTCCCTGTAATATGTTACTTTTTTTGCAAATATAATTAGTTTTGCAAATATATTGCAATCTTCATACTGGCCAAAGGTACATAAACACTAGACTGAAATGTCCTGTTTTCTGAAGATCACTTTTCAGCTTTACTGTATAGACTACGGGATGGTTAGCAAAGTTATCACTAGTGTTGAGCGAATTGAAGTATCCAAAGTGGACTTCGATCCGAATTTCAGGGAAAATTTGATTAACTGCGAAGCTGAATTTCCTTGTGCTTCGTGGTAACGAATCAGTTTTCCCTGAAATAGGAGGAAAAAAAAGTCAAACTCACTTCATCCATCTGATTGTGTAGAGGTCGCCGCAGCCATCTTGATTGAAGATCCAGCACGAAAGGTGATGTCATCACACACTGTCCAGGATTTTGCCCTGGATCTTTAATCAAGATGGCCACGGTGGCCGCTAAGTGATCAAATGTATGAGGTGATTTTTGTTTTTTTTCTCACTGGATTAATCCCTGACAAATTATGATAAATGAGCTGCGATTTGTGCAATGCTGAAGCCCAGGCCTTTTTTCCACCACATTTGTATTTGTTTCAAATAAATGTAATCACATAATTTTTTTTAGGTGAGGCATATAGCCTCAGGTGAAAGACTGTTATTCATATAAGAATAAAAGGCTAAGGACACCTTCGGGGGCATATTTAAAATTATTGCATTCAGTCTTTATTAAAAAATATTCAAGAGTTTCTATTCTACTGCCTTCAGTTTCACCACATCTGCAAACTGTTGCTTCTTCTCAGTGAAATCCGTCAGTTTTACTACATTTAACTAAAGACTTTTTTTTTACTTTACCATTAAAGAGTATGCACTCTGTGTGGGAAATGATTATGATTATTTTGGAAGATACTACTGATTTTGTACTTTTTAAAAAAATGTACTTAAAAACAGGCTCTGAAGTTATCCCTTATTCGTCTTTGGAGCTCAGTGCAGTACTGAAGGCTAAAGATGTTCTCGGTTCACAACTAAATACAGAACTGTCCTGCTGCCCTCACTGCCTCCTTCCTATATATCACTATAGCTGACCTTATATAAGATAGAAATACTTTTGCCCGGTCTCCCTGGTATCTCTACACTATCAGCGCTGACAGGGTGTGTGCTCTGTATTCCTGGCGTGCTCATTAAAGGGATTATCCAGTATCTACAACAGCGCCCCATGTGCCGGGCCCCTCCGTGAGAATATACTTACCCGGCTCCCCATGCCTCTTCTGGTCTGCCGCTGCTGCTTCTCCCTGTACACGGATGAAAACATCCAGTGTTGGGGAGGGGAGCAGCTAATGGCAGACGGGAATGAGCCTCTCTAGCGTCACCTGCGGTGCTAGGGAGGCTTGTCCCCATCCCCGCCTGCCATTGGCTGCTCCGCCCCCGACACCTGATGTTTTCATCCGTGTACAGAGAGAAGCATCAGCGGTGGTGCCGACGTGTCGAGTGGAACAGGAAACCGTTTATCAGCAGTAGATTGCACCTTATAAACAGGGATGTGCTGACAACAAACAATGAATCTGTATTGGGGCATATGGTCATTGGTTGTCTTCATTACATAACCCCTTTTACCTAGTTCTATTTAGAACTGATCAGTTGAATACATTCTGCCTCTGTTTTATACACAGAAATTAATATTAAGAATTGCAATTATTTATCTACAAAAGGAGAAGGTTACCTTGAGTTACACCTACCATTTAAATTAGAACAAATACACTATTAAAAGAATTACAGTGTTTTTTACCTGGAAGTGTTCTCACCACAAAATATTGTATATCACTTTTCCTCTCTTTACCAACTGAAATATATACATTTCCATTATATTCCATGTCAGGAGACAAACCAGACACTTCAAACGCTCTCTCTGTCTGGGTTTTTTGCCACTATAATGTAATGTAAAAAAAGAACGTATGGCTTAGATTCATAATGTATTAAATAACAACTCTAGCCACATTAGTCACCACTCACCAATAGTCGCCAATGACAAACCTAACTGTACTGATCAGTGGGTATGGAACCATTGTATCAAACTACTAGTTTGTCTTTGGGCAAAGCAAAAAAAAGGCAATTTTCCTACTTTAGGGGAAAAAAGCCCTTCCGGAATATAAAAAATAATAAAAAATATATAATGAAATAAAAAATATAAAATAAAATACATAATAAAATATATAATGTAATAATTTGTACCATGACTGCAGTGGCTGTAAAGAGCATTAAAGAGGATTGCCACTCAAAAAAAAAACTGCCAATATAGTAATAGATACAAAAATATTTCATTTTTCTATTCTGTTGTTTTTGAATAAGTGACATCAGCAAGATCAGCAATGTTCAGTTAGTTTCTCAGAAAGGGGGGGTTAAACTGTCACTTCTGTCACTGTCACATGCTGGTAAATAAATTGAGACAAATCATAGTATAATAGAGTTACAGCACTCTAATTAAACTGTAATAGTACAGTTGTGTTATATATAAAAAGAAAAATCATTCATGTAAATAGACATTACAAGTAGCGTCTAGTCAAATAATACAAGAGCATTAAAAGGGAGACGAACAAGGAAAGAGAGGAGGAGAGGGAAGAGTGGAATAAGGCAAAAGGAGAAAGGGAAATCAGTCAAACCAACATAATTAGATTAACCACTGCGTATGTCTACACCATAGAAGATTCTGTCACTTCTAAGTTGGGCTCTGCTATGTTGATTGCATTATGTACATTGTATATGGAGCAGGACGTGATACCATGTAAGTTGGACTTGACAGAGCATGTGAAACGACCATTGGCCAACTCATCACTACTTCTTCCCACTAGGAAGTCAAAAATTGCACATTGCCAGAAATTGTAAAATGAAATTGTTCCTTGCAGAAGTTTGCAATTATCCCTTTTGTCAATGTTTATAACATAAATGTATGTCTTTAAATTAAAAATTAATAAAAAATACTTTGGAAAACACAACTTACTATGTCTTTTTTCTCAGGATTGAAAAAGTTTAAGTTGTACTCAAAATGATCATTTTTGTACAGATCTTCCACTGTCACTGGCTGCTTGTCTCTGCCCCTTATTGGTACAGGAGGAGTTGGAACAAAAATTGTTATTGAATTCACATGCTGAATATAGTTCAATTTTGGTAAAATCAGATATGCTGTAAAGAGAAGCAAAAAAAATAAAAAGTTAATATGATGTTAAAACATAGAGAACTATCTATCATATTGGAAATTTATTAATGAAGTAGCCAAAAAGTCACATAGCTTTATAGAATCTTTACTGTAAATGCAGCGAGACTACAGGGGAAAGATGTTTTATAGGAAAGCTGAAACACTCCAAAGATGCTGATAATGGAATCTAAACAGCAATCTTTCTAGGAAGATATCTGTTGGTCGTGTGCTTGTTAGGTCTTCACATAAATACTGTATATGCACTTCGATTCTCAGAAGGTGCATCCTTATTTTTATAAGGAGATGGGTAAGACACCACTGGGGAAAGTAGTGTCAGGGCTGCCATCAGGCATTATCAGGGCTGCCATCTGGAATTTTCACAGCCTCATATAGGCAATCTGTATGGGTCCCACCCCCAAGCTCGCACTCTGACTCTTCTCACATTTATAGCCATAACAACCCACAACACTTTTTTGTGTCAGGCCATTTTGCCACACACATAAGTAAGATTTTAAGGTCTACCTACTTTTATTATGGGTTAAGTAAAGTAATACAAATTACACCATTTTTATTCACTTTTTTGCTGATCACTTTTTGTGATATTTAATAATAAGTATGTTACAAAAACACATTAATTGTAATGGTTTTTGCGCCGTTATTTTTTCTTTTGCTCCCTTGCTGGTGTAGATTTAAGCTGTTTTCTCCGCCAAAAAAACTGGTGTGGAAAATGATAAACGAGATGGGCCTGCCAGTGTGGCGTGAGCAGGGAAATAATGCAAATTTTACTGCACAAATGGAATGCAACAAGATTTGCAACCTATTTATGCCACTTAACTTTTACTTCAGGTTTTCTTTTACTTTCAGAAAGCTAGAAAGTAAAAGTTACATTTTTAAATGTCTTAACCTTTACTAAACGAATTATTTTATAGGCCTCTACTGGTTATTAAACCCAGGACCTTTTATATAGCAGGCTTACCACTGCACTATAGTTAGACTGTAGTTAGTCTGTTAGCAAGACAGATTTTCCCACGCTTAAAAAGCTACTAAATTGTATTACTGTTTTCTGCAAAGGCATAATATTACATGGTATAAAGAGTATCATGGTTTAGGACCTTTTTAGACAAATAGGGGCACATTTATTAAGACCAGCATTTTAGACACTGGTTTTAATAAGCCCTATAGCTGGCAATGGATCTCTGAAGTTATAAAGAGGCACTGATCTCTACATAACTTCGGCGCATCCAGCACTGATTCTAAATGTAAGACAGCTTCATTGCTGTCTTACATTTAGACAATTTTCTATGCCTAAACCAGGTGTAGCAAATTATGAATTAGACAAGCCTGCCGCATATTAAAAAGGATATTAGAGACCCCAAGTTCCTGGCCTAGGCCTATGACTGAAGTACTGCCTTGATGGCAGCCCGAGGCATGATGAAAATGTCAAATCTTTTTTCTGTAGAACTGCCCCCATATGAATTGTTCTGTTAGCTGATCCTGCCAAAATCATAGGGTGCAGCTGACATTAAACTAATATTTATGGCCAATTATTTCCCTAGAGTTTATATTCTTCACAGTAATTCAATCATTTTAATCAAGTTACTAATATGGTATGAACCTTAAAGGGTTCAGCTGTTTGAATAGGACACGGTGCTCCACACGAGTGCCGCATCCTGCTCATTACACTATGTGTCGTCTACTGTGGAGTGGTGGCGTAGTGTAATTACAAGTACCTGCTCTATTCAAGTAAATGGAGTGAGTACTTGTCACAAGACGATATGCAGTGTAATGAAGAGAAAGCAGCGCTCCCATGCAGCGCTGCCTTCTCTTCAAACCGCTGATAGGTGGATTGCCGGGTGTCAGACCCACCAATCGGATATTGATTACCTTTCCTGAGGATAGGTCATCAATATAAATGGCAGGACAACCCCTAAGGTAAGATGTGAAAAATTAACCCCATTTAGTAGGCCATCAGGAACAACCACAGAAAATAACAGCAAGCTTATGATATGGCGGAATTAAATGAAATACTGTAAAGTGTGGTGTTTCCAGCAAATAAAAATTATTATAAAATCAGCTGACAATAGTTAACAATGACCTCAATGGCTGAGGCAGGTCACTGCAGTGGACCGTGATTGTCTGACCAGTCGTTTCCTGTGTGTTGAAAGGGACCAGAAAGCAGAGGTCAGTGAGTAACCCAAGCAGCATCTGAACTCCCCTGGAGTGGCAGGGGATCAGTGAGGTGGATGGTGTTTTTTTTTGTACACCATTGTGAACTAGTTTAAAAATAGTTTTTATTTGCTGCACAACCCCTTTACTCAACTTCTGAAGGTTTTGCATACCCTTATTACTTTGCCGATTCCTTCTTTTTTAAATAGTCTGAATATGTTCACGAAAGGGTGGCATTTATCTTTAGATAATACAGGGTTACTTGTTTCTGCCGCTCTGTATTGTATCTTGATCCAGAGATCTACTTGATTAATAGCGAGAGATACTGGCACATGACAGCTATAAACATATTTTAAAATATGTGTGGGTGGCATGTCAGCTATCGTGGCATCATAAAGCTGGCACAGGCATAACACATTTGCACAATACAACCAATAAGCTGTACATACAGTAATTTAGATAGGTGGTCTGTTCTGTGCAAAATGTATAGTATAAAGGGGTTTTCCGGGATACAGATATTGATGATCTATCCTCAGCATAGGTCATCTATATCAGATTGGTTGGGGTCAACGTAAGAAATATGTTTGAATCTGTTTTTATAGTGCATATGACACGTCAATTATCATATTGGATTACGTCACAAGGTCATATGGTTCAATTAGTTTACTGGATTGCTTAACTTGTATTATATGTGATAAATTATTTTTACACTAAACAGCTATAAGGAAGGAAGGATTATTGCATTAGAACTGTATTAACGGTGTAAAAACTATTATATAGATTGATTTAAAGTAATCACCTAATAGATGCTGAAATTCCACTTCAATTTGCTTGGACACTATACAGTGTACAGAGTGGAGGCTAAAAGCTCCATACACTGTAGTTTCTGGCTCTGTTGTACTGCACTTGAATGGGAGCTGAGCTGTAGTACACTGGCATGGCCACTACACAGTTTATGGCACTGTCTGCTTCCAGCTCAGTACACTGTATAGTTTCCGGTACTGGTCGCTGCCCGAAACAGCTGATCAGTAGGTGTACTACCCTGAGGATAGATCATCAATATCTAAGTCACTAAAACCCCTTTTAAGTTCATTTAGACATCATCAGCATTACAGTATAAAGTAACATCAAGGAAAACTCTATATTGCAATTTATGAGGAATGTCATTAAATATTAAAGTTCATGTTGTATTATATCTATATATTTGACATATCTCTTAGAAATACTCACTGTCATCTCTCGGGTTCAGTCTTTTTGATATGACCCAGTCAGAGGTACAATTTGTGGACAATGCCTTGACTCTCCCAAAATACTGGTTTGCCATGAAGTCTTCTTCATCACCAACTATTACATGTGTCAAATTACAGTAAACCCTGGTGATATTTTGACAATCAGGAAGCAGCAACCATTCTGTTTTCCCGTATCTACATAAATATGAGGAGAATGCTTAGAAACGCCAACCAGGACCGAGTCTGCAGCAAGCATTATCTCTATCCAAGAGACTTCAGAAAACTAAAATGTCTTTAAATCGACAGAGTAAAAATCCTTTAACCAAGCATCAATAGGATCTAAGAGGTGTTATTTTATAAAAAATGTATTCACATCTGTGTTTTCCCTTTCTGCTATTGAGATCTGTCATAGGATCTCAATAGCAGGGGAAAATTCTTCCATTTTCTCCCTATTCATTGTCAATGGGGACAAAACTGAACTGAACGAAATGAAATGCACCAGAATGCATTCCGTTCCGATTGGTTGTCTCCCCATCCCGGACAGAATAACGCTGCAAGCAGTGTTTTTCTGTTCGTGATGTGGTGCAGAGCAAGCAGGATCCATCATGACACACAATGTAAGTCACATTGACTTATGGGGATGGATCCGATTTCTCTGACCCAATAGAAAATGGATCCATACCCCGATTGACTTTCAATGGTTTTAGAAACGGATCCGTCATGGCTATTTTAAAGATAATACAACTGGATCCGTTCATAATGTATGCAGACGGTTGTATTATCATGACGGAAGTGTTTTTGCTGAACCGTGACAGATCCAGCAAAAATGCTGGTGTGAAAGTAGCATAAGAGTAAAGAAACTTTTTTGAGACAGTCCAACATAAAATGTTAATGTAAACACTGTTATTAGGCTTTCTAAAAGGCTATTTCTGCTGTTTACTCTCAGGTCTTGAGAAGTTCTGTATTATTGGTGACAGGGGGTAGGGTGAAGATATTGGGGGTGCAAAGGTTTTAGTCACACCTGTGCTTTGATGACTGAGTTTGCACTCTGGCACATTCATGAGAAGACACCAGTATTATAAATAGTACATACTAGAGGGGCTCTCTGCACATTTTGCATTGGGGCCCAGGAGCATCAAGTTACACCGCTGTATATTATTCTCCAGTTCTGTGCTGGACACAAGTGGTAGATTATCAGATTATTGGATGTGGGTTTAAAGGTGGCTCAGGTAACAGTTACACCTGGGCCCTGTACCTGATAAGGAGACTCAGTATTGGTGGAACATGGTGAGGGGCTGTTACACATTTTATATTATTGAATGCTGTTTTAAAGAATAATCTTTGAGGAAGATTTATTATGTGGAGAACTTTTAAAATCAGTTTTACAGGAGTCTGAATTGTCATAATTTATGTCAAATGTATCAAATTTACCAGGATGTTTGATATATTTGAAGCATCTTTAAGTCTAACACTTCTGTCTTGAGATGTTACTCCACTTTCTATGCCACCTCTTTACTGGAGTTAGATTGTAAATTTTTAAAATTTTTGATAAATCTGGCATAAGCTTAACAGGCTAACCATGGCCACTTTCCCACCCACTTTTTAAAACTATGGTTAGCGGTATAAAAATGCAAAATGGCGCAACATTTTTACTCATCTAAGATCAAAAAGCCACAGAGCCCTATTTTGTGACTTTTTAGAGTCAGAATTGTGAAGTGAAGACATGATGAATTTGCCCCTTGGTATTTAAAAAAATAATCTAATGTGCACATTTTTAAGTAGTACTATAAATGTTTATTCTTGCAAGAAAAAGTTTAACTGATATGCTTATTTTATGTAACTAGATCTTGGTATTTTTATGTTTTATTCTATAGTCATATTTCCTTGTGCACAAGAAATAACAGTGAAAATCAAGCAGATAACTTGAACATGAATGGTCAACAGAAAGGTTAAAAATAAATTACAATATCAGTGTATCAATTTATCACTCCCAAAAATGTGACCCCAAAAGGTTGCACATTTTTGCACAAAACACAATAATATGCAACTTTTTGTGATTTTACATTGCTAACTGCACTTCTGGCAGAAGTGCACAAATAAAGATGCACAAAATGTATCAAACATCAGGGAAAGTTTGATAAATTTGGCAGATATTACCCCAACCTAGACTCATATGGATTATAGGATATATAGATATGATATAGAGTTCTGTGAATCTGTGAAAATTAGCAATTTTTTTTTACCAATTTCCTATTATGTTATTGTAGTTTTACCATGTAAGATCTTGGGAGCTAAAGTACAGATTTAGCCAAGTGCTAACAAGGCAAGTTTCAGATTTCTTCACCTAAAGAATGATGGCCTGTGTACACCAGTTTTTGTTGTGAACGGTGTTACTTAAATTATGCCAAATTTGACGTTTTAGCAGCAAAATTTGTGACTTTTCTTGTTCAACACTAAACTTGAAAAGTGACAAGTAAAGTGGAAGTGGCCTCCAAAGAGAATTTTACATCTGCTGAGATCCAAAGTAAATTTAAAGGGTGTGTTAACAGTTTTGTTTGATGCAATAGGCTGGGACACGGGGCAGGAAGTAATACATACCTCTGTCCTTGCGTTTAATTACTGTAGTGCTGAGCAATTTACTTAAAATCTTGTGAACACCACTCCCAAAATTGTGCCGACGGTGGCATGCAGGCTGAAGTGCTTCAGCCTCAGTGTTTGAACTGCTCAAACCGCTAAATCCCTTCCCTCCTTGCTGTTAGTGATGGCTCTGTCAAACCAAACAATTGCTACAGCCTTCACTCACAGTAGTAGGGGGCTCAAACACTGAGCCTGAAGCACTTTAAGCCTGCTATCAGAGTACTTCCAGGAGCGGTTCCTGTGAGATTTAAAAGGGTTTCCAAGACTTTAAAGGGCTTCTGTCACCCTCAAAATGCATTTTTCATCAGCTGACATTAGCTATTTGCTAATGTCCTCTGATCTCAAACATACTTTTCTTACATTCCCCTGTGATTTCGTTCTTTTAAAATTCTTACTTTTATTATATGCAAATATCTTCACTACCAGCAAGTTGGGCGGTAACTTGCTGGTAGCTGCCGCATCCTCCAGTTGCCGACACGCCCCCTCTCCTCTGGATAGACAGGGCCAGCGAGCCCTCTCCTGACGCTGGCCCTGTCTTCTCATTAAGTCCCGCGCCTGCGCCGTAACATTCTTGAATTGACGCAGGCGTACTGAGTGAAGGACGCCAGCTCTGTCCTCAGTGCGCCTGCACGTATTACGTCACAGTACACCCATGATGTAATTGGCGCAGGCGCACTGAGGACGGAGCTGGCGTCCATCACTCAGTACGCCTGCGTCAATTCAAGAATGTTACGGCGCAGGTGCAGACTTAATGAGAAGACAGGGCCAGCATCAGGAGAGGGCTCGCTGGCCCTGTCTATCAAGAGGAGAGGGGGCGTGTCGGCAACTGGAGGATGCGGTGGCTACCAGCAAGTTACTGCCCAACTTGCTGGTAGTGAAGATATTTGCATATAAAGTAAGAATTTTAAAAGAACGAAATCACAGGGGAATGTAAGAAAAGTATGTTTGAGATCAGCTGACATTAGCAAATAGCTAATGTCAGCTGATGAAAAAAGAATTTTGGGGGTGACAGAAGCCCTTTAATACTGATGACCTAATTTATGGATTGAGAAGATGAATAAGTGGCAGCAGCATATCCCATGATTCTTCTTTATTAGAACTCTACAGCATACTTTACAGCATACATAAAAACCAAATCAAACAATCAAATGGTCAATACACATATATATATTAAGAACAAAATCTTAAATTAGGGGACACTACACCTGTAGGTCGAGGGATGTAGTTTACATGATCCAATGTCCATATAGCTACATATATGTGGGTGAAACCACTATGGAGCTCAGGGAACGGATCAACAAACATAATAGTACCATCAGGAAGGGTATGGTTGAGAAGCCTGTGGCGAAGCATTTTATTGACTGCGGACACTCTATCGGTCAACTACGTTATTGTGCTATTGACTATGTGGGACCAATAAGGGGGGGGGATAAGAATAAATTACTGAGAAGGAAAGAGTTAAAATGGATCCATACCCTAAAGTCATTACAGCCCTATGGGCTGAATTTGGAGTTCAATGTAGCCAGTATTGATTAGGTAGGTGAGTTTCCCTCATCAGTATTTGTTATATGTGGTATTTTATGTAAGTGGGAGATTTGTTTTGTCCACATTGTTTTATATATTATGATTCACCCACAGAAGTCGTGTGACCCCCTCTATGGTTTATGGGATCTAGAATATGGGTGTATAGAATTAGATTTCACTGACTGGTTAAACATATTAAAAGAATAGGTTTCCTAATATGTAGTCTATAATCCTATTATGCACCGCTATATGACTATATAGGGGTGATTACTATAGCATAAGAGATCACCTGTGTATCCCTAATATAATGTATATTCTGAAAGCGTCCTCCTAGAGGCATGGGTTCCCTAGGTTACAGGACGCTTTGCCTCACATCAGGCGGGCTGGTGGGGCGGGATCGACGCGGGGATGTCGTCACTGGCGTTGACTTGAGAGAGAGATCTCGCTACACGCTGCCGCTGATGAATGGGAGCAAGCGACATAGACTGAGGGACATGCGCATTACAGATGGGAGGACGCAGACTGGAGTGAGAACGAGGTGCACTCCAGGAGGAGTATGGGACAACGGTGTGGAATCTATTAACATTGTGTAAAATAGGTAGTGAAACCTTGGATATCCGGATAGGTAGAGATGCCTCAGCGGAGGTCTCTGATTATATTTGATTGGATTATACAACTGTGGGAGGATTTTGTTCTTAATATATATATGTGTATTGACCATTTGATTGTTGTGCTTGATAAAGGCTGTTACACAGCCGAAACGTCGCGGTTTTTATGTATTCTGTAAAGTATGCTGTAAAGTTCTAATAAAGAAGAATCATGGGATATGCTGCCGCCGCTTATTCAACTTCTCTATATTGATTTACGGCTTGGATCTGCGGTTCTTGCAGGGCTACTGCATCTGATTGGGGCCATATAGACCTGGGAGTGCTGCTTCTACCTTTTGTTGTGACTATTTTATGGATTAGTCATCAGTACCTGATCGGTGGGGGTCTGACACATGGGACCCCTGCCTATCAGCTGTTTGAGAAGGCACTGACTGTGATCGCTGCAGCCTTCTGTTTGCTAACCAAGCACAGCGCAGTACCTTGTGTAGCTACTGTACTTGGTATCGCAGCTCAGCCTCATTCACTTCTATGGAGCTGAGTTGCATCTAGGCCATGTAATCAATGAATTTTTCATCAAATGGCCTAGGAAAAGCTGAAGAAGGGTGCACTACTGCAAGCGCCACTGCCTTCTCAAACAGCCGATTGGCGGAGGTCCTGGGAGTCGGATCCCCACTGATCAGATACTGGTGACCTATCGAGAGGTCATCAGTATCAAAGTCTCAGAAACCCCTTTAGAATTAACCTTCTCAATTATATGGTGATTGAAAGCAGGGACAGAGGTATGTATAACCTCCTGACACCTACCTCTAGCCATGTTGGTTAGCCAACTCATTTAAGTTAACAGATATTAACTTACCGTTTGTATTGGACATTGAATGATACATCAGGTGCCAAATCATGTTTGCTCCAGTGCAATATGTATTCAAAATTTCTTGCAGTAAAGGTCACATTGTATTTAGAGATGTTCAGGTAGCTGTGACAAACATGCACTGGAATAAAAATGTTAATGATAATAAAATAAAAATATTAACCCCTTATAGACAATTTTGGCTTTAAGGGCTCTGTATTTTTTTTTTGTCTTATCACATTCTTAAGCCATTTCTTGAGCCAAACACAGGATTGGATAAAAACAGAAGAAGACTCAGGCTTTCTTTCATACCTTTACTTTCTTTTTTAATACACTTCTTTTTTTGGCTTAAGAAACTGCAAAAATTATGTTTTACCAACCTTACATAGGTATTCTTATCTAGAAGTGGTGCTTATAAGGAGCAGAAGAGATACAATATATGTAGCCTCATAGAGTGCCTACAACTCTGTAATTCAAAATGTAGGGGCTCTTTGTGACATCATATTCTATAGCATATAACTTCGCCAGGTGCACAAGGTGTGTTTAAGTGCCGTGTGAAATATGAAAATAATGCAAAATCTCAAAGAGTTTTAGGAAAACTGCATAATTTTGACAAAATGTCATAATGATCATGTTGAAAACCTATTATTTAACCCACATTCTTACTCAAGTTAACAGTCAATCAAACGCAACATTTATTAGATAGCCTAAAGATTAACCTACTACTACATTTAAAAAAATACATACAAATGTTAATTTTCAGATAATTTATAGAAATATTGCAATATATAAGTTTGCAGATTGTTACATAGTCATTTATCTGGCGTGGTGAGTCCATTAAACTCCAAATAAGAGCAATTATCTGTGAAATGAAAAAACATGAATTTTCTTGCCACCTACCAAAATTCAACTGCCTCGAACCATCAGTATTTCCTGTTTCCCATGAAACAAATAGCTACACCCTCTATGTTTGTTCAATAGTGTCTGTAGCACCGCGCATGTCACCGTACAACTGATATACATTTTCCAGTACATGGAGTGACATCATTAGGAAGATCATTCATTATAATGCTCAATACATATCAATGTCTGATTCAATTTTAGTATTGATATTACCCCGGAGAAGTAAAATATTATAGCTATTGTACTCAAACCAATATTACTTCTAATTATACAGTATATACATGGTTTACAACATTGATATTTCAGACTGCCACACCGTTACTTTGCCTTATGACATAATGTATACACAGTTGTAATTATATTTTTTAAAGTTTTTTAGCAATAGAAATATACATATTAATGTTAGAAATATTTCTAAATTAAAATAAAAATTTTATGGGCTTTGGGAGAAAATTAGAATCTGAGGGACTATAGGTTGTACATATTGCAGAAAAAACATCCAAAAACTGCTAGTCTCTTTAAGGCCGCTTTACATGGGCTGACACAGTAAGCTGATATTATCGGGAACGAGTATTTCATTCTTGATAATTGCCTACTCGTCAGATTTAGGTAAGAACTACATTTACATACAGCAATCACCTCCATTGTTGCAATTCCTCGTCCCCATAGAGAATCATTGCTTCTGGAATTCAGATCACTGTTACACAAGATGAGCTGCTGCCCAGACATGATGATGTAGCTTTGTGCACCAGCAATGCTTTCACCTGATGAACGTGTGTTTGCTCGATCATTGGGTGATCATCAGCACAGCACTATTACACAGGACAATTATCGAGAACAACCTCCTTCCCTATAATTGCCTTGATTGTTTGCTGACGTAAAGTCACCTTAAAGGGGCTTTTTCACTTCAACAAATTGCATTTATCATGTAGAGAAAGTTAATACAAGGCACTTACTAATATATTGTGATTGTCCATATTGCTTCCTCTGCTAGCTTGATTTGTTTTTCTGTCACATTATACACTAATCATTTCCATGGTTACAACTAGAGATGAGCGAATTTAAAAAATATTCGATTCGCTGGTTCGCCAAATTTTTTGGGAAAAAATTTGGTTCGACCCAAATTTGTTTGTGGCGAATTTCGTAAAAAAACGGCTATTTACTGGCTGCAGAAAGCCTTTATAGTGGTGTAGAACACGCATAGGGAGTCTGCTTTGGTAGTGAAAAAATACTGTGAGTCCGTATGACATGCAGATGACAGGTGTCGCTCTTAGAATCACTGCACACTTCACTTATTTGGGCAGTCACAGGGCCAAAACTGACCAAATAATTCAAATATGAACTCAGCCTTACAGGTCGATGTTAGCGCCAAGAAGAAGCGCACTCCTTCCACACCCTCGTTAGCTGATTCCACAAAGATGTCTACAGAACTGTTTTATTAAACGCTTATACAAGTAGAGCAGTGTCAAGTGTCAGCAGAAAGTTTGTGTCAACATCACTGATTATTTTTCCCTTCCTCTGATCGATCAGAACAATAACCCCCAAAAAACGCATCCTTCTTCACTCGGTCAGCATTTGGTCAGTAATCCATCAGTATTGCAATGCCAAAAAAAACAGAAGTGGATCCAAAACAGAGAAGCCAGTACTGATGGGACCATACAGGTCTTAAAGCTGCTACACAGACAAGATCCGTTGTGTGTCTAATTTTTCCTTCCTTCTTACATATCAGAAGAAGGGTCAAATAAATGATCATGTCAGCCAGCCCTAAAGGCAAAATAGGCAAAATAGTGCCTAGTCATGAAGTGGGGAGTGTGGGAACAGCATGAGAAGTCAACAGAGTGGCCCTATGACTTAGTGGTGAGGTGGAAGCAGCATGAGGAGGCCACAGAGCGGCACAAGGACAGTGTGGAGGTGGCAGCAGCAGGAAATTTCCCTCGAAGATTGGGATAATATATTGGCGAATTTAAGTTTACTTTCTTAAATATTAAATATTTAATACATTTTATAAAATAAGTTAAGTGTTGACTAAGACAGGAGAGAATTGGACAGTCTTCTGTTTATTCGACGATGTGGTTGCGATGGAGAAAGCATTCCAAAAAACAAATTCTCTCCACCTGGAGACAAATCCTGTCAAGATTCATGTAAGTGCGGTATCGGCTGCTCATCGAGCCAGGTACTCCTGGGGGAACCTGCCTGACATGAACAGGCCTCTAGTAGCTACAGACAATGAGAAGACAAAGCTTCAAGATTGCTTGGAGCCCGGAAGAGTCGCGAAGTTCATCAAGATTAAAACCATAATTCACAATGTTAAGATTGCTCAAATTTATTAATTATTAGTTTAATCACTATTTTATAACATAAGCTCCCCGGTCAAAAAGCATGGGGAGCCGATTGTCCGTCGATACAAGTAGAAGATTGGGATAATATATTCTCTAACTTAAGATTATTGTCTCACAATTTTAATCACGTTTTTAGTGCAATTTAATATTTTACACAAAGTTTATGTTACGCCAGTATGGCTTAATGAATGTAGTTTGAGGAATACATCTAACTGTCCACGTTGGGACTCACCTGGGGCTGATTATTTACACATGTTCTGGTCTTGTACAGAACTAAAAGAGTAACTGACATGGTTTTACTGAAAAATTGAAAGTAGTGATCCCCTTTATGCTTAAATGTTGGATATTGGGTTATCTTTCTAAGGTTAACTGCCGCAAAGATAAAAATACTTTATTGTTAAAAGTAATGTTTTTGGCCAGACTCTTGATTACAAGGGTCTGGTTTTCATGGAATACGCCAAATGTAACTACATGGTTAAACTTGGTTGAGAAGATCAAGAGATATGAGAAGGTTCTTTTTAAACAAAGAAACATAGGGGAAAAATGGACTAGAATATGGGGTGCTTGGAAATTTTTGTCATTCTTGCTGTAACTCCTCTTTCTTTAGAGAGACGCATCGCAAAGGGGTGGTGGGGGGGGGGGTGGTGGAAGGATTTGGTATCAAGGGTGGGATTAAAAGGGAAGTAAAGTATTAATGATGTTAACTTGATTATGCATGGATAATAATTTCTTTTGATTCTCAATAAAATTTTGGAAAAAAAAAAAAAGATTCAAACCATAACTACCAGCCTCTGGTCTTTTTGTCAGGGAAAACATCACGAGTTCCCAGTCATCATTGATGGAAAGGAGGACATCCTGTGGTGCACAGACATGAAGAGGGTCTTCGGATTCACCCGCACTATACAGACGTCTCAGAAATGAACCGCTCCCGACAGCAGCTCCTGGGAAGGTCAGGGAGCGTCCCGGTCATCCGGGGCATCTATTCGCCCCGCTGAAGGATTATTTTGAAAGTGTGTAGAATCCACACCGGGCCCCCATGCTGCAGATTTATCATGGAGACACCGAATTTTATAATATTACATTATTATATAAAGAAAGAAATAACAGCCCCTTCGTCACCCGGCTCCAAAGTGCGATCAGCTACATTATCATCATCGAGTACTGTCTGCACATCACAGATGTTCTCCTCAACGGTCTCTGGGTCAGGAGCCTGACCGCTTGCAACAGCAGCTCCCACGCCACTCTCCTCATCACTACTTGCCTGCCTAGTAGAGGAAAGGACACAGGCAGGTTGAAGACAGGTGAGAGCACAGGGTCTGCTCCCGGGCCCTGCCAACTAATGGTTGTGTCTGACGAACCCACTGAATCTTGGCTGGGGGTGTCTGATGTCACTTGCGACGAAGTCGAAGATTGAGTCAACCATTCAAGAACCGCTGGGTTGCTGGTCACGACGCAACCGCTAGCTGACACTGGGAGCTCAGGCCTCTCGAACTGACCCCTGCTGCCACGGCTCTATACTCTGCTGCAACCTCTGCCTGCGCCAGGGAACATTTAGGCCTCTGCCACTCCCCTGTGCAGGGCCTGGCACTTCTCTGTCTGACATACTGTTAGATCAAATCAAATGTTAGATCAAATATTTTTTCTCTCGCCACTAATACATGGCAAACTGGGTTTTAGAATATATCACTGCACCGCAGAGCAGAAATTAGGCCCTAATTTTTTTCTACTTTTACACAAAAGGCTTTCCAACAGATAAGTGCAATGCTGAACAGAGAATATATTTTTATTTTGCCACTAAAAAAAGGCAAACAGGGCTTCAGAATAGATCACTGCACCACAGAACAGCAATTAGGCCCTCATTTTTTTTTACTTTAACACAAAAGGCTTTTCAACAGATAAGTGCAACGATGAACTGCGAATATATTTTTATTTCGCCACTAATACATGGCAAGCGGGGCTTTAGAATATATCACTGCACTGCTGAGTGGCAAAGATATTTTTCTTTTTTCCACTAATACAGGCCACAAAAGGGATTTAAAACAGATAATTGCACTGCTGAACAGCAAATAAATTTTTTATTTTTCCACTAATACATGGAAAAAAGGGCTTTAGAACAGATACCTGCACCGCTGAGCGTCAAATATATTTTACTTTTGCCACTAATACACAACAAAAATGGCTGTAATTTTAGCACTTCACCACACAATGGCTAATAAGCCCTTTTTTTCCCCACTAATACACGCCAAAAAATGCTTTAGAACATATAACTGCACCTCACAAGGGCAAATAAAACATAGAAATATTTCCTTGTAATAAACCCTCTTAATGCCTGAATCAAACAGCCCTTGCACCCCAATAAGACAGGTTTGCTGGAATTACAGAGCTGTATAATGGCAATTTGGATCCCCAGTCAGTGCAGCAAGGTGTAATAGAATTGTTCCTATTACCCAGGCTGTCACCTCCCCGACTCAACCCTGTTCAACACAAATGCTGTGAATGATTCCTCCCTATCCTTTCCCTACACCTTGAATAATCTTTCCCTTAACTAGTAAATCGTTTTTTTCACCGCAATCAAGTCTTCCCTATCACTGTCCCTAGCGCCTGCAGACACATCTCTCCCTGCACTAAGTACGCCGGTGAATGGCAGAATCTAAGATGGTTGCCACTATTTATTGGCGCTCTGACATCACAGAGCTGGCTGGCTGCTGATTGGCTGCATGCATGTCAGTATGGGTGATCCTTTCCTTTCCAGAGTTCCCTGCCCCATGTCCTCACACATGCAGCAGCCATTTTAGAAAAAATGCGATTTGTTATCACGAATCGCAAGGAAATTAGGCCTCGGTGGGAATCGAATTTTTCCTGAAATTCGGATCGAATTCCACTGCGTCAGCTTCGATTCGCTCATCTCTAGTTACGACCACCCTATAATCTAAGAGAAGTGGCCAAGCTAGCACAATACAGGAAAAAGTGCAGTCCTCTCTGGTGGCCGGTACCATGGGAATGTGCATAGTACAGCACTTTTTTCTGGAATGTGCAAGCACGCCCACTGCTGCTGGATTGCAGGGTGGTCATAACCATGGAAACGAGCAGTGTATAATGTGATGGAAAAATGAAAGTGGTTGAATAATTTCATATATATCATGTAGAGAAAGTTAATACAAGCCACTTACTAATTTATTGTGGTTGTCTATTTTGTTTCCTATACACTGCTCGTTTCTATGGTTATGACCACCCTGTAATCTATTAGTAGTAGTCATGCTTGCACACTACAGGAAAAAGCGCTGGCTAGTACTTTTACCTACAGTGTGCAAGCAAGGTCACTGCTGCTGGGCTGCAGGGTGGTTGTATCGATGGAAATAAGCAGTGTATAATGTGATGGAAAAATGAATCCAGCCAGCAAAGGAAGCAATATGGACAATCACAATTCATTAGTAAGTGGCTTGTATGAACTTTCTCTACATAATAAATGCCATTTGATGAAGTTTTTTCATCACATATTGTACTTCATGACAGTGGTAAAATTGAGTCAAAAAAGTTTATTTTTATTTATTAAAAAAATACCAAATTTACCAAAGATTTTGAAACATTTGCAAATTTCCAAGTTTCAATTCATCTACTTCTATAATACATAGTAATACCTCCAAAAATAGTTATTACTTTTCATTCTTCACATGCCTACTTTATATTTGGATTATTTTGGGAATGCCATTTTATTTTTTGGGGATGTTACAAGGCTTAGAAGTTTAGAAGCAAATCTGGAAATTTTTCTGAGATTTTCCAAAACCCACTTTTTAAGGACCAGTTCAGATCTGAAGTCACTCTGTCAGGCTTACATAATAAAATCACCCAAAAATGACCCCATTCTAGAAACGACACCCCTCAAGGTATTCAAAACTGACTTTACAAACTATGTTAACCCTTTAGGTGTTCCACAAGAGTTAATGGCAAATGGAGATAAAATTTTAGAATTTCAATGTTTTGGCAAATTTTCCATTTTACGGCAGGGCATAGAAGGAAAGGAGTGCCATATAGTTTTTGGAAGGCAGATTTTGCTCGACTGGTTTTTAGACACTATGTCCCATTTGAAACCCCCCTGGTGCACTCCTAGAGTAGAAACTCCAAAAAAGTGACCCCATTTTGGAAACTACGGGATAAGGGGGCAGTTTTGTTGGTACTATTTAGGGTAAATATGATTTTTGGTTGCTCTATATTGCACATTTTTTGAGGCAAGGTGTAAATAAACCGGTCCAGCAAAATATGCCTTCCAGAAACCATATTGTGTTCCTTTCCTTCTGCGCCCTGCCGTGTGCCCGTACAGTAGTTTACAACCACATATGGGGTGTTTCTATAAACTACAGAATCAGGGCAATAAATATTGAGTTTTGTTTGGCTGTTAACCCTTGCTTTGTTACTGGAAAAAATTGATTAAAATGGAAAATTTGCCAAAAAATTGAAATTCTGAAATTTCATCTAGATTTGCCAATAACTCTTGTGGAACACCTAAAGGGTTAACACAATTTATAAAATCAGTTTTGAATACCTTGAGGGTTGTAGTTTCTAAAATGGGGTCATTTTTGCGTGATTTCTATTATGTAAGCCTAACAAAGTGACTTCAGACCTAAACTGATCCTTAAAAAGTGGGTTTTGGAAAATTTCAAGATTTGCTTCTAAACTTCTAAGCCTTGTCATGTCCCCAAAAAATAAAATGGCATTCCCAAAATGATCCAAACATGAAGTATACATATGGGGAATGTAAAGTAATAACTATTTTTGGAGGTATTACTATGTATTATAGAAGTAAAGAAATTTAAACTTGGAAATTTGCAAATGTTTCCAAATTTTTGATAAATTTTGTATTTTTTTTATAAATAAAAATTTATTTATTTTACTCCATTTTACCACTGTCATGAACTACAAGATGTGAGGAGAAAACAGTCTCAGAATGGCCTGCATAAGTAAAAGCGTTTTGAAGTTATTCACACATAAAGTGACACTGGTCAGATTTGCAAAAAATGGCCTGGTCCTTAAGGGGAAAATGAGCACAGTCCTGAAGGGGTTAAACAGCCGTAACTAAAGGAAAAACTCAAGGAAAACAGTGTTATGTGAAGAAACTGAAGATTGCTTTATGCATAATGCTGCTGCAGCAGTAACATATGCTAAAATTGCTTTTTTGATGAAAACATCAAGAACTGGCTTAGTTGTCCATAGCAACCAGATTCCATCTTTCATTTTGCAAAGGAGCTGTGAAAAACAAAAGGAAGAATCTAATTGGTTGCTATGGACAACTAAGCCATTTCTACTTTACAACAGTTTGATAAATGACCCCAAATGCTTTACGCTTTCTTACTAGACTTCCTGAAACATTTTACTATTGCTCCTTACATACTATGTTGATAGATTACAGCTCATAAACTTACCTGAAATCAAGTTCAAAACCAGGTAGAAATGTGTTCTCTTCATCTACTTCCAGAGCCCATACATTATTACAGAATATCACTGACTTTTAGGGGAGTTATACAGCCAACACAGAGTTCCTGTCCAGGTCGCATGTGGTGCTCTCTGCCATATAGCGCCGAGCGAGTAATAGTGTAAAAGATCTATGTTTGTATGGAAGTAGGGAGTTTCCTGTTTCAAGGTTGTTGATGACTCAAGCCTCAATTATATCTACAACCTGAAAGTCAGGTCTTGGGAAATATGTCTATGGCTGCCTACATGTGCATGTAGAATGCTTTATGCTGCTACTGATGTTACATTGTGCAGAGCCTCAGCCAGAGGCATACCTTGAAGCTCCTCGGTCCAAATGCAAAACCTATAACAGAGATCCCCACATACCACATGTCCTTTATAATGAGTGTTTTCTAATCAGCCTGGTGCGATTCCTTCCTCTGCATCCCCTATAGCTATTGTACATCCCCGGGTTTTTCTGAAGGACACATAAGACCTTCTAACTTTTCTAAATTGGAGCAGATTTTTTTATTTTGTAGGTTTTAGACTGAAACTGGAAAAATAACTTTTTTCTGATCATTTTCATCTTCAATCAACAATATCCACCCTAAAAAAGTATCCCCTAAATCTTCTTCATGCTCAGTACATGTACATTGTCTGCTTTATATGAGTGCTCTCTGCAAGGGGTTTTTATTATATTTCTGTTCTCTGACATAGTACATGGTTGCAGAGTACAGAATAAATGAAAAAAAGACCTTTATCCAGCGCTTCACAAATAGTGGAAGTAAAAGAACATAACAAATAACGCGTTTCGGGCAATGCCCTTCTTCAGCTACAGATAAAGTGTGAGTATTTTTAGAGTAGGGGCTGGATAAACGTGTTTTTTAATTTATCCTGTACTGCATTTCTTCTCCACCTTTGGACCATGACGACCACCGTCCAGACGTTAATGACCATGTCCAGCCAGCAAGCCTCCTATTCCATGAGCATACAAGCATTTTGGCTATGGTGACCACCGCTCACAAAACTAGCAGGTGAGTGACTTTGCACCTTGTTTCAATTCTGTGTCTGTTGGGTGTCACCCTATGTTTGGTTTTAGCTACATAGCGCATGGTTGATCTGTTATGACAGCTTGATAGTGAAGAAAAAAAGAACACAAATGGGACATGAAGTTCAAACCCATAGGAGACCTTAGGGTAAATTAGTCAACTTTTGCTCACTGTTTCAGGTTGTGTACCAGTAGACACAACCCTACTCATAAGCTCATAGGGTAAAACATGAAAACCTGAGGATTCCATTTTTTGGGGTCCTCAGGTAGTGCAGTACAGGACTTTAGTCGGAATAAAAAAAAAACTGAAAAAAATATCGGTCAGTTCACTGTACCTTTATACCTCTACACATCTCTGGTGCAGAGAAACAGCACATGTCGGCACATTGGTAGAATACTTGGCTCTGTTTTTGGTATCCAGCATACGTCCAATTGACATTAAAAGCAAAACATTTTTAAGGCATATTTGAACCCATAGTAATGAACAATCAAGTAACTCTTACACAGTTTGAACCTGGGTGGTTTTTAGTCATAGTGATTTTAAATTCTCAATGCATGTGACATAGATGACTAACAGATGTAAAATGTATGCAAATTCAATTGCTAGTTATTAGTATTATTTCATGAAAACACTGCTTCTAAGTATTTCAAGACACATAGAATACAGTACCTACAATCCATTGTGATTCGGAGAGTAATCGCTCAGTAAACACCATATTATACTGTGATGCTGCCATTCATGCAACTTCATGCATAAATCAACCAACTTGGTTTCTCCCACCATTAATACCCGAATACACTCAGTGCTGCTTTCAGTGCTTAAATAATACCACAATACAGTGCTCAATTAATACTTCCATCTTTTGCTCAGTCAATAGCCCTTTTCAGAGCCCAATACCTATATACCAGCGGTCAGCAACCGTTGGCACTCCAGCTGAAACTACAATTCCCAGCATGCTCCATTCATTTCTATGGGAGTTATGAGAAGAACAGAGTGAGTATGTATTCTGGGAGCTCTAGTTTCACAACAGCTAGAGTGCTTGAGGTTGCCTACCCCTGCTATAAACAGTGGCCCCATTTTACTAAATTGCACCAAAAATGTGCCTAAAAATTGGCTCAATTTTGCACATCTAGGGTTTCTACACTTTTAACATGCACCACTGTGGACATGCAGACATTCACACATATACTGTAATGGACAAAGAATACACATATAAACATTTAAATAGATTAGGCTAGGATCAACAACTCTGAACCCATTGTACCAACTAACCAGTTTGGCTTTGGACTAAATCATAATGGTGTTATCCTGGAACTCCCCTGGTATTCACCCCTTTAACCCCTATAGAGGGATCTGACTTTGCTGTAGGGTAGCAACTGGACCACCACCTCTTGGGATAGTCCTGTTGTATTTGGCAGCTGTCCCACTGGGGTCAGGGGATCAGATGGAAGCACCAGAAGCTCAGGGTGTAGAAAACCCACCAAAAAATGCACGAAAACCGCAGGTATAGCCTGAACAGTCACCAAGACTAGAATGTTGTTGTTTTTTTTTTAATCTAGGCAGAGCACAATTAATGCACACTCTGGAAAGATTGCAGGGGGTAGTGGAAAGGCCCACATAGGCAGACAGACTGGGCACTTGACTGGAGCACAGGCAGGGTAGACAGACTGGGTTAATCTAAGGCCCCTTTCACAATGACAAGTTTTCCGTGTGACGCATTGCGCCCACACTGAATCCTGACCCATTCATTTCAATGGGGCTGTGTACATGAGCGATGTTTTTCCCACATAACTTGTGCGTTGCGTGAAAATCGCAGCATGTTCTATATTCTGTGTTTTTCATGGAACGCAGGCCCCATAGAAGTGAATGGGGCAGCATGAGAATCGCATTGCATCCGATGAGGTGAGTAATTTTTTTATTATTTTGTAACCATAAATGGACATTTTACTTAGCATTCTGTATTAAAGAATGCTATTATTTTCCATTATAACCATGTTATAATGGAAAATAATAGAATCTACAGAACACCGAACCCAAACCCGAACTTTAATGAAGAAGTCTGGGTACCATCATTCAGTTTTTTATCTAGGTGTAACACCGTTTGCTCCTAGAAGCTTATTTGCATATACTATAACTACATTTTTCTCAGAAATGTCGGAACAGAAGCCTTCATCTGCCAAGTGCATATGCAACAGGTTAGCCAGTTTTATGGATACAAATCTGCTGACAAATGCCCTTTAAACACAAACTCAACTGAACGTGCAGAAACAAAGGCAAGAGATAATGTGTGATAAACACAGGTAAAGCACAGCAGTAGAGATGAGCGAACTTTAAAAAAAAGTTCGGCGTTCGGGTTGTGGTAATCTCCGCATCCAGTTATGGATTCCACTACCGCGGACTATCGCGACATATGGAATCCATAAGGGGCGGCTTCCACAAACCCGAACTGTTGAACAGCCGAAGGACCTGGGGTGACGTCACCGTCATGTGATCAGTGCAGGGGGCGTTGCTCAGCACGGGATCAAATCCAGTGCTGAGCCACGCCCCCTGCACTGATCACATGACGGTGACGTCACCCCAGGTCCTTCAACAGTTCGGGTTGGTGGAAGCCGCCCCTTATGGATTCCATATGCCGCAATAGTCCGCGGTAGTGGAATCTATAACGGGATGCGGCGATTACCACAACCCGAACGCCGAACTTTTTTAAAGTTTGCTCATCTCTACACAGCAGCACTAGACTATCAGAACACATTTGCTAGTCATCAGGGAACTTAAAGCTCAGACAACCTCCTGCTGGAGAGAGTGCCTTAAATACTCAGGGACCCTCAGCCATTGGCTGGGGAAGGATTTGGGAGTGCACACACTGGCCCTTTAATAGTCAGAGGAGAGCATGTGTAGTACACCATTCCTGGGGATTTTACAATTGTAAATAGTTAGGTTTAATACTTTTATGTATTATTGTATGTTATGGCTGGTTAGAGAATGGATGGCTATGGTTGGCAAGGATCAGGACTAACCGCCCTGTTCCTCCCATCTTGGTAGGAGTTGGCTGGTCCTGCTTCCTGCCAGAGTGGAGAAGAGGCACATTCCAGAGCTCCTGCTCCTAAGAAATTCTCCAAAGAGACTTACAGCTAAAGATTTAAAGCCTCAAGTAAATCATGGAGAAGATTGACAGCAGAGTAAAGAGCCACAGCCAGCATAAAAAGACACTGCTGTGAACAGGGGCGGACTGGGAACTTAAAGTGGGACTGGGAACTTAAAGTGGCCCTGGAAAAAATACTAAAAGTGGCCTCGTTTTGTAGTCGGGTCCAAATTGATGGAAGGCAGGGCCAGCAATACCACAGTCCATGATAAAATACTGCCAGCTGCACAAAATACATCCCCAAAAACATCCACTGGCCGGCCGTGAGGTGGGCCCAGGTTGCCCCTGGGCATCGGCCCACCTGGAAATTTCTCTGTAAGGTCTATGGCCAATCCACCCCTGGCTGTGAGGTGAGAGACACCCATCACTCAGACTACTACTAGTCCAGTACAATACTACTGCTAAACTGCAGCCAACCAACCTGCCTCCATCATTCCTTACTGGTGCCAGAAGATTGCACTTAAAATCTGCTGCTACTGAATGTATGTGAAGCTCTAATTTGCACCTAGTAAAAGAGACGGTTAGGGCTCATGCACACGACCGTATATATTTTGCGGTCTGCAAAACACAGATCCGCAAAAAATACGAATGATGTCTGTGTGCATTCACTATTTTGCAGAATGGAACAGCTGGCCCCGAATAGAACAGTCCTATCCTTGTCCATAATGTTCTATTTTTTTTGCGGAACGGACATACGGAAACGGAAGTGAATGGTTCCTCATATGGGTCCGCAAAAAAAAACCATAATGGACACGGAAAAACAAAATACGTTCGTGTGCATGAGCCCTTATATGTTTACTTCTGGCCTCATTCTTCAATACTACATTTCCACTGCACCAATCTCCAGTGAGCAATGGCCTGAGAGAGCGCACCGTGACACAACAACTCATCAGGGACACTACCACTCCCATCCTCTGCACCGGCTCCTCAGGAGTTTTCTGCACATGCACGCCCTAAGGGAGCATTAGGTAGGAGCATGGAGGCAGCAGCATAGAGAGGACGTCAGAGACCAGGACACCATAATGCATGGTCTGCGCCAAGAGGAAACAGCAGGAGGGTGGAGGGCACAGACAGTAGTCCTAACAATATGCTGGTCTTATACTTTTACCTGTCGTCTGTTTTCAAGGTGCCTGGGCAATAATGGTCATTTACCCTTTATATATCATACATTTTATTTTCTTTGATTAAAAAAAATTTTATTAAGGTTTTTGGGGACATTTGAATAGTTTTATAAAAACTCAATTAAACTGAAAATAAAATTGGAAATCTGTAGAAAAAAATTCGGGTCAGCAGTGGTGCAACCAGGAAGGTCATTGGAAATCTGGAACTACGTTCTAGTTTCCTATTAATACAACGGGACATAATGACACTGATATGGAGGTGACATACAGTAGCATTGCTGGGGGTCTCAAAAGATTAGGGGCCCAAGAACCAATAAAGATGTGTGACCCCCAGCCCCAGTGAAAAAGGCTTGTTTGGATGGACATTACATTAAGTGCTATCACATATTCAGGAGAATACTGCACTGCATAGGTATTACATCCAGTGATGTCTCCTCTGATGTATTGTAGACATTCTCTTTCCTCATCTTCTGCATTTGGCAGGGAACACATGAAGACTTCTTTTAGCAATGTCTCATCCCTGCAGAGTTTGACACACAGACATGTTAGGCTAGTGCCAATAGTAGTTATAATGCCCTCTACAGTGCACCAGTAAGTATAATACCCGTTATAATGCCTCTAGTAGATATAATGCCCCTCTGTAGTGCCCTCCTGTGGTTTTAATGCCCCACTACAGTGACCCTCTGTAGGTATAATGCCCCCCTAATTAATATACTGTATACTGGCTGCACAACCCCTTTAATGCCATGTGACCACTAGATGTCAGTATAATAAAAGTAACAGACCATATTTAGAATACTTTCATATTTGTTGTCAGGATACAAAGTACGCAGAAGTCTACAATGTTCCTGAAGAGGAAGAAAGGACATAACTGAAAGATAATATCAATGGTTTGAGTCTATTTAAATAAGGGACTATTTACTGATATTAGATTAATCCTATTACATTTTTATTAAAATAGGACCAGAGGGCATTGGTTAACAGAAAACTGTGACTAATAATTTGAACAGATCAAATGTATGATTTGTATTGTGTGTATATGAGGAATTTGGCCAGATTAGAGAATTATAATTGTATTTTGATTAGATTGACACTATTAGGTACCTATATAGTCAGTAGGAATGTTGGAAATTGAACAATTATTATTATATAAAGTAATTATATAATAGTTTCCACTATCTCATTAAAGCTGCGTGGTATCAAAATCTGTAGCCGCTAGATTCAGAAATTTTTTCTGCAAGACGGGTACCTGATCTATAGAGGTGTTGGAGAATTGATGCCCTTCTCTTTTTGGTGTGTTCCAGCAATGTCTTGACAGGTTGTGTTTGTAGTACTGTCTCTGAATATTGTACCAATGTTGGTTGAAACAGCAGTTGCTCGGGTGGTGCTCAGTACCATTCTTCAACTACCATAAGCTGCACTAGAAAGGACATGTCCCCTGAAAAAGTGCCATTTTGAAATAAATTTAGCAGAGCAATTGGAGCAGTGAATGTGAAGATCTCTGGATCCATGTGCAGTACACAGCTGGATTTAGCTTTGTCAGGGCTCATGCACATGGCTGTTGCTCGTATTTTAGCCTGCAAAACAGCGGGTCAGAAATATACAGGGACCAGTCATGTGTGCACCGTATCAATGAGAGGAGGCATGAATCGGAAGCCTATGGAAGCACTACGGAGGGCTTCTGTGGGTTTTCTGTCCGTGTCACTTCACCACAAAAAATAGTGCTCACCATAAGTGAATAGGTCCATGTCCGCAGACGGTGTGCACATGGTTGGTTCCATGCATTGCGGAACCCAATTTGCGGTCAGCAGCACGGGCCCAGCATTTGTGTCCATGAGGCTTTAGAAAGAGATTGTCATGTACTATATGATATCAGATTTTTATTTTTACATTAATAATGGGATAGCCCCTTTAATTTATGCCTTTGTCCTTGACTATAATACCGAAAATAGGAAATGCACAATCCTGGAAGTATGGTATAATTAATCCCAAACAAGCCTCTACTGTTTTAAAATATACAGCAACATTCTACACTCATTTTATTATCATTCACGTTTTTTCAAAACCACTACATATTCAATGATACCACCAGCAGTCATATTTCAGTCATACAATTTCATACCTTTCCCATTTTTATATAGTTTTTTTCCATATTTTTTATATCTTTATTCCAAGTTCTGCATCAGCCCATTTTATGGCTAGTAATTTTTCTTCCTCTTTTTAACTTTGACCTCTGCTGGTACACTGCGCACCTAAATAAGCTGCTTTTAAATATGAGAACTGTTAAAAAAATGTATTATCTCACCTAAGGAACAAGATGATTTGCCCTTGAAATGCAGTGTTTTTTTTATAAAGTGTTTTGTCACTACTGATGCTGTTACTGATCTGCTCTTGTGACAGCCACTGAAGTCCTAGTTTCTGCATACTTACCTTCCTATCCACACTATAGAGGATAATTATTAGATTAGTGGGGGTCCTACAGCTGGGATCTTCACGAGAATAGGGACCCTGCGCACCATGCAGCCTTCGAAATTAATGGAGCTGCTGCTCCATTCATTTGTATGGGAGGTTTGGAGATCCCTTTTTACAGCACCTGGCTATCCCCATAGAAACGGATGGAGCATTTTCTCTGGAATTCCCATAGACATGAATAGAGTGGCATGTGTGACTGTGCATGCCCAACTGGCCGCTCCATTCATTTCCGGGGGCTAAAGGGTCCCTGTGCTCGTGATCAGTGGGGGTCCCAGTGATTGGACCTCCACCAATCTAATAGTTACCCCCTTTCCTGTGGATAGAGGATAGCTTTACATAACTGGAATACCCGTTTTAACGTTAAAGGGAACCTGTCACCATGTTTTCACATATAAAACTGAATGTACCTTCAAGTTTGTCTACCTTGATAGTTACCAGCGATCCATCCATAACCTTCTCAGGACTAACATGTCCTATTATATCACCCTCTAAAGCTTTCACGCCGTTATGATAATTTGCATAAATAATTCCTTCCCCTCACACAATCAGAGCCTATTTCCCCCCCGTTGACTTTGATTGACAGCGAATCTGCTAGATTTTATCTATAGGGGCGTTTCTTAGGCGGAGCGGAAGAGCTTGACTCTTCTCTGGTCACACAAGTAAGTAATGTCTCTTATGTTAATTTGCATAAAAGTCGGGAAGTACAAAATGCATCATACTTATTTAATTGGGCTGCAGATGAAATTAAAAGTGTAATTTATATGTTTAGGGCAACACAATAAACATTTAGAAATGCTCAGTGAGGCTAGCATAGTAGAGGTGACAGGTTACCTTTAAAATTGAACCACCCTTTTACTAGGCCAGCTGTCAATCACTCTGTGTGGACGGAAGTAGGACTCACAGATCCACTCTATGATCTAGATCCAGGCTAAACAGAGTACCAAACAGACAGGATGCCTGACAAATAAGTTTTATCACTTACCGAGTCTATATTTTGAATTTCCGTCTTAAGTGTAAACTAACGTTGCTGCTGACCCGTCTCATTGGGATATATAAATGCGTACTATTAAAGGTATGTCCAGATTGTACAACACTGAGGGTTTGGCTGCGTCATTAGTCACATGACCACTTGCTATTCCTTTACATACCCAGTAAAGTTTTAGAGGCAGATATCATGCAGTGATTTATAGTTTGCATACAAGTCAGACATAAAAAATGTGAGGGTCATAATCAGGTAATAATAAGAATTTTTATTTTTTTAGTGCTATCATATTCCATTGCATTTTACAATTTAGAGAGAACATGCACAAAAAATAAGACATTACAGAATGACAAGTAATTAACAATTAAAAGGGTTCTCCGAGACTGGGAACCCTGTTTGTATAGCTGGGCATGGTGGAAAAGTCTTACCTATCACCGACACTTCAGGTCCAGTGTCGAGGTCCCTGTACTGGAACTGATGGGCTGTCTACATGCATGTCCTGCTGCCAGGAGTGGTGATGTGCATGCAAACAGCATGTCCTACTTCCCGTCCAGCGGGGTAAGTTTTTTTTTTTAATTTTGCATCCTGTCCAACTATATAAACAGGGGTTTCCAATCTCAGAGAACTCCTTTAAAACAAGAGGGGCGCGGCCCCTGTCACAAGAGTTTACAGAAGGTAAAAGTGCATGGACCTGCCATCTTTTGTTGGGGAATACACATAGTGCTGTTTGAACCAGTCATCCAGTGAATATTATTTAGACATAGCTGTGGAGTGCATACGGGTTCACTTTGAAAGGTTGAATTTGATTGGTTGCTATGGGCAACTAAGCCAGTTCTACTTTACACCAGTTTGATAAATGACCCCATAACTCCCTTAGAAATCATTTTCAGATTAATTTGCCATTTTTTAGGTCTTTGGCAACCGCTCTGTTCCTTTGCAACACAGAATATACAGTAGTTTGATTGGTGACACTATAGCCAGGGGTGGCAACTTAAAGTAGCCCTAAAAAATACCCTAAGGCCCCTTTCACACGGGCGAGTTTTCCGCGCGGGTGCAATGCGTGAGGAGGACGCATTGCACCCGCACTGAATCCGGACCCATTCATTTCTATGGGGCTGTGCACACGAGCGGTGATTTTCACGCATCACTTATGCGTTGCGTGAAAATCGCAGCATGTTCTATATTCTGCGTTTTTCACGCAACGCAGGCCCCATAGAAGTGAATGGGGATGCGGAAAATCGCAGCATCCGCAACTAAGTGCGGATGCGTTGCGATTTTCCCGCATTGTTGCTTAGCAACGGGACCCAATCTCTATTATTTCCCTTATAACATGGTTATAAGGGGAAATAATAGCATTCTTAATAAAGAATGCATTGTTAAATGATGAGGAAGGGGTTAAAAATAATAAAGTTAACTTACCTTAGCCACTTGATCGCGTAGTCGCGATCTGTCCTCTCTTTCCCTGCAGCATCTATGATCTAAAGGACCTGTGATGACGTCACATCACATGGCTCAATCACATGCTCCATCACTATGGTGATGGAGCATGTGATTGGTCCATGTGACCATGTGACATCATCCAAGGTCCTTAAACACTATCCTCAGGCTGTGGATAGTGGTTAAGGACCTGGATGATGTCACATGGTCACATGGACAATCACATGCTCCATCACCATAGTGATGGAGCATGTGATTGGGCCATGTGATGCTGTGACATCATCACAGGTCCTTTACATCTTTCAAGCTAACGGAGAGGAGGCCGGGCTTCGCGATCAAATGGAACAGGTAAGTAATTATTAGTTTATTATTTTAACTCATTCTGCACCAGTTTAAACATTAGGGAGATGGCCAAGGGTATTATTTTACATTATAACTATGTTATAATGTGAAATAATACCAGCGGGACAATTTCTGACCCAAACATGCACTTCTGTGAAGAAGTGCAGGTTCGGGTCTGGGTACCAAAAGTGCCGATTTTTCTCCCGCGCGTGCAAAACGCATGACAGCGCTTTGCACTCGCAGGGAAAAATCGCGGCGATTCCCGCAACGCACCCGCACTATTTGACGGAGTGCACCCGCAATGCCCGTCTGAAAGAGGCCTAAACGTAGCCCAACCAAATTGCCTGAGGCCTTTGATAACTGCATATCTATGGCCTCTTTCAGACGAGCGTGTTTTCAGCGCGGGTGCAATGCGTGATGCGAACGCATTGCACCTGCACTGAATCCTGACCCATTCATTTCAATGGGTCTGTACATGAGCGTTGTTTTTCACTCATCACTTCCGCGTTGGGTGAAAATCGCAGCATGTTCTATATTCTGTGATTTTCACAGAGCCCTGGCCCCATAGAAGTGAATGGGGCTGCGTGAAAATCGCATAGCATCCGCAAGCAAGTGCGAATGCAATGCATTTTTCACTAATGGTTGCTAAGAGATGTTGTTTGTAAACCTTCAGTTTTTTATCACACGCATGAAAAACGCATCAAAAAGCATTGCACCCGCGCGGAAAAAACTGAACAACTGAGCACAATCGCAGGCAAAACTGACTGAACTTGCTTGCAAAATGATGCGAGTTTCACTGAACGCATCCGGACCTAATCCGTCACACTTGTGTGAAAGAGGCCTATATCATCTGTTACTGCCTTACAGACTTCAAACCAAGTGGCCTGTTTCCTATGAGGGTGCATGGCAGGGCAGGAAGACATGGGCTCCTGTGGCCACCACAGTATTCAACTCTATCATTGTCCTGATAATGGGGATACAGTTGAATTTAAGAGGGAACCTGTGTTACCTGGCTGGGTACATAAGTACCTGGTTCTTCCATCGTTAGTGAATTCTAAAGATAATGGAACAATTGTGAAAAAAAGCAATCTACTGTAATCTACTACAAAGGCTGCATTAATACCTATGTGAAAAGAGGTTAATATTCATGTAATAAAGTTATCCTGTACAATATATCATTAAAATTCTGAACTCAGACCTTAACTATTAAATTCAGGAGCTAGTTCCCATCGGTATAAGCTTATTTTTTCTTCTAATTTATTGTCTTCACTAGTGGTTCTCCTAAGATGCAGAAAAATAACAGAAAAACCTGCACAACATATTCCCAGTTAAATGACACCAGTATTGTTTCGATAATCAGACAGGTTTTCCTATATTCTCTGAACCCGCAAGTATACATTTGATGACACCAGCATGCAAACAGGTGTTTTGGACAGGATGGCCGAACGGTAGCAGCAAAGTGGCTGCTGCTACGGTTGTCGTGGCACCAATGTCGGCCGTTTAACCCCTTTCCTGCCACTGTCCATAGGGAGGGGTTAATAGAGAGGGAACTCCTTCCCTTTCCATTGGGCCACTGCTCTGCAATGGCAGCGTCCCGATGGTTTGAAGGGTTAACGGAGGGAGTTCCCTTCCCTATTGGGCCGTTGTGCTGCCGTGGCAGCGTCCCGATGGTTACCATGACAACCGTATGCCTTACACAGGCATCCAGGCTTGCCATGGTATCTAAGCCTGACAGGGTCATGCCAGAGGCAAGAGCCTGATCAGGCTAAGTGTAAGTCAAAATACACTTCAATACACTATGCAGTGTACTGCAGTGTATTGTAGAGCCATCAGACCCCCTGGATCTTCAAGAACCAAGTGGCACAATAGTGTTTAAAAAAAGTGTAAAAAAATTTAATAAAAAAATTATCTACATTTTTCCCATATCAGCACATTTATAATGTTACAAATGAAAAAAAAAAATACACTACACATGTTTTGTATTGCTGCATCCGTAACGACCTGATCTATAAAAGGATCATGTTACTTTTCCTGCACAGTGAATGTCATAAACAAAAAAAAAAAAAAAAGAAAAACTATGATGGAATTGCAATTTTGCCCACCTCACTTCCCAAAAAATGGAATAAAAAGTGATCAAAAAGTTCATATGTCCCCGAAAATAGTACCAATCAAACCATCACCTCATCCTACAAAAAATGAGCCTCTACATGAGACACTTGCCCCAAAAAATACAAAAAATATGGCTTTCAGAAAATGTAGACACAAAACATGATTTTCTTTGTTCAAAAATGCTTTAATTGTGTCAAACCAAAATAAATTAAAAAATATAGACATTTTTGGCATCACTGCATCCGTAACGACCTGCTCTAAAAAAATCACATGATCTACCCCCTAAAGTAAATTCCGGAAAAATTAAAATAAAAACTGTACCAAAAAAGCAATTTTTTTGTCACCTTACATCACAAAAGGTGTAATACCAAGCGATCAAAACGTCCAATATAGTCCAAAATAGTACCATTCTGTCACCTCATCCCGCAAAAAATGAGCCCCTACATGAGACAATTGCCCAAAAAATTAAAAAAATGGCTTTCAGAAAATAGAGACAAAAACATAATTTTGTTTTTTTTCAAACATGCTTTTATTGTGTAAAACCAAAATAATTTAAAAAGATATAGATATATTCGGTAACCTGCTCTATAAAAATATCACATGATCTTCGTCCTAGGTAAATGATGTAAAAAATGAAATAAAATAAAAACTGTGGCAAAAAGCCATTTTTTGTCACCTTACATCACAAAATGTGTAATACCAAGCGATCAAAACGTCCAATATAGTCCAAAATAGTACTAATCCAACCGTCACCTCATCCCGCAAAAAAGTAAACCCTTCATGAGACAATTGCCCAAAAAATGTCAAAAAATGGCTTTCAGAAAATGGAGAAACAAAAACATAATCTTGTTTTTTTTTCAAACATGCTTTTATTGTGTAAAACCAAAATAATTTAAAAAGATATAGATATATTCGGTAACCTGCTCTATAAAAATATCACATGATCTTCGTCCTAGGTAAATGATGTAAAAAATGGAATAAAATAAAAACTGTGGCAAAAAGCCATTTTTTGTCACCTTACATCACAAAATGTGTAATACCAAGCGATCAAAACGTCCAATATAGTCCAAAATAGTACTAATCCAACCGTCACCTCATCCCGCAAAAAAGTAAACCCTTCATGAGACAATTGCCCAAAAAATGTCAAAAAATGGCTTTCAGAAAATGGAGAGACAAAAACATAATCTTGTTTTTTTTTCAAACATGCTTTTATTGTGTAAAACCAAAATAATTTAAAAAGATATAGATATATTCGGTAACCTGCTCTATAAAAATATCACATGATCTTCGTCCTAGGTAAATGATGTAAAAAATGGAATAAAATAAAAACTGTGGCAAAAAGCCATTTTTTGTCACCTTACATCACAAAATGTGTAATACCAAGTGATCAAAACGTCCAATATAGTCCAAAATAGTACCAATCCAACCGTCACCTCATCCAGCAAAAAATGAGCCCCTACATGAGACAATTGCCCAAAAAAAAATATGACATTCAGATAATGGAGAGACAAACATGCTTTTATTCTGTAAAACCAGAATGTTTGTATAGGACTGTAGACACAAAATAGGATCATTTTAACTAAGATTGTCTACTCATTTTTAATGAATCGGAACAATAATAAAATCTTTGTAGAGTAAACAAGAATCCTTTTGTTTTGTTATAGGTGTTATACTCACACACACACACACGCATGCACGCACACACACACTTTATACCATCCATTGCAATATTAGCCCTAATCTGCCATAAATAAATATATGTGTTTCTGCATATTTAATATTTCCTTGACATGTAGGTCCTCAGTGTGTAGCCTGAACTGCAGGCTTTATGTGTGTTTTCATCTTCTGAAGGAGATTTGGAATCAGACTTTTTATAGTCTGTATGCAATGAATCCAAGACATCCTCAGAGTCTGTGCAGTACTGGTTATCAGATTCCCCATCTGAGATGTCCATAGGATCATTATTGTCCCCTGTAAACAATGTATCAAAGCGCACGTTCCCTAAGGAGTCTGATGTAGGAAGACTGTCAAACCGATTGCTCTCAGATATGGTTTTAGAGGGAAATATTTGAACATCTCTTGAGACATCTATCTTGATCTCATTAGAACAATCGCTAGTTTGATCATTCTTTGCTTCGAAGAACATGTTTGTGACTGATGTATTTGGGCAGGTACAGGCAGATGAAGAGTTGTCACTGCTGGAATTGAACTCCAAGCCTTTAGAAGAAAAGTACAGCTGCCTATGAGGATCTAAAGTTTGCATAGAGGGTCGCACCATGTATCCTTGGCCTTTGGTTGGGTAAATATTGGCCCCATCATCATATACATCAGGAATCTGAAGTTTGGTTGAGGAGTCCTCTTCTGCCATATTACAAATGGTAAATGAATGATATTTATTGCGGTCCAGTTCTGGCAAACATGGTTTCTTCTGGCAATATTTGTTATTTGAAAAATCCTTAAAAAAAAAATAGTAAATTAAAAGTTAAATAAGAGCGAAATGCAGAAATATACTTAAGGTTTGATTTAAGCTGGAGTTTTCCTGATTGCATAAATCTAAGTATTACTTCATGATGTATTTTGTAGTGTTTGTAGGATCGAGCTAATATACAGGTGTAGTTCCATCCATGCATTGCTTGATGGGGTATCATATTTAGTGACGCTTCATATATGTTAGCATAGATACTCAGTGGTTAGCGCTGTATCAGAAAAACAATATAAAGGTGTGCTGCCCGACTCATTCAACAATATGTGAGCCAGAAAACTGGTGCATATATGACACTGTGCCTCATAAAAGGTTAGTATTGTGGTAAGGTGCAAGGTGTCATATGCGATGGCAGGTACGTGTCACCGAGGTTGCTGGCCTCGGTGAGGTGAGAGCCGGGTTTTTGTCTGCAGCAGCTAGTGCTGTTTTGACTCTTTTAAATAGCATGGCTGCAAAGCCGATCCGGGCCGGCTCTTACTGGGAGCAGCTAAAGCGTAGGGTGGGTGGCTGCTCCCCATGGTCCAGTCCGAGTTTTGGGCTGGGTATAAAACACAGCCATCAGCTGTGTCTGAGGTGATTATCCTGGAGCCTGCTAACAGGGCTGAGGAGTTCTCTGTGCTGGAGGACGGAGCTCAGCAAGGTGGTGTTTCCCTGCAACCTGAAGGAGGAATCGCCTGCGGCTGAACCGACTGCTAGGTGTGAACCCGCACTTAAACCACCCAAGGTGACTGGACCCTGTGTTGGCCTGTTTTTGGTTTGCCACATGATTTCTGTTGTGTGTGAACTGTCACCAAGAGACTGTTTTCATTTCTGGTGTGCAAGTGTGAATAAAACACTGTTTGATGCACAATCTGGACTCCTTGTTTTGCCTCTAAACTGCACCCGCACCGCTGTCTACCAGAGCGACTCCCCACATTTGGTGTCGGATGCGGGCATGCGCAGTGAGGCTGGCGTGAACGCCGAACTTTGTTTTTGCTGAGCAAAAGTGAATGTCCTATATTAAGCCGGCAAAGTTGCAGCCTGTGATCCCCGACAAAATGGAGGCGGCTGTGAAAGCCCTCATAGAGGCTAACGTGCAGCAGCGGGAGACCAACCAGCTACTGCTACAGCACGTGATGGCGTTGCAAGCGGCAGGAGCGTCCCACCGCGTCCACGATGCCCGGAAAGCTGTCCGTGCCGCGATCCCTAAGATGACCCCCTCGGATGATGTTGAGACCTATCTGGCGGTGTTCGAGAAGGTGGCCGTGAGGGAGAAATTACCCGAGAACAGTGGGCAGAGGTCGTCGCTCCGTTCCTGGCGTCTGGACCCCAGCAAGTTTTTTTGATTTGGCAGACGACCAGGCTGCTGACTATTCCACGGTGAAGGGGGAGATCCTGGCCAGACTGGGGGTAAACGTGTTGGTCCGGGCTCAGCGTGTCCACCAGTGGGACTTTAACGTGGCTGAACCCGCCAGGCCGCAGTACTATGAGTTGCTGCACAGGTTGCAAAAATGGCTGCAGCCTGAGGTTCTGAGTCCGACTGCTATGCTGGACCGGCTGCTGGCTGACATGTTTTGGAGGGCCTTGCCTTACCCCCTTCAACACTGGATCGGCCAGGTATCCCCCACCAATGCCCTTGAGATGGTCGACCTGGTGGAACGATATGAGGCCACCAGAAACCTGCAGGGGGTTCTTTTGGGAGGGGGCCAGTCAAACCCCGCAAATCTCCACCCCAGTCCCGGCGGCCGGCCAAACCCGCCCGGGAGGTACCTCTTGCAGATCCGTCCCCAGTGGTCTGCTGGCAGTGTCGGGAGCCTGGACACATAAGGGCCAACTGTCCACAGTGGGGGAACCCATGGAGACTAATTATGGGTACCGGGCTTCCATGTATGCCCGGAGACTGTGTGCGACCGGCATCCCCGAGACAATGGACAGTCGTCATCTGTGCCAGGTGCAAGTCGGGGATAACCTGGCAGTGGCGCTGTTGGACTCAGGGAGCCTGGTAACCCTGGTAAGTGCTGCCCTGGTACAGCCCACCCAGTATACGGGCCGGAAAGTTGGGGTGGTGTGCATACACGGAGACTTAAAGGACTATCCCACTGCTGAAATGTCTCTGTCCACGGCGGCCGGCACCTGGACTTGTGAAGTGGCGATCTCCGCCAAACTACCGTATGAACTAATAATTGGGAGAGACTTCCCTGGTTTTCCGTCACTATGGCCTGAGGTGAAAGTGACTAATAGCCCTGAGACAGGGGTAACCCTAGCAGAGTGGCCTGGTTCCTGTGGGAGGCCAGAGCCCTGGGAGCCCGAGTCCGAAGGGCCTGCGGTAGGGGTGACCACCACTTCTGTGATAGAGGGGAGACACCCCCACTGAGTGTAATGGTGGGAGACATGGAGGACTTGCCACCAGGTCCTGAGTTGGCAGACCTCCACGTCTCCGGAGATAATTTTGGGACCGCCCAACACCGGGACCAAACCCTCACCAGGGCCTGGGAGAATGTGCTGGAAATTGATGGTAAACCCCAGAAACCAGGGGCTGAATTAATGTTCCCACGATTTATTGTTCTGCAGGATATGTTGTATCGGGTGAACCAAATCCGAGGTGAACCTGTTGAACAGTTGGTGGTGCCCACAGCGTATCGCAAGCTTGTCATGGAGCTTGCCCACCAACATGTTCTTGGGGGACACCTGGGGTGGCAGAAAACCCAGGACCGCATACTGCAGCGGTTTTATTGGCCCGGTGTGTTCAAGGAGGTAGAAGATTATTGTAAGTCCTGTCCAACCTGTCAGATAACTAGCCCCCAGCCACATTTCCGTAGTCCTCTGGTACCTCTGCCAATTATTGAAGTACCGTTTGAGCGAGTCGCTATGGATTTAATTGGGCCTGTACCAAAGTCTGCCAGGGGCCACCAACACATTCTGGTAGTTCTCGACTATGCCACTCGGTATCCGGAGGCGGTGCCTCTGCGACATACCTCAGCTAGGCTCATTGCCAAAGAGTTAATGGAGATGTTTTCCCGTGTGGGCCTGCCTAAAGAGGTTCTGACAGACCAAGGGACCCCTTTTATGTCCAAAGTAATGAGGAACTGTGTAAATTGTTGCGTATAAAGCAGTTACGGACGTCCGTTTACCATCCGCAAACAGACGGTCTTGTGGAGAGGTTTAACCAAACTCTAAAAAATATGTTAAAGAGGGTGGTGTCTAGAGATGGGAAGGACTGGGATCTGCTTCTGCCCTATCTCATGTTCGCAGTGCGAGAGGTGCCCCAGGCCTCTACTGGGTTCTCGCCCTTCGAACTGCTTTATGGCAGACACCCTCGGGGCCTGTTGGATATCGCCAAGGAAGCATGGGAACAACAGCCTGTCCCCCACAAAAGTGTCATTGAGTATGTCGCCCAGATGCAGGAACGGATGGAAAGGGTGTTGCCCTTGGTCCGGGAGCATATGGAGGCAGCGCAACAAGCCCAGAGTAGGGTGTACAATCGTCAGGCTCGGGTGCGGGACTTCAATCCGGGAGATCGGGTTTTGGTTCTGGTACCCACCCTTGACAGCAAATTCCTAGCTAGGTGGCAGGGCCCCTATGAGGTGATCGAGAAAGTAGGGAAGTAAATTACAAAGTACACCAGCCAGGGCGGCGCAAGCCGGAGCAGGTGTACCACGTGAATTTACTTAAGCCGTGGAAAGATAGGGACGCGGCCGACGACCCCAGCCCCCGGCCAGGGCTTCTAGGTGAAAGGGTCCAGCCCCACAGTTCGAGGCCTGTGAAGCCGTAACCACGGTAAAAATTGCAGACAGCCTGTCTTCCAAACAAGTTCAGGAAGTCAGGGAGTTCCTCAGTCGGAACACGGATGTGTTCTCGGACCTCCCTGGCCGCACGTCTCTCATCCGACATGACATCGTCACTGAGCCTCAGGCCAAGGTCCGGTTAAAACCATACCGGGTACCCGAGGCTCGGCGGCGGGCCATCGCGGAGGAAGTGCAGTTAATGTTGAAGCTCGATGTCATTGAGGAGTCGAAAAGTGAGTGGGCCAGTCCCATAGTCCTAATACCCAAGCCGGATGGGACGTTGCGGTTCTGCAACGACTTTCGCAAGTTAAATGAAGTATCCAAGTTTGATGCGTATCCCATGCCCCGAGTAGACGAGCTTGTTGAAAGTTTAGGACAAGCCCGTTATTTTTCTGTGCTGGACCTCACTAAAGGGTACTGGCAGGTACCCTTAACGGAGTCGGCTAAGGAAAAACCGCATTTGTTACCCGCAGGGCCTGTATCACTACAAGGTGTTACCCTTTGGCCTGCATGGCGCCCCGCCACTTTCCAAAGGTTAATGGACATAGTGCTGCGACCACATCGTCGGTACGCCTCGGCCTACTTAGATGATGTAGTCATCCACAGCACCGACTGGGAAAGCCATTTACCCAAGGTGCAGGCGGTAGTGGATGCCCTGAGGAAAGCCGGACTGACCGCTAACCCAAAGAAGTGCTCCATAGGGTTAGAGGAGACAAAATATCTGGGATATGTAATTGGGCGGGAGTTATCAAACCTCAGGTAACTAAGGTAGAGGCCATTCGTAACTGGCCCCGACCGGTCACCACCAGGCAGGTAAAGTCGTTCCTGGGGATTGTAGGTTACTACATGAGGTTTGTGCCCCACTTTGCCACAATAGCAGCGCCATTGACAGACCTGTTGAAGGGGCGAAAGTCTGGGAGGCTTAGCTGGAGTGAGAAGGCGGAGGAGGCTTTCTCCGCGTTGAAGTCGGCCCTGTGTGGGTCCCCGGTTTTGGTGACACCCGACTTCAACAAGGAGTTTGTCGTACAGACCGACGCCTCGGAGGTAGGCCTCGGTGCGGTACTGTCTCAGGAGGTCAACGGGGAAGAACATCCCGTTGTCTTCCTGAGCCGTAAGCTCAGTCCCGCCGAGTCCAGATATAGTATAGTGGAGAGGGAGTGCCTGGCTATCAAGTGGGCACTCGAATCTCTCCGCTACTACCTGTTAGGGAGGAGGTTCCGTCTGGTGACCGACCATTCCCCCTCAAATGGATGAGTCAGGCCAAGGAGAGGAATGCTCGGGTCACCAGGTGGTTCCTATCTCTTCAAAATTTCAAGTTTTCCGTGGAACACAGGGCAGGCCGCTTGCAGGGCAACGCAGATGCCCTGTCCCGCGTCCACTGCCTTACGTGTGTTCACCCCTCAGGGTTGAACAAAGGGGGGTATGTGGTAAGGTGCAAGGTGTCATATGCGATGGCAGGTACGTGTCACCGAGGTTGCTGGCCTCGGTGAGGTGAGAGCCGGGTTTTTGTCTGCAGCAGCTAGTGCTGTTTTGACTCTTTTAAATAGCATGGCTGCAAAGCCGATCCGGGCCGGCTCTTACTGGGAGCAGCTAAAGAGTAGGGTGGGTGGCTGCTCCCCACGGTCCAGTCCGAGTTTTGGGCTGGGTATAAAACACAGCCATCAGCTGTGTCTGAGGTGATTATCCTGGAGCCTGCTAACAGGGCTGAGGAGTTCTCTGTGCTGGAGGACGGAGCTCAGCAAGGTGGTGTTTCCCTGCAACCTGAAGGAGGAATCGCCTGCGGCTGAACCGACTGCTAGGTGTGAACCCGCACTTAAACCACCCAAGGTGACTGGACCCTGTGTTGGCCTGTTTTTGGTTTTGCCACATGATTTCTGTTGTGTGTGAACTGTCACCAAGAGACTGTTTTCATTTCTGGTGTGCAAGTGTGAATAAAACACTGTTTGATGCACAATCTGGACTCCTTGTTTTGCCTCTAAACTGCACCCGCACCGCTGTCTACCAGAGCGACTCCCCACAGTATATAAAATGAGGATGCTCGGACTGGGAGAAAATGTCTGTATGTGGGTAAGTAACTGGCTGAGTGACAGAAAACACAGGGTGGTTATTAACGGTAGATACTCAGATTGGGTCACTGTCACTAGTGGGGTACCTCAGGGGTCAGTACTGGGCCCTATTCTCTTCAATATATTTATTAATGATCTTGTAGAAGGCCTGCACAGTAAAATATCTATTTTTGCAGATGACACTAAACTGTGTAAAGTAATTAACACTGAAGAGGACAGTTTTCTGCTACAGAGGGATCTGGATAGATTGGAGGCTTGGGCAGAGAAGTGGCCGATGAGGTTTAACACTGACAAATGTAAAGTTATGCACATGGGAAGGAATAATGTAAGTCACCTGTACATACTTAATGGTAAAACACTCGGTAATACTGACATGGAAAAGGATCTAGAATTTTAATAAACAGCAAATTAAGCTGCAAAAACCAGCGTCAGGGAGCTACTGGCAAGGCCAATAAGATAATGGGTTGCATCAAAAGGGTTTCCACTATAGGGGTACATCAGGGTCTCTTCAAATACAAAATGGTGCCTAAAAACCATTCTAGCAAAATCTGCCTCCAAAATCCATATGGCGCACCTTTCCTTCTGACCACTGACACGTGCTCAAAGGGCAGTTTACCACCACATATGGGGTATTTCTGTAAACTGCAGAATCAGAGTAGTATATATTGATGTTTATTTTGCTGTTAACCTTTGCTGTGTTGCAAGAAAAAAATTATTAACATAAAAAAATCTACCAAAAAAGTGTAATTTTGAAATTTCACCTTCATTTTCCTTTAATTCTTATGGAACACCTCAAGGGTTAACAAAGTTTGTAACATCAGTTTTGAATAATTTGAGGGATGTAGTTTCTAAAATGGGGTCATTTATGGGTGGTTTCCATTACATAAGCTCCTTAAAATCACTTTATAACAGAATCGGTGCTTACAAAAAATGGTTTTGGGAAATTTTGTTGAAAATTTTAAAAATGGCTTCTAAAACGTCTAAGCCTTTTAACGTCCTAGAAAAATAAAATGACATTTACAAAATGATGCCAACATATGGGGAATGTTGATTGATAGCTATTTTATGAGGAATTACTATCTGTTTTAAAAGTGTTTTAAAAGTAGAAAAATGCAAATTTAGAAAATTGTGAACTTTTCAAAATTTTTGGTAAATTTTGGATTATTTTATAAATAGAGGTGAAATAAAGGTGAAATAAATCGACTCAAATTTACCACTGTCATGAAGTACAATGTGTCATAAGAAAACAGTCTCAGAATGGCTTGGATAAGTAAAAGCGTTCCAAAGTTATTACCACATAAAGTGACATGTCAGATTTGCAAAAATCGGCCTGGGGTTTAAGGTGAAAAGTGGCTTGGTACTGAAGGAGTTAATGTCTATGATGTTTATTTTTTGATTATTTTTATTTTGGGGAAAGGGAGTGATTTGAATTTTTTTTATAACTTTTTTTAAATATACTTTTTTTTTACCCTAGGTGACAATAGCAAGCAGTCATTACATTGCCATTTCTCTTTTGTCATGGAAATTGATCCATTACTTAATATGGAATTTAGTATATTCCAATGCAGTGCTGCTACCTACAGGCTCAGACCTATCATTACAAGGTAAGGGCTTGTTCACACGAACTTACTGTGTTTTGCGGTCCGCAAAACATGGATGCCGCCCCTTTGCCCTCCGCAATTTGCGGAACGGATGGCCCTGTATAGAAATGCCTATTCTTGTCCACAAACGGACAAGAATAGGACATAACTTATAATTTTTGAGGGCCACGGAACGGAGCAACGGATGCGGCAACTTTTGTAGCCCCATTGAAGTGAATGGTTTCCGTATGCGGAACCAAACCACGGTTGTGTGAATGAGCCCTAACTCTGATCTTAGTGAGAGGAAGCAGTAACCAGCGCTGGAGCGCATTGCTCCCACATTTTTAACACTCAGATGCATTTGAGGGGTTAAAAGGCTGCAATCAGCATTATTGTCGATAGTAAACATTAGCCCTGGATGTCGGCTGTATGTAAGGCCTCATGCACACGACCGTTTTTTTATGCTGTCCGCAAAAAGGGGTTCCTTTGTTCAGTGATCCGTGTCCGTTTTTGCCTTCCGTTGTGTTTCCGTGTGTCTTCCGTTTTTTCTAGCGGACATGACCCAAAATATTTTACCAAAAGACAGGCTGACAATTTTTGTCAAGTGCCTGCCAAGGGATCCGCAAAAAAAACGGACGCGGAACGCGGATGACACACGGATGGCCATCCGCATTTTTTCACGGTCCCATTGACTTGAATGGGTCCGTGAACCGTTTTTCACGGACAAGAATAGGACAGGTTATATTTTTTTGATAGCCTGGAATCACGGACCACGGACGTGGAGGACAAACGGTGCCATTTCCGAGTTTTCCACGGACCCATTGAAAACCAATGGGTCCGCAGAAAATCACGAAAAACGGAGCAACGGACACGGAATCAAACAACGGTCGTGTGCATGAGGCCTAACAGTGGAAACCCGGCTGCTATGGTACCTGCTGAGCTTGTAAACGGGCACTATATTTAAAGTGAAAGCTTTTGCCGTCTACTAGAAGATGGGACTAACAAAACTACACCACCCCAGGAGTGGAGTTCCAGCAAATTCATACCTTAAAAAGGCGAAACCACATAAATTGGTGGAAAAAACACACAAATGAATAAAAACGCATGGCTGATTGCATACATTTGCCCCTGGTCTCTGCGGTTTGAAACAGAAAACCTGAAAATGGCTGGGCAAACTAAAGCTTTTGGTAAGGGTTTTGATAAGGTTTTTTCGCTTTGGGTTCAAAAACTGCATGAGAAAAACTGATCAAAATCTGAACGTGTATGGGTAGCCTAAGGCCTCTTTCACACTAGCGTTTTAGCTTTCCGTCCTAGAGATCCGTCCTTGGGTCTCTAGGACGGAAAGCTACTGATCAGGATTATCCCCATGCATCCTGAATGGAGAGAAATCTGTTCAGGATGCATCAGGATGTCTTCCGTTCAGTATGTCAACGTTTTTTGGACGTTGACAAAAGCGCAGCATGCTGCGGATTTGTCTCCGTCCAAAAATCCGGAAGACATGCCGTAACGCCGGATCCGGAATTAATGCCCATTGAAGGGCATTAGTCCGGATCCAGCCTTTAGCTAAACGTCGCTTCGCGCATCGCCGATCCGACGCTTAGCTTTTGTCAATGGTTACTATGGCAGCCAGGACGCTAAAGTCCTGGCTGCCATAGTAAAGAGTAGGGGAGCGGGGAGCGGCATACTTACATTCCGTGCGGCTCCCGGGACGCCTCAGGATGACGTCAGGGCGCCCCAGTGCATAGATCACGTGATTGCATGGATCACGTGATCCATGCGCGCGGGGCGCTCTGACGTCATTCAGGAGCGCCCCGGGAGCCGCATGGAATGTAAGTATGCCGCTCCCGCTCCTGCTTACTATGGCAACCAGGACTTTAGCGTCCTGGCTGCCATAGTAACCATTGACAAAAAGCTAAACGTCGGATCCGGCGATGCGCAGAAACGACGTTTAGCTAAAGGCTGGATCCGGACTAATGCCCTTCAATGGGCATTAATTCCGGATCCGGCGTTACGGCATGTATGCCGCTCCCCCGCTCCCCACTGCTACTATGGCAACCAGGACGCTAGTAGCGTCCTGGCTGCCATAGTAACACTGAAAGCATTTTGAAGACTGATCAGTCTTCAAATGCTTTCAGTTCACTTGCGTTGTGCCGGATCCGGCGTGCATTTCGGCGACGGAAGTGCACGCCGGATCCTAACAACGCAAGTGTGAAAGAGGCCTAAGGCTAGGGCTACACAGAGACATTTGTCGCGCAACTTCTTGATGCAGAAAAGTTGCGCAACATTCTTTATAATGATAGTCAATGGTGTCGCATTGCGACATGCTGGGACTGGAAGACAACAGTCGCAAAAAATCTATCCAAGTTGGATGGATCGTAGTCGCAGCATTTCGCAGTGCAACACCATTGACTATCATTACAAAAAATGTGAGACATGAATATCACGTGACACCTGTTGCAATGTAGTTGTACCCTTTTTGTCGCACGACTTATTGTCACACAACACATGTTGCTGAGTAGCCATAGCCTAAAGCTCGGGCTATACAGTATCTAGATTTTTTGTAGCACTTTTGATTGATTTATCTATCAAGTGACAGCGGCAGTGCACAAGATTGCATACAAGTCAGTTTACTGTTTTAAACTACAGCTGGCGCTAAATAGTTAAAATCAATGAAAAGTGCTACAAAAAGTCTAGATGAAGCCCCAGCGTAAAACCGTAAAACTATTTATACAAACCACTTTCTTGAAAAGTAAATGGGGCACATATACTAAAGTGTCACTGCCTGTTTTTATGAATAAAAAGCCTGTTTACGTCTTTATTTTAAAGGGAACCTGTCATCAACTTTATGCTGCCCATACTAACGGCAGAATAAAGCAGAGACAGGTGAGTTGATTTCAGCGGTCTGTCATTTATAAATTAAAAGTAAGTGGTTGCCGAGAACCAACATCACAATCATTGCAGACTGGGCCTGGAAAAGAGTCACGGCCACCTGAGAAGAGTCCTGGTTGCTCATGAATTCCTGCTCTCCCTGCCCACCTGCTGGTGACTGACAGTCTTCTACCTAGTTTCCCCCTTTCTCTCTAGGAGAGAACTGCCAATCATCAGCAGATGGGTGAGAGAGCAGGGGATTATGAATAACCATGACTCTTCTCAGGTAGATTTGACTCTTCTCAAGGCCTGGGCTGTAATGATTATGATGCTGGTTCTCGGCAACCACTTACTTTTTGCTCATGAGTGACACACCGCTGAAATCAGCATTTCTGTCACTACGCTATACTGCCCTCAGTGAGGTTAGCATAAAAATGATAAGAGGTTCCATTTAAGTCTCATTTACCAACAGTTTTTGCGCCTCTTGACTTTTTGACTGATGGGGATGTGGAGACTCAGCCCAGGAAAGGTGTGCCTGGGCTCTGCTGGAGGGCAGGCCTAGCCACTGGATGGAGACGTTCCTGAGCACTGTTAAAAGAAAATAACACCCCTCTGGATGCCTTACTGCCTAATTTGCATATCATACAAAGATGATTTCTGCAGGATAGAAAACAAGAAACTGAATAAAAGATAGATCAGGGAATGAGGTAGTATGTTCTTCATGGCAATAGTTTTACTTTATTAGTGATAATCCATGTGACAGATTTCCTTTTACGTTGGGTTCACACCTGAGCGTTTTACAGCGCGTTCCTACGCGCTGTAAAACGCTCAACAGGCGAAAAGCCATGTTTCTCTATGGGCATGGTTCTCACCTGAGCGTTTTACAGCGCGTACGAACGCGCTGTAAAACGCCCTACGCCCAAAGAAGTACAGGAGCTTCTTTGGGGCGTATTGTGCGTCTTGTGATTGACGCCACAGTGGTCAATCACACGAACGCGCTGTAATACGCACGTAAAACACGCGTATCAAGTACGCTCAAGTGTGAACCCAGCGCTAGGGATAATAAATGTGGTGCAAATTGAATACAGACTTCGCCAATACGCCTGTTTTTTTTTTACTACAAAAAAGGCAAGCTTAGCAAATGTGCCCCAATACATTTTCCATTTAAAATATTGCACAGAAAACTCTTGCAGAACTTACCAACGCTTGAGGCATCTTTGAGGTTACTTTTATCTTATACCAGACCAGACCAGTTATCATAGCAATACCACTGCAAATAAGAAAAAGTGGTAGCGCAGCAAATAATACTGTGTGATAGCGCCCATCTAAAAAGAAAATACGTCATATTTTACATAAAAAACATCACACAAACTAATAGCAAGGGCAGAAAGGAGAAAAAGCTATTAAGACCTCATGCATACAACCGAAAAATTTTATCTGTGTGCCGTTCACTTTTTTGCAGATAGCACCATGAGCCATTCATGTCTAGAGGGCCATGCACAATTTTTTTTTGCAAACACATGTGGCCAAATTATAGATCATATCCTCTTCTTCTCCATAGTGTGGATGAGAATTGCCCTTTCTATTGATGGGATTTACATTGCAGTTATCCAAATTTTGCAGTTTGTGGACCGAAATACAGGCACAGCCTTGTGAAAACTGAAGTCGCTTTCACACAGTCAGTGTTTGGTCAGTGCTTGATCAGTAATTTCCATCATTGATTATGAACCAAAACCAGGAGTGGATCCTACACAGAGATAAGCTATCATGGAAAAATTTGCACCTGTTCTGTGTTTTTCACCCACTCCTGGTTTTGGCTCACAATCACTGCTGAAAATCACAGATCAAACACTGACAAAACAATGACTGTATGAAGGCGACCTAGACGTATGTCTATGTTACAATGAAGATAGAACAATAATTTCACAAACCCTCAAAAAGAATGGCTGCGATCAATACAGACTTTCCAAAACAAATACAGTTACATCATACATAATATATAGTAATGTATACATACTAATAAGAAAAAATAAGTAGCACAAAAAGTAAAGATAATGGTGCATGAAAAAACAACAAACTTTGTGAAAAAAAATGATCATGGATGAATAACTTATCACTTTCCCCACCAAGTTTAGTGTTGCAGATTTTCTTGTGCATATATAGCGATATATCTACAGCAGGGGTCTCAAACTCGCGGCCCGCGGGCCATTTGCGGCCCTCAGTACAATATTTTGTGGCCCGCACCAACGGCCGGCCTGCGCAAAAATGAATGAATGAAAAAAAATCATCTGACTTACTGTAGTACTGCTGCAGCGCCACGCCGCCCGCCCAGCCTGCGAGTACCCTCATGGCAACACACGGTCACATGGCCTCAGGGCAGGCCACGGGGGTGTGACAGGGTGAGTGAGCAGCGCCGCGGCGGCGGGAAGCAGCCAGAGCAGAGGGACTATCAGAGGCGAGCAGTCTGACACAGCCACAGCGGTCAGAAAAAGATTGAATTGAAGAGTCGCAGGCAGCCGGCAGGAGAGTCAGGACAGGTCAGGTTGTGTTATGTAAGGGTAGTGAGTGTGGTGTGAGTGACAACACAACATGGATGGCATGGAGGAAGAAATATGATAACATGGATGGGGGAGAAATGTGACAACATGGAGGGAGCCAGAGGGGGAGAAATGTGACAACATGGAGGGAGCCAGAGGGGAGAAATGTGACAACATGGAGGGAGCCAGAGGGGGAGAAATGTGACAACATGGAGGGAGCCAGAGGGGGAGAAATGTGACAACATGGAGGGAGCCAGAGGGGGAGAAATGTGACAACATGGAGGGAGCCAGAGGGGGAGAAATGTGACAACATGGAGGGAGCCAGAGGGGGAGAAATGTGACAACATGGAGGGAGCCAGAGGGGGAACTTCACTCAATGTTCTATTCATGTTCAGAAGAAATAATTAAAACTGTTAATAATTACATTTGAGGACTTTTTTTTGAGAAATCCCTTATGCGGCCCAGCCTCACCCAGACTTTGCCTCCTGCGGCCCCCAGGTAAATTGAGTTTGAGACCCCTGATCTACAGTGTCAGACTGGGCTTCCTTGGGCCCACCAGAGGAAATTATTCTTGGGGTCCAAGTCCCATATTATCAATGAAGTCTAAAAGCTTTTGATTTAGGGCTCATGCAGACAAACGCATTTTCTTTCAGTGTCCGTTCCGTTTTTTTTTCCGGGCCGTATGCGGAACCATTCTTTTCAATGGGTTCACAAAAAAAAATATGGAAGTTACCCCGTGCGCATTCCGTTTCTGTATGTCCGTATGTCAGTTCCGCAAAGAAATAGAACATGTCCTACTATTATCTGCATTACAGACAAGGATAGGACTGTTCTATTAGGAACTGACCCATAGAAGTGAATGGGACGGCTTCTTGTAATTACACTGCTCAGCGCTGCTGTTGGGACGGCGAGCAGGTAAACAATGAAGAGAAGACTCAGCTGGTACGTTGCACACCTTCTCTTCAAACAGCTGATTGGTGGAGGTGTATCAGACCCCCACCAATCTAATATTGATGAACTATCCTTAGGACAGGTCATCAATAAAAATAACTAAGTACGAATGAATGATAGGTGTCTGGGCGACTTCACCATAAGATCACTATGTTAGCACTGAGAAGAGGAAGGGAGAAGGGAAGCTACAGAGAGTGTTACTCCACCTCTGAATGCAGGAAAAGGTGGATCAGAAAGATAAACAGCAGGGGGCGCTACCAGAGAGGGAAAAGTAATCTATATGAAAAAAAACTAGCAATGCTTCTATTGCATGTTTATTGCAATGGCACTTGCATAGGAATACTCTACTTTGTCATAGGATAACCTGTTCAACCAGATCATCAAATAGGTTATCCCACAAATGTATAACTCTTTTTAACTCACTTTTCTTTTTATTGGGGGTCATGTCTAAAGACTGGTCTTTGCTTCCCCTTTGCACTGGCAGAACCCCAGATGGAGTAGTTTTTCGCCAAGATTTACGCCGGTTTTCGTTCAAAAATGACCCCGATTTTTTTCCTTTCTGTGGGTGGGCTTACAATCAAGCACCTGCATCTCACAGGAAGCATTGCAATTAACTCTTGTTAACCCATTCCTCCCCTGCATAGAAACAATTCCCAACATATAGCCCCAGACCCCAGAGATTCATATGATATGTGACGCCCCCACTATTTCTTTCTCCACTGTCTAGAGAGAGGAATTTGGCCCATAGCAACCAATCAGATTCCACCTGGAATTTCCTTTGGAAAGTAAAAGATGGCAACTAGGGGCGATGCTAGTTTTCCTTTACACAATTTTTATAAATCTCCCCATTATATCTGCGTCTGTTTTTAGACTAAAAAACGCTATTTTTTTTCAGTACATTTACTACTGAAATTGATCCTGTTTTGGAGGCTTTTGTTTATTTTTGGCTTGTTTGTCTATTTTGAGTTTTTAGACTAATTCAGAAGTTTTCTAACTTTTGTGACCTTTTTCTAATCTGTTTATGTACTTTAGGTGCGCCTTTTTTTGCATTTGAATATGTCCCAAAAACAGTCTAATTTCTACTCCACTCCAGGGCTGATGTACTTTTCTCCATCTGTTGACTTTTTTTGCATTAAAAGTTGCACTTTCCATGAGACATACAGCTTTTTTTCCGCAAAGGTACGACCTTTTTCATGCACAAAGAAATTAGAGCAGTCTAAGGCCTCGTTCACACTTGTTTGGTCAGTGATTTCCATCAATGATTTGTGAGCCAAAATCAGAAGTGAAGCCTACACAGAGATGAGGTATAATGGAAAGATCTGCACCTGTAATGTGGTTTTGACCCGCACCTGGTTTTGGCTCACAAATCACTGACCAAACACTAAAGTGTGAACGAGCCCTACGTGAAAATGAACCTAACTGAAAAACAACCACCAGAGGTCAGACTAATAAAAATACACCATCAACAGCTGTGCAATTTTTAATAAATACTTTGCAAATGAAAGACAACCAAGTGAAATACGTCTGTCTAATTTTATGGGAAAAACAGACGAGCTTGATAAATGAGCCCCAATGTATTTCAATAGTGTTGCAATGCTGCATGCTGCAATTGTGATGTACTATTTCACCCTGTATCACTATTTCACCCTGCACAATCCAGCTTGGTACAAGCTGTCATAGTACCCAAAGTAGGGGTTTAAGTATATGTTCCCTTGCCATCTTTGAAGCCTTACCTAAAGTTAGACAGGATACAACTACACCAGACAGGTAGATACTGTATCATATTTATAACATAGCTTTTCCTTTTGTCACCTCATGGCTGGTCTACTTTATACCAATATTCTACATAAAATAAAATCTGGTGTATTTTAGCCACATCACTTTTCTAGACACTTTAAAGGGAGCCTTTCACCTAATCTGAGTGTTTTAGACCGCTCAGATCAGGTTATAGACTCTTTGCCCCTCATTACTACAGTACCTTTCTTTCATGTGTCCCTCGTCCAGATAATGAAAAAGACACTTTTAAATGTATGTAAATGAGCTTCTGAAGGTGCCCAGGGGCGGCGTTACTGGGCGATGTGCCCAGAAAAACACACCTCTTTCAGTCCTCTGGCCCTTCCTCTGTCCTATTACCTCCTCCAGCGACACAAGCGGCACCAGAAGATAGCGGGCCGGACGTCTTTAGTTGTCTGGCGCATGCGCACTGCTCTGCCCATTATGGGCAGAGGAACAGCTTTTCATATTGCGCATGTGCCGGCCAACTAAAGACGTTGGGCGCTGTCTTCTGGTGCCACTTGTGACTTTCTCTGGAGGAGATAATAGGACAGAGGAAGGGCCAGAGGACTGAAAGAGGTGTGTTTTTCTGCGCACATCGCCCAGTAACGCCGCCCTTGGGCACCTTCAGAAGCTCATTTACATACGTTTTAAACGTGTCTTTTTAACATCTGGACGAGGGACACATAAAAGGAAGGTACTGTAGTAATGAGGGGCAAAGAGTCTATAACTAAATACTCAGATCAAGTGAAAGACACCCTTTAAACACTGTCAAGATAGGTGCTAAAGTTAAACTATCACCATGATATCAGCCTCCAACCCGCCAATAATACCAGTCAGCTCATGTTCTCCTTGACGTTGTTCTTTTATGGTTTTTCTCTCTTATGAATGCAGAGAAAATTCACAGCTCCCACTGTAGCTAATCAGCGGTTTGAAGTAAGGAAGCTGACATCTTGCTTGAAGTCGAGGGTGGCACTCACAAATCCTGCCCCTTCTCCTTTGACGTTTCCTAGCACAAGCAACATCATTCTCTGGCCTTTCTTGCTGTACTAGGGAACATCAAGCAAAGAAGGTGGAGGATTTGGCTGCGGTAACCTAAACTTCAGACAAGAAGGTGCCAGCCTCCTTGACTTCAAACCAACAAATAGCATGTATCAGGCATAGTCAATAAAGATGATTTGTGCTACATTCAGAAGGTAGAAGAACGATATAAGAACACCACTGAGGACTACATGAGCCGACTGGTAAGGTATGCCAGGTGGTTTGGAGGCTGATTTTGTGGTGACACACATATGAGAAATATGAAATTAGTTATATGGGATGTACACCGCTTTTGGGTGCCAGAAGTCAATTTTCTTTTAAAAATAATCTGATGTACTTCATTCACTGCTCTCGGCACATTTTTTATTTTTTTTACCTTCTTGGGTGAAATTGAGGCAAATTGGACAAGAGAACTTGCTCCTTTTAACATTAACAGTCGTAAATATTGTTTTGGCAGCAACACAATATTCTCCATTGTATCCAAGAGTTTTGATTGTGATTGAAGGCCTATCCAGTTCTTGTTCTATGACCTAATAAGAAAGAGCATATGGAAAAGAAGAAAATCCATTCAATGTTAAAAACCAAAAAGCAATTCTGCCTACAAATAAAAGTACATAATTTGCACCAACAGCTATTTCACAGTGTGAAGTGGAGTTGTTGAATTCTGGCATCTTATTACTCAGTTAAATCCACTTAAAGCTATAAGATTTTTACATTTAGTTATGTGTTAGAACTGTTACAATTATGGTCAATCCTCACATTAATGTTTCTGTATTCAGTGTGCTGAAATATATTATTTATACCTCATTTGTATTGTATTTATTCTGGATCACCACCAAATATGTCAAAGTCCTATAAAAGATGTATGGTCGTACACAAGCTGGCATCTGTGTAAAGACATCAACCGTTATAGAGTCATCTCCTCGAGTTACAGTCAGATTTGGAGGGTCCGGGTCCACTGCAAAGGTAACAAAGTATGCATTACATTCCGAACTATCAGTAGCTTACACATCCATTGAATATAACCTGTGCAAAGCCCAAAATGCTTAAAGGGGTTGTCTGAACGTACACACTGATGACCTATGCTCAGGATAGGTCATCAATATCTGATTGTTGGGTCCAACTCCCAGCACTCCTATGGTCAGCTTTTGGAAGGGGCTGTGGTTCTCGAGCATGCGCTGCAGCCTATTTTTCAGCCGGTGACATCATCAGTCACTTGGCCTTTCTGCAGCTCAGTCCCATTCAAGTTAAGAAGAATTGAAAACATAACCATAGCAAAGGCAGGTGCACTCTGCGGCAATACTAAACCCTCACACTGATGTTAAGATTGAGAGGTTAGTTCGACACATCCTACTAGGAGGACATGTTTTAAGCTCGGACACCTTGTCAAGGTCTCTCAAGTAGCCCGAGGCCCTACCACTCACCTACCTGTGCCGTATGGGCGATACCAGGGGCTGTTGGGCATTACGGGAGCGTAAGGCCTGACTCACAAACAGCTCACCAGTGACCTCCAGCATGTAACCATGCTTGCAATGAGAGGTGGGAGGTGCCTGTGAGCCCCACCCGAGACCGGCTGTTATGGCCCAGAGCCTGCCAGGTGCACCTGAATCTAGCCTGTAGATGAAAAGCAGGCACATTTAAATTGGAGTTTATACACCTCTAAACATATTATACAAACCATTAGAAAACGTGGTGTGGTGTTTAACAAGCAGGATATGCTCAACCCATATGCAGTTGTGCATGTATATAGGGGAGCACATCCTGCACTTGTAGTCCGTTGCTAGGGGCAATCAACAGCAAAAAATGCATACAATGGAAGATGCCAGCAACGGACTACAAGTACCACAATAACCATCCTACATACGATAACAATAATGTGGATCCGGAGAACAATCAAAAACATAACCATAGCAAAGACAGGTGCACTCTGCGGCAATACTAAACCTTTCACACTCTCGGGCTACTTGAGAGACCTTGACATAGTGTCCGAGCTTAAGACATGTCCTCCTAGTAGGATGTGTCGAACTAACCTCTCAATTTTAACATCAGTGTGAGGATTTAGTATTGCCGCAGAGTGCACCTGCCTTTGCTATGGTTATGTTTTTGATTGGTCTCCACATCCACATTATTGTTATCGTATGTAGGATGGTTATTGTGGTACTTGTAGTCCGTTGCTGGCATCTTCCATTGTATGCATTTTTTGCTGTTGATTGCCCCTAGCAATGAACTACAAGTGCAGGATATGCTCCCCTATATACATGCACAACTGCATATGGGTTGAGCATATCCTGCTTGTTAAACACCACACCACGTTTTCTAATGGTTTGTTAAAAAGAATTGAGTTTTAATACCAAGTACAGCCGCTATACAATGCAATACAATTATCGTTTCTGGGCAGCAGATTGCGCTATGGAAACAGTGATCTGCTGCCCAGAAACAATGCAGCTGTATGAGGACAAGTGATCACAATAGCGATCCCTTTTCCTCATACTGTGGAGGTGATAGCTGCATGTAAATGCAGCGGTCTCCTCCACTGAACAAGCAGCCGACTGTCGGGAAGGAACGCTTGTAAACTCCTGTAAATGCACCTTTACTGCAGCACGGCTATTTTCCTTGGCCTGAGGAGACCCCAGTTGGAGCTACTGGGATTGTTACTGTGGAATAAATAGAGGCCTCAGAGCTTCAGTCAGGGTCAGAGCATGGTGGCTGTTTGACCATGTGGCTATGCAAAGTCATATCCCCCCCTGACATGCTGAAAGCAGGGGCGTAGCTAACGGCTCATGGGCCCTGGTGCAAGAGTTCAGCTTGGGCCCCCTTTCCTCAGTGCTTTGTGTGTCTTATGTGGCACAAGGGTCTTTGGGCCCCCTCAGGCTCCTGGGCCCGGTAGCGACTGCTACCTCTGCACCCCCTATAGCTACGCCCATGGCTGAAAGCATAGATGAGAGAGAAGTTCCCTGTATAGTTAGTGCTCAGACGGGCAGGTGTTTATTTAATGTTTTTGTGTTATGCTTTTTGTGCTCTGGCTTCACCCAAGTGACGTTTAAATTGGATGCCATGCATAGTGTTGCACTGGATGAAAACTAAAGCACCATTTGGACTTTTAACCCCCAAAGAATCTGTCAATCTGTCAACCCCACCGCAAATACTCAGATTGCTACAATATATGGGATTGGTGGCCTTACGGCTAATGGTAGTGGTAGTCATTGTAGTTGTAAAACAGTAGTATGAGTAGTAGTAGTAGTAGTGTCCTAAATGAATATACTGTATGTAAACATATGGAGATAGTGGATAACTGAATTTTTACATACCTGTAAACATGTATTCTATATTTTGAATTTGAACCCATGAAGATCTGTCAGGAGAAACAGTTCGCACCTGTACTGTGTGGTTCCAGTCCCAAAATTGCATAAGGATACAGGTAAAGTTACATTCTGTAATGGAGATATTTTCACATGCAGGGACCGGTGTCCATCTTAAGAATGAAACAAGTAAGTGTTTAATCAGATTTATTTAAAAAAAAAGTTGAATAACAGATATGGGTTATAGAAGTAACAGAGCACATTTATAAACATATAGCAGAAACTCGAGCACACATCGGCAACACATTTATACTTTTTTTTTAAAATTATTAGCACATTTACAATGCAAATTTGATTTTGAAATTATTTGTTACTAATCTCATTCAGTTCCAGCGGCGTTTACATCGATGCTGCAGCGGAACCAGACATAGACTGTCAGACTACTGTGCAACCAGATGCCACCACTTCTATTCCTCTCTTCCTCTGGACATGCAGCTCTTCTCCTTTGTGCCACAAGCAGTGTTGGGTGCCAGGGCAACTAGTGCTCTCAAAAGACATTAGGACTGGAGGCCTATTTAAAAATGACTGTAGACTACACTTGTCAACTGAAAATTAAGGCACATCCTTGCATGTTTATTGTTCCTGCTTATTATATTGACTTTGATTATGATTCATGACCCTTGCCTCGACCTTAGCCTGGTTCTAGTCTCTTCCTTCGGTCTTGTCACCTGCTTCCTTCTGGTATAGACTCCAGGTCTGTTTCCTGATTTCGGTTACATCTCATCTTCTGCCTTGTTGCATTTCCATCGATGACTATTGGCTACACAGTCATGTATGTAAGGGTAAGAATGGTAAGATTCCTTATACTCTACACCTCAGTCTAGCCAGCGATAAACTGCTTGAGCTTAGAGATCCACTTCTCTTGTGATAAATATAACACTTGATTACAGAAGCACATGACAAACAGGATTTTTTTTAGATGAAGTGGTTAGTTTCTTATATTTTGCAACATTTCTTACTGTTAGGCACATAGTAAATTTATATCTGTTTTGAACATTTATTCAACCTCTTTGTGTATTGCTGCATCTGATCTATTATCTCTCTGGAGGTCTCAGCATGTCCATACATTACATTGTCAGCCAAATAGTGTCAATTGGGGATGAGCGAATCGACTTTGGATGAAACATACTGTAAATAAACATTTCCCGAACTCGGATTCGGTTCCAAGGGACCATTTGGAACCGAACCCCAGTTCGGGTAATGTTTTTTTTTACAGTATAAATACATTTCTGAAGTTTTTATGCGAAGTCTCTTGAGACTTCACAAAGTAATAACTTCGGCTCATCGGAGCCAATACATTCTAATACTGTACGGAGTGCTTGCACTGTACAGTATTGAAACAAAGTTTTATGCAAATCGACTTCGGATGTTTCATCCGAAGTTGATTCGCTCATCCCTAGTGTCAATAAGAACTTTCTATCCTACGGCGGTCGTTTCAGATTACAGTTAATGCTGGTGGTGCCATCAATGGCATTGTCCAAAGTAGAGAGCCATTTAAGGTTTATGGCCCAGATTTACTAATTGTAAAGAAAGTGTAAGCGTAGACCGGCTGCCTAGACCCACCAGATATATCACAGAGGCTCAGGCTGAATGCTAAATGTGGTGCAAGAATAGACACTTTTCTCTGACTCTGTACCAACTATTGGCTGGCTTACTTTAAGGCAGGGGTGCACAACCTTTTCTGGTTGGGGGCCACATTGTCAGCCTGAACCAATTCCAAGGGCCGAAAATAAAACTTAAAGGGCTATTACCAACTGAAATACTGTATTTTTGGCATATTGAACATACAGTATATACTATAAATGTCTACTTACAGTTCTAGGACTCCCATCTAGTAGGAGAATACATGAAAGATACATGTAAGAAGTCATAAGACATAGACCTACATGTCTTTTACAAGATGTTTGGGGGCCGCACAGAATGGTATCGAGGGCCGCATGTGGCCCCCGGGCCGCAGGTTGTGCACCCCTGCTTTAAGAGCTTGTTCACATCACCGTTATGTATTCCTTTAGGGCTTTCCGTTATAACATGGTTATAATGGAAAATAACAGAATCCATAAGACAGAAATCAAAATGGAAACCTTTAGAGGCATTCCGTTTTGATCCTTCATAATAGAAGTATATGGGCAAGCATAGCAGATCTGTCTGGTTTCTGTTATGTTGGACGGAAAACAAAGTCTGTCGACAGAACTTGGGAATAATAGAAAACTATGTAATATTGAACTAACTAAAATCAACTGCGAAGTGCAGTTCCTCAGAATAGGGTACTTGCAAAATCGTTTCTTGTTATATAAATGTTTTTTAGTGTTCTAATATATTGTACTACCCAGTATAGTATTGTATGGAAAAGTCATGATTAACAATCCTGACTCTCCCCTTGTAGGAAGCTAGGTGATGGACTTAGGGCCACCACTAGTTCAGTCAGGGCGATTCTAGTGCTAGCTGATGAAGTGAGAGGCGCTATATGTGCTTTGCATCAAGAAAGCCATCTCTTCTTTACAGAACTCCAGAAGGAGAGAGAGAAAATGAACCAGAAAGATCCAGAATCTGTAGGTACTTTCACACTAGCGTTAGAAGAATCCGGCAGGCAGTTCCGTTGCCAAAACTGCCTACCTAATCCGGAAATCCGTATGCAAACGGATATCATTTGCTTCCAGATCAGGATGCGGATCCATCTGACAAATGACATGAAATACCGGATCCGTTTTTCCGGTGTCATCCGGAAAAAAGGATCTGGTATTTAATCTTTTTCACATTTTTAAAGGTCTGCGCATGCGCAGACCGGAAAACCAGATCTGTTTTTCCAGAACACTTGGTATCGGATCCAACAATAATACATTTCAATGGAAAATAATGCCGGATCCAGCAGGTGTTCCGGAAATTTTGGCCGGAGAAAAACTGCAGCATTAGGCCTCATGCACACGACCGTTTTTTTATGCTGTCCGCAAAAAGGGGTTCCGTTGTTCAGTGATCCGTGTCCGTTTTTGCCTTCCGTTGTGTTTCCGTGTGTCTTCCGTTTTTTTAGCGGACATGACCCAAAAGATTTTACCAAAAGACAGGCTGACAATGTTTCCCAAGTGCCTGCCAAGGGATCCGCAAAAAAACGGACACGGAACACGGATGACACACGGATGGCCATCCGCATTTTTCACGGACCCATTGACTTGAATGGGTCCGTGAACCGTTTTTCACGGACAAGAATAGGACAGGTTATATTTTTTTGACGGACTGGAATCACGGACCACGGACGCGGAGGACAAACGGTGCATTTGCTGAGGTTTCCACGGACCCATTGAAAACCAATGGGTCCGCAGAAAATCACGAAAAACGGAGCAACGGACACGGAATCAAACAACGGTCGTGTGCATGAGGCCTTAGGCTATATGCACACGACAGTTGTTTTTTGCTGTCCGCCAATCGCGGATCCGTCTTCCTTTTTTTTTCACATCCACATCCGTTCCGTGTGTCCGCAAATTTTGTAGGTTGTGTTTCCGTGTGTCTTCCGTTTTTTTTTGCGGATCCGCAAAAAAACGGAAGGCTTGAAACAGTTTCTTAAAGTACCTGCACAAGTGCCCTGGTTTGCAAGCAACCATCCGCAAAAAAACGGATGCGGATGGAAAAACGGAAGGCTTCAGTGTGGCTTCCGTTTTTTTTGCGGACCCATTGACTTCTATGGGTCCGCAAACCATTTTTTGCGGACAAGAATAGGACATGCCATATTCTTTTTTGCGGACGTGAAATGCGGAATGCGGACGCGGACAGGAAACGGAAGAGGCATCAGTTTTTTTTGCGGATCCATAGAAATGAATGGGATCCGCAAAAAAAAACGGAACGGAAGCCGAGAAAAAACACTGTCGTGTGCATATAGCCTTATGCGGTATTTTCTCCGACCAAATACCATAAACGGGACAGAACAGAAGACATCCTGATGCATACTGAATGGATTGCTTTCCATTAAGAATGCATTAGGAAAAACTGATGCGTTTTTTTCCCAGTATTGAGCCCCTATGACAGAACTCAATACCGGAAAACTTTAACGCTAGACAAGTTTGTGCAAATCTTTTTGCCAGCCTTAGATTCTGCAGAAAGAGAGAGAGGCTTTGGAGAGATAGACAGAACAAGTACTACAACTCCCCTCATTGCTAATGTCCATACATTACTCTCTGGGAAGATTGCATTGCGAATTGTTTGGAACTGTGATACTGTTGGATGTACTACCACTCCCATTATGCAAAAAGAGACTTGTCTGTTTTCTACAACTGGGCTAGTGACTCCAGCACCACTCGCTGGCCACAGGACTTACATCTCCTGCTTTGCAACCATACAACACTTATAACGCTAAGGCCCCTTTCACACGGGCGTGATTTACGCATGGGTGCAATGCGTGATGTGAACGCATTGCACCCGCACTAAATCCGGACCCATTCATTTCTATGGGGCTATGCACATGAGCGGTTATTTTCACGCATCACTTCTGCGTTGCGTGAAAATCGCAGCATGCTCTATATTGTGCGTTTTTCACGCAACGCAGGCCCCATAGAAGTGAATGGGGCTGCGGGAAAATCGCAAGCATCCGCAAGCAAGTGCGGATGCAGTGCGATTTTCCCGCAAGGTTGCTAAGAGACGGGACCCGATCTTTATTATTTTCCCTTATAACATGGTTATAAGGGAAAATAATAGCATTCTCAATACAGAATGCTTTGTAAAATGTGCATTAAGGGGTTAAAAAAAATGAACTCACCTTATCCACTTGATCGCGTAGTTGCCGATCTCTTCTGTCTTCTTCAAGCATTAGCTGCAATCTAAAGGACCTGTGGTGACGTCACATCACATGGTCCAATCACGTGGTCCATCACCATGGTGATGGACCATGTGATTGGACCATGTGATGAGCTCAGTGACGTCATCACAGTTCCTTTAGCCGGCAGCTAATGCTTGAAGGAGACAGAAGAGATCGGCAACTACGCGATCAAGTGGATAAGGTGAGTTAAAAAAATGTTTTTTAACCCCTTAATCCACATTTTACAAAGCATTCTGTATTGAGAATGCTATTATTTTCCCTTATAACCATGTTATAAGGGAAAATAATAAAATCTACAGAATACTCAACCCAAACCCGAACTTCAGTGATGAAGTCCGGGTTCGGGTCTGGGTACCAAACATGCCGATTCTTCACACGCGCGTGCAAAACGCATTAAAACTATTTGCACTCGCGCTGGAAAATCGTGCATTTTCCCGCAACGCACCCGCATCCTATCCGGGCGTCAAACGTGGCGCCCGTGTGAAAGACGCCTAAGAGTACCCCAACTACCATCATACAGGAGCCCTGAGGGAAGAAAGGGTTCAACTCTTGTCACTGCCCAGCCATAGGGAGCATAGGGGTTAGGACTGCCATTGTGAATAACTGATAGAGACAGTTATACCACTCCCATCCTCCACCCCCACAGGGCTTGCAGAAAATGCATTACCTTTCACATCTGAGAGCTGCAGAAATCTTACTTAAAGGCATAGGGTGCACTTGCTGTCAACTAATGGAAATGACATGTGTTTCTATAAAGCCATATCTTCTTTCTTCCATTAACCCATTGTGGTGGTTAAAACCTATTGTGGTGGTTAGTGACCGATGCAGCATCTTACATGACAGCTTGCATGTTCTGACTGAAGATTTATCAAAATAGCATATATCATTACAATTGGTCACGTCCTTGAATGTGAATGGCTACACTTGCTTCAAGTATGGCTCTGAATAACAAAATAGCGGTATATATTGTACCAAAAACACAACATGAGGACAGGTTCCAGACAACCTCTTTAAGTCCTAGGAACTGAAGAAACAGGAAGTGGCAAATCACTACATTATTATTCACAAACACAAGGGAAAATAACTGAGAAATGTGTATTATGAGCCGCACATACAACTGCTATGGGACGATGGGGCTTTCAATGTATGTATGCCCCTTATCACAAGGTTTATGAACTGACAAATATGACAATTGACTGCTCACCAGATATAAAAGTATACAAGTATGAACTAATTAACTTTTACTTGAAATTATATATTTGTATTAGATATAAGCATCTCTGAAACCATTTTCCATTCTTTACATCGCTGTAATGGTACTGTAGGGAATTACCTATTTACTAATTGTTCTTCCACAGACAGGCTTTGTCAAGCCATTCTGGTTACCAAAATCTTCAGAATTCTTATGACTTCACCCTTTAAAGCAAACCCGTCACCAACTTACCATGAAAATGCACTGCAATTTGCAGTCAGCACGTTGCAGGAGGAGTTGAGCAGATTGATATATAAGTTTCTATAGGGAATCACTGATAAGTCCACCTCCTTGACTCCAAAACCCACAATGAGCAGAAATGGTAATGAAAACTGTTTTACTTACATATTTGGAGGACTAATCTTCCCTTCTACTGCCTAGAAAATAGTCCCTCACGTATAGCTTAAGAGAAGCATATGGTATGTAATGCCTCCACAATTTCCTTCTCCACTGTCTAGATCAGGGTTTCTCAACTCCAGTCCACGGGACCCACCTACCAGTCATGTTTTCAGGATTTCCTTAGTATTGAGCAGGTGATATAATTAGTGTCCATGCATCAGGACCTACCACAGGTATTCATTCTGTGGGATATTCGCAAATCCTGACCGGTAGGTGGGTCCTGAGGACCGGAGTTGAGAAACCCTGCTCTAGATAGAGATATCGCTATATATTTATATGAATTTAGAAGTAGAGATGAATGAATGAGGTGTCTGAGGTGCCTTCACTATAAGAGCACTATGTTGGTACTGAGAGAATGAAGAGAATAGGGAACCTACTGACCATGCTTATCCATCACTAAATGCAGAGGATACTACCTTTCCTGTGGAGCATCACAAGAAAATGGCTTCCGAGTCTCAAGCCTGCCAGCTTATATACTGCCTGCCCCCTGTCTTTCTGCAGTCAGTCCCCACGCCCATACTTCTTATGCCGTTTACTTCCCATTATGTCGAGCCTCGAGTCCCTGCCCCTCTCCAACTTAGCGACACTGCTATACAGACTATCTCCCTACTCCTCTTCAATGTAGCGTCACTATGTTGGAGGGGATTGGGGAGGAGCCTGTACAGCAGCATCACTAGGAAGTTGGAGAGGGGAGGAATATTGCTGAGTCAGGAGACGGGAGATGACTCTGAGTCCTAGTGGCCTCCCCACCCCCTGACTTTGTGTCCTCCTGCCACTCTCCAACTAAGCGACGTTGCTATACAGGCATCCTCCCCATTTATTTGGAGAGGAGTGGGAGGCGGCCTGTACAGCAGAATCACTACATGGATTAAGTTGGAGAGGGGATCGATGATCAGGGGTTTCTGTTCAACCCTATGCCCTTAATCTATTATATGATCTGTCATTTGTATGGTTGGCAATTTCTGATTTCTGAAACATATTATTGTATATTGTGCAGATCAAAAGAGTAGTATTCAGTTGTAGTATAGCAGTACCTGTATGTATCGTTGGTGTCACTGTCATAGAGGAAATTGGTGTACTGTACTTCATAGGTTACAGAAGAAGGATTTTCAGGAGCTGGAAGCCATGTGAGAAAGAGACTGTAGTTCCTGGACTCTATTTTCACATTTCTAGGTTCATGGAGTTGTCCTAAAGCCACAAAAATACATACGTTATAGTAAAAATTAACTACATGCAGTTAACATTTAACAGTTTTTAATATCCTTCTAAAATATGAATATTTTACCAACATCTACAACAATTACTATTTATTTGACTCAAGAGAAGCAAATAAGACATGAGCTCCTGAATACTCTTATTTTATTCTAAGCAAACTGGTCAGACTTTTACCCATCTGTTCTCATTGCCATTAGGAACCAACATGGGTGTTTCCATCATACTTCATGGCACACTTAGCTTAGCATGCAGTGCCTACTGTCAAATCAAAGAAAACCCCATTATAAGTCATGATGCTTGTTTTTAGTTAAATCCATTGTGTGATGGATTCCACAAGCAAATATAGGAAATATAGGACTTCACTGTTTTTAGTTCACTACTGGTTTTGGCGTCCAAAACTCCACCAGGAAACCCTTAAGTCTCAAGGAAGTCACAGCTGTGAAAAACCAATCATAAAATATGGTCAAACATGCAATTTTAATTGCAAAGTTGATTTCTAAAGCATTAGGAGTATTTTGCAAAGTGCTCTAAATTCATTAATCCATATGCCCCATTTTGATAAATTTTGGTGCAATTTTCAACAATTTTACAAACTAAATTTATGTACCCTTCAACGCTATTGTTAAACCTCTCCCATAACGTTTTAATGGGGTTCTCTAGGATTTTCATATTGATGACCTATCCTCAGTCCGACCTCGGTACCTTCACTAATCAGCTGTTTAGGAAGCCATGGTGTTCATCAGAGCACCAATTAGTGCTGCGGCCTCTTCACAGCTTACCAAACATAGCGTCACTCTTTGGATGGCGGATGTACTTGGTTTTGCATTCCAGCCCCATTTAGTTGACCCATGTGACCGATGAACGTGAAGTCACATGGCCTAGAAGGAGGGCCAGAGCTGATCAGTGGGAATGCGGGAAATTGTACCCCGACCGATGTGATACTGATGACCTATCCTGAGGACAGGCCATCTATAGCAAAATCTGTTTAATTTTCACCTGTGTACACTGACAAAAATGGTACTAGACTACCTGTAAAATGGTAGATCCATTTAAATCTTAAGAAATATACAAATGTTAGATAAGTATTATAATTAGGCAAGAGGGAAATAGCACTAACCTTAGTTTGATAGCATTTGATAGCAGTTTTGATGACATTATTAGACATCTCTATTTTTACAGAGCAATTTAATGTCCATTATAATAGGGGTGGCCTTTACAGTGCCCACAAAAACGCTCTGCTATAATTAGTTTCTCATTGGACTACTGGACTACTTTTCTGTTAATTACTAATGCAGACATTACTGTGATGACGATCTCTTTTGCACAGACTGTGTTCGTAGTATTTAGTTAATGGTCACTATAAGGCCCCTTTCACATGGGCGAGAGTTAGGTGAACGCATTGCACCCGCACTGAATCCGGACCCATTCACTTCAACGGGGCGGTGCAGATGTGTGGTGATTTTCACGCATTACTTGTACGTTGCGAGAAAATCGCAGCATGTTCTATGTTCTGCGATTTTCACGCAACGCTTGCCCCATAGAAATGAATGAGGCTGCGTGAAAATCGCATAGCAAGCAAGTGCGGTTGCAATGCGATTATCACGAAAGGAGATGATGTAAGTAAATTGATTAAAGTCAATTTACTGTATTATTTTCCCTTATAACATGGTTATAAGGAAAATAATAGCATTCATAATATAGAATGCGTAATAAAATGTGGATTGAGGCATTACAAAATAAAAAAAATTAACTGACCTCATCCACTTGATCGCGCAGCCAGCATCGTTTTCTTTCTTCTTCTTTCAGGACCTGCAAAGGGACCTTTGATGACGTCATCGCGCTCACCACGTGGTGAGCGCGGTGACGTCAGTGCAGGTCCGGCTGAATGAAGATAGAACAATCCTTCTATCTTTATTCCGCAGGACCTGGGCTGACGTCACCAATGATGTCATCAAAGGTCCTTTTGCAGGTCCTCAGAAAAGAAGAAAGAAGATGATGCCGGCTGCACGATCAAGTGGATGAGGTGAGTTAATTTTTTTAATTTTTTAACCTGTCAATCCACATTTTAGTAAGCATTCTGTATTAAGAATGCTATTATTTTCCTTTATAACCCTATTATAAGGGAAAATAATAAAATCTACACAACACCAAAACCTGAACTTCAGTGAAGAACTTCGGGTCTGGGTACCACATTCAGTTTTTTATCACGCGTGTGCAAAATGCATTGCACTCGTGCGGAAAAAACTGAACAACGCAACGCAAAGGCTGTCAAAACTGAAATTGCGTGCGCTCTCCTGCAGGTTACCCGGAATGCACCCGGACTGGATCCGGAGCAAATCTGGGATGCCCATCTGAAAGAGACCTAACAATAAACCAGATAATGTTGTAAGCACACATGCCGATATGGGTGCTCCTAAGGTCATTATACCATTCGAAACCAACATGTAATTGTGCAAGTGTTTGTGTTGTAAAGTCTATTCTACTGTTGCTAGGGTGTGGCACAAGTATAACTCACTGTACAATACAGCTATGTGGGTGATGACTTGATAATAAAGAAGAAATAATATAACATTCAGTGGTGTACATCAACCAAGGAAGAGTACAAAGGTGGTGGTACTATTTTCTTTCATGTCTATCCTTTAAAGGGGTTATCCCAAGACTGGTGTAAAAAAGGAAAATCAGACCAATCTTTCTAACAAAGCTAGAACCAGCCCTGTACCTCACATGGATCCAGAGGTCACTTGCTGCAATTGCTTTGCTAGATTTATTTAAAGCTGGCAGCTCACGAGGAGTGTCCTTTCTGCTCCCTATCTCGGCTCAGGAGGTAGATGAAGTATGAAACTGAGCCATTTCAGTGAGCCAGACAAAGAAATAGGGGAATAAAAAAATCAAACAGTAGATATAACGCCATACAGATACATTTTATTGAATCACTCAGTGACTGTGCTAAATTTTTAACTATGTACATGCAATCACAAAAGAATTTAGATCTAGGTGCTGGTTTGTAGAATATTGCAGAACTGTAGAATATTTTTCGTAGGGTAACCCCTTTAAGGAAAAGGGGAACAGGTGGGGCAGTATGTGAGAAAGAAGATGTCATGGAGTTAATTTAAAGTGTAACTGGCGTTAAAATTATTATTTTTTTGCTAATGTGTAGGGCAAGTGATAGGGAACGTTTATTTTAAGTAGAAAACTGGGGCTGAAATGACCCTTAGCAGCACTCACTGAAATAAGCGTTGCTAAGGGCCATCCGTCTCCTATTAGCAAAGAAGAGACGGGCTGTTCGGGAGCTGCGCTTCTGCCTGCGCTGCTCCCCTGGTGGGTACAGGAGTCTTATGAGTTAAAATTACATCTATATTCCCCCTTTCTATGAAATGTAATGATTTTGTACAATCACTGACCTGCTTTCCCAGCGCTTTTAGTGAGCTTTCCCCCAGCCGGAAGTAAACGCTCACTACATACAGTGCTTTAACTTCCGGCTGGGATGAAAGCTCACTAAAAGCGCTGGGAAAGCAGGTCAGTGATTTTACAAAAGCATTCAATTTCATAGAAAGGGGGAAAATAGATTTAATTTTAACTCATAAGACTCCTGTGCCCACCGGGGGAGCAGCACAGGCAGAAGTGCAGCTCCCGAACAGCCCGTCTCTCCTTTGCTAATAGGAGTTGGATGGCCCTTAGCAACGCTCATTTCAGTGAGTGCTGCTAAGGGACACTTCAGCCCCAGTTTTCTACTAAAAATAAATGTTTTGCCTAATTAAAGTTTTTTTGTTTTTTTTTCAAAGATGAAAGATGAAGGCACTAACCGCAATCACAGCACAGTAATTCATATCACACTATCTAACACCCTGCACTGGAACATATCAGCTACACTATATCATTCTCTAACCTACACTGACTATCTCCCACTAACTATCTGTATATATATATATATATTTATATATATGAGCTAACTATCTAATGTAATTAAATAAGGATCCAGATGACTCAGCAAAGCACAGAGCCCATTAATGACACTGCTGTCTCTCTCAAAACTGCAAAAAACAGCTGAAATGGCTGCTGGGGAGGTTCTTGTATAGTAAGGGGTAGGCAACTTTCCTATTGGTTGCTAGGGATGTTGCTAAGCTCAGCCAAAGATATTGCAGCCTTCTCATTGGCCCACAAGCAGGAAGCAGTGAGGGTACTGATGAAAAAATCTAGAATATTCGCGATTACGAAGATATATCACTATATTCTAGATCTTCGCGAATTCTCGAAGTGCCGATATTCGTGACAAAAATTTGCGATTAGAATATTCAAGATCAACACTATTTTTGAATATCGGCACTTCAGAGACAAGCCATTCAGAGACTGTTTTCTCGTGACACATTGTACTTCATGTTAATGGTAGATTTGAGTCAATATGTTTTACCTTTATTTATAAAAAAATCCAAAAGTTAATGAAAATGTGAAAAAATTCACTGTTTTCTAAATTTGAATCTCTCTGCTTTGAAGACAGATAGTGATGCCTCATACAATATTTATTAATTAACATTCTCCATATGTCTACTTTATGGTGGCACCATTTTAGTAATGTAATTTTATTTTAATTTTTTTAGGACGCTAGAAGGTTTAGAATCTTAGAAGCAATTTTTGAAAATTTTAAGAAAATTTCCAAAGTCAACTTTTTTAGGGACCAGTTCAGTTCTGAAGTCACTTAGTGGGGGCTTGCATAATAGAACCAACCCATAAATGACGCCATTTTCGAAATGACACCCCTTAAACTATTCAAAACTGGTTTTAGAAATGTTGTTAACACTTTAGGTATTCCCCAGGAATTAAAGCAAAATAGAGATGAAATTTAAAAATGTCACTTTTTGTGCAGATTTTCTATTTTAATCAATTTTTTTCCCGGAACACATGAAGGGTTAACATTAACAAAACAAACCTCAATATTTATTACCTTAATTCTGCAGTTTGCAGAAACACCCCATATGTGGTCGTACACTGCTGTTTGGGCACACGGCAGGGCACAGAAGGCAAGGAGCGCCATATGGTTTTTGGAGGGCAGATTTTGCTGGAATGGTCTTTGGGCACCATGTTACATTTGAAGAGGCCCTGAGGTAAGCCCACAGTGAAAACCCCCAAAAAGTGACTACATTTTGTAAACTACACCACCCAAGGAATTTCTAAGGGGTGTAGCGAGCACTTCACTCAACAGCTGTTTCATAGAATTTTTAATACTTGGGTGTGAAAATAAAAAATTACATTTTTTTAACAATAAAATAGTGCTTTAGGCCCAAACTTTCTTTTTCACAAAAGATAACAGGAGAATAACCCCCCCCCCCCCTTCCCACAATTTGCTACCCACTTTCTCCTGAATACAATAACACCCCAATTGTGGTTGTAAACTGTTATTTGGGGATACGCCAGGGCTCAGAAGGGAGAGAGAGGCATCTGGATTTTCTAACATGGCATTTTCTGTCATGGTTTTTAAGAGCAATAACTTTTTTTTATTTTTTGTTGAATGAGCTTTGTGAGGGCTTATTTTGTGCGAGACAAGCTGTAGTTTTTATTGGCACCATTTTGGCGTACATTTGGCTTTCTAGTTGCTTTTTATCTCATTTTTGGGAGGTGAAGTCACCAAAAAAGCAGTTTGGTGTCATTTTTCTATTTTTTTTTTACACCGTTAACTTGATGGAGTAGATCATGTGATATTTTTATAGATCATTATGGATGCAACGATACCAAATATGTCTAGTTTGTTTTTTCATTTTTACGTTTTACACAATAAAAACATTTTTAGAAAAAAAAAATCATGTTTTTGTATTGCAATTTTCATAGAGCCATACATTTTTTTGGCTATTGTCTTGTGTGGGGGATCATTTTTTGCGGGATGAGGTGATGTTTTTATTGCTACCATTTTGGGGTACATACGAATTTTTAATTGATTAACATTATGTTTTTTGGGAGGTGAGCTCACTAAAACAAAATCTGTTTTGGCGCAATGTGTGTTTTTATTTTTTTATGGGGTTCATCTGATGGGGTAGATCATATGATATCATTATAGAGCCGGTAATTGCGGACGTGGTGATACGAAATATGTCTATTTTATTTTTTTTCTTCTATTTTTTAAATAACGGATTTTGTGTTTTGAAATAAAACTTTTTTATTTCAAAACACTTTATTTTTTCTATTTTTTTTAAATTTTTATTTTACACTTTGTGTCCCCCATAAGGTCATACAAGACCTCTGGGGGACATTTAACTTCCTTTTTTTTTTTTTTTTTTTTAAACTATTAATTTCTCCTGTAACTGGGGCTGACATAGTAGCCCCAGTTAAAGGGGAAATACACCCCCCCCCCCCCAGAGAGGCTGTACAGCATAATACAGCACTGTACAGCCTCAGTGCAGGGCTGATAACCCGACAGCTCCTGCACTCTCCCGACCCCGGCGGTCACATGACCAGTGGGCGGGAACAGGAAGCAGCATAGCGCTTCCTGATCTCTCTACACAGTGACGTCTGCGATCTCTGAATGGACGTTCCAGAACGTCTATTCAGACATAAACCGACCGCCCAAGGACGTTTTTAGTCAATGAGCGGTCGGGAAGTGGTTAAGCAAGGTATTGCCCCTTTCTGTTAAATGATGCCCCCTTGTCAGTCAGAAAAAGTGCCTAAAACACTTAATAAATGTGGTGTAAGTAATTGAGGCTACTGTCCTTATGACACAAGTGAACTGCTCGTGTTGTCAACGAGCCTGGAATCTCAGTAGCTAACTAGATGGCACACTATCCCACACAATTTCGCTAATCAGTGTGCCCTGTAGATATGACATTATCAGAAGTACAGGAGGCTATAGTAACCTTACTACATGATGTCATAATGACCATTGCTCTATAAAAACCAGCTATCAGGGGGCATCTGCTCAGGCCAGGATATAGAGGTGCAAAGAGCACAGAATCGAAGATACTTCACAATGAGGACATTTACTTCTAAAAGCTTTCAATGTCTATGAGATCAACAGTTGCAATTTGGAATATTGGTAACAGAAAGCTTCAAGTACTAGATATCATGAAAACATCTCAGTGTTTAACACTAGTGTTAGAAGAATCCGGTAGGCAGTTCCGTTGCCGGAAAACCGTATGCAAACAGATATCATTTGTTTCCGGATCCGTCTGACAAATGCATTGAAATACTGGATCTGTCTCTTCAGTGTCATCCAGAAAAATGGATCCGGTATTTATGTTTTCAAATTTTATAAAGGTCTGCACGTGCGCAGACCGGAAAATCGGATCCGTTTTTCCTGAACACTTGGTACCGGATTCGGCATTAATACATTTCAATGGAAAATAATGCCAGATCCAGCAATCTGGCTAGTGTTCCGGAAATTTTGGCCGGAGAAAAAACGCAGCATGCTTGGGCCAAAAAATGAAAGTGGCATCTGGAAAAGAGATTTTAAAGGGGCACCAGAAATGTGGAGGAATATCTGTCTCCGTTATACCACCAAGCTTTTTATAGAATAGATGAAAATTTGTGATATGGCGAGTTATTATACATTATGGGGGGAATTTATTCAGACAAAGCATTTCATATACTAGTCTTCAAAAAGAAGTTAATTGGAAGATAAGAAGATACGCCAAATTTATTAAGAGGCACAGGCCTCTTTAGAACTTTGGCACATCTTTTGGCAATCTGATATAATTTACATCAGTTTTTAGCATAAATTATAGTAAATCTGTTGGGCTGTGGGTGACTATGTTCCCCTGGTTAAAAACCAAAATCCAACAAAAAATGTCTCTTACACGGGAATTTGTGTCTTTTGTACGCCAGAAAAATGCCATACAGAGTCAGATCTATGGACCAAAGGAGATGAACTGGAATACAGATCTTCTGGAAGTTGTATATGTAATCCTATAACTTACTACTAAATAGAAAATGTCTGCAAACGAGACCTGAAAATCAGCTTTTGCATTACCAATGGCCTCTAAAATGTGTATCATGCCTCTAAAAGTAGCTTGATTCAAAAATAGCTTCAATTTTCATTGCATTTCAATGGCCTCGTCCTGCTCTTCTGGGGTTGGCCAATTGCTGAACCTGTCCTAATCCGGTGACATAGGGGGCAGTGTTTTCTTTTTACCAGCAGAGATGACCACAGTTGCACTGTGAGCTACAGAGTATGAACTATAACTTACTAATGAATAGTTTTCAATACGTAATCAGTTGTATTAACCCATTATTGACTGGGAGATTTTCATTTTTTACTCTCTGCCTTCCTAAAGCTGTAACATATAGTCACACATTTGCCTAGTTAAGAACATACAAAGAACAAAAAACAACTCAGACATCCCCTTTAACGCCTCATGCAGTGGCTTGCCCCCTCACAGTATTTATGCCCTCATTGTACAACCTTGTAGTAGCTCATTGTACAACCTTCACAGTAGTTATGCCCACATTGTGCCCCCTTAAAGTACTTATCTCTTCATTGTGCCCCCTTCGCAGTAGTAAAGCCCTCTGTGCCCTCTTCACAGTAGTAATGGCCACTGTTCCCTCTTCGTAATAGTAATGCCCACTCTGTGGCCCATAACAGTTATGCCCCTTCACAGTAGTAAAGCCCTCTGTGCCCCTTTCACAGTAGTAATGCCCTCTGTGCCCCCTCTGTGTTAATAAAACAAAAAATCAGTAACTACTCACCTTGTCCCGTTCCTGATGCTCAGATCCAGCTCTCTCCTGCAGACACAGATTGCTCTGCAGCACTGTGCGAGGAGCTTAGGCAGATTCCCAAGCTTCAGGCTCCTCCCACACAGGCCGGCAGCGTTATCTGTGTCTGCAGGCTGAATGATGGAGCAGAAGTCTGTATTGATAAAAGTGCTCATTGCTTCAGGCACCCCCTGACAGCGGGCACCCGGGGTGGACCCCCTTCCCTCTGCCCCCACCCTTGGCATGCCACTGGCCTCATGCACAGACACAACTGCATGTATTTTGTGGTCTGCAAACTGAGGATACTGGCCACGTGCATCCCACACTTTCCTCTGTCCCTGTTATAGAAATGCCTATTCTTGTCCACAAAACAGACAAGAATAGGACATGTTCTACAATTTGTGGAATGGATACATAGGTGCAGACAAAACACGGATGACATCTGTGTGCTGTCTGCATTTTTTGCACCCCCATAAAAATGAATGGGTCCGTGTTCAAACCAAAAAATGCAGAATGGATGCGAACCAAAAATATGGTTGTGTGCGTGAGGCCTTAGGTGTATGCATTATATTTAAAAAAATAATGAAAAAAAAATCTCTTCTTGTCATTATATAGCCGTAAGGTATTATGGTAGGTTATCATGGTAATTTGCTTATAAATATCCAAAATGGTTGTATCTATGATGCATTGTATAATACATACAGTCATAAGAGAAATAAAGTACACTCTCTTTGAATTCTGTGGTTTTACCTATCAGGACATAATATAAAAACTATGTGGTACTTGCGGTGCTGTTGGAATGCAGTTACCGCATCAACAAACATGCAATCACAACACATTGTTTTAATGTATCAAGCTGAACTTAAATCGTTTAGATGATTTCAACTATGCAGAACACCAGGGTTTAATGAGGCCGCTAAACTGGCTAAATTAAAAATTGTATCGTGAATTCATGTTGACGCAGTAGCTGCATGTAATCAACTGCCTGCAGATTTCAACAGCATCACAACTGCACTGTGTGACAGCACCCTAAGGCCCCTTTCACACGGGCGAGTTTTCCGAACGGGTGCAATGCATAAGGTGAACCCATTGCACCAGCACTGAATCCGGACCTGTTCACTTCAATGGGGCTGTGTACATGAGCGGTGATTTTCACGCATCACTTGTGCGTTGCGTGAAAATCGCAGCAAGCTCTATATTGTGCGTTTTTCACGCAACGCAGGCCCCATAGAAGTGAATGGGGCTGCGTGAAAATCGCAAGCATCTGCAAGCAAGTGCGGATGCAGTGCGATTTTCACGCATGGTTGCTAGGAGACGATCGGGTGGCCATCTTTATTATTTCCCCTTATAACATGGTTATAAGGGAAAATAATTGCATTCTTAATACAGAATGCTAAGTAAAAGAGTGATGGAGGGGTTATTAAAAAATAAAAAATAAACTCACCTCATCCACTTGATCGCGCAGCCCGGCGCGTCTTCTTACTTCTTCTTTGAGGATCTAGAAGGAAAAGGACCTTTGGTGACTTCTTTCTATCTTCATTCAGCAGGACCTGCGCTGACGTCACCGCGCTCACCACGTGGTGAGCGTGATGACGTCACCAAAGGTCCTTTTCCTTCCAGGTCCTCAAAGACGAAGAAAGAAGACGAGTCGGGCTGCGCACATTTTTCCACAACGCACCCGCATGTTTCCCCACCCTCACACGGGACGCCCGTGTGAAATAGGCCTAAGGCCCCTTTCACACGGGCGAGTTTTCCGCACGGGTGCAATGCGTGAGGAGGACGCATTGCACCCGCACTGAATCCGGACCCATTCATTTCTATGGGGCTGTGCACATGAGCGGTGATTTTCACGCATCACTTCTGCGTTGCGTGAAAATCGCAGCATGCTCTATATTCTGCGTTTTTCACGCAACGCAGGCCCCAAGCAAGTGCGGATGCGTTGCGATTTTCCCGCATGGTTGCTTAGCAACGGGACCCGATCTCTATTATTTCCGCTTATAACATGGTTATAAGGGGAAATAATAGCATTCTTAATAAAGAATGCATTGTTAAATGAAGAGGAAGGGGTTAAAAATAATAAAAGTTTACTTACCTTAGCCACTTGATCGCGTAGTCGCAATCTCTCCTCTCTTTCGCTGCATCAGCTAAGATCTACAGGACCTGTGATGACGTCACATCACATGGTCCAATCACATGGTCCATCACCATGGTAAGATGGACCATGTGATTGGACCATGTGATGTGACGTCATCACAGGTCCTGTAGATCTTAGCTGATGCAGGGAAAGAGAGGAGAGATCGCGACTACGCGATCAAGTGGCTAAGGTAAGTAAACTTTTATTATTTTTAACCCCTTCCACTTCATTTAACAATGCATTCTTTATTAAGAATGCTATTATTTCCCCTTATAACCATGTTATAAGGGAAAATAATCAATTCTCCAGTAGACCCGAAACAGTGATGAAGTCCGGCTTCAGGTTGGGTACCAAACATGGCGTTTTTTCTCACGCGCGTGCAAAACGCGTTACAAACGTTTGCACCCGCGCGGGAAAAACTCTGCATATTCCCGCAACGCACCCGCCTCTTATCCGGGCGTCAAACATGACGCCCGTGTGAAAGAGGCCTAAGACTCTACAGGCCTCAGTTAGGCTGGGTTTTAGGGCTTTTTCACACTTGCATTTTTGGTTTCCGTCCTAGAGTTCCGTCGTCGGGGCTCTAGGACGGAAAGATACTGATCAGGATTATCCCCATGCATTCTGAATAGAAAGAAATCCATTCACGATGTCTTCCGTTCAGTATGTGAACGTTTTTTGGACGTTGACAAAACAGTAGCATGCTGTGGATTTGTCTCCGTCCAAAAATCCGGAAGACATGCCCATTGAAGTGCATTAATCCAGATCCGGCATTAAGATCCGACGTTTAGCTCTGCACATGCGTAGCAGCAGTTCCGATCAGGGCCCCAGTGTAAGCTGTGGCTCCGATCGGTTACTATGGCAGCCAGGACGCTACTGAAGTCCTGGCTGCCATGGTAAGTACTCCGCAGCAGTGTACTTACCTGCGCTGCGGCCTCCGGGCACTCCTTCATGATGTCACAGGTCCAGGCGGCGCATTGATCTATGCGCCGCGGAGACCTGTGAGGTCATGAAGGAGTGCCCGGAGGCCGCAGCGCAGGTAAGTACACTGCTGCGGAGTACCATGGCAGCCAGGACTTCAGTAGCGTCCTGGCTGCCATGGTAACCTGAAAGCATTTCGAAGACTGATCAGGATCCTGATCAGTCTTCAAATGCTTTCAGGCGACTTGCGTTCTGACGGATCCGGCGGGATGGAAGTGCCTGCTGGATCCTCAGAACGCAAGTGTGAAAGCACCCTTAGTTAGATGGACAAGAATTTTTTTTGAAAAAGGATCCTTTATTTAAAGCATCAGTTATGATCAGTTTGCATCTGTTTGTGTTACTTCCGTCATAGATCAGTTCTTTTTTTGGGAAAAAAAAGTACTATTTCTCCTGTCCAAAATAAATTTATTTTTTTTACATTTTCTGTTCTTCTGACGCTTTAGAAGAACAGAACGCTAAAAGGTGATGTAAACTTGTCCTTAGACTGTTGAAGTTCATAACAGTACAATTAGAAATAGACTAAACAAGTGTAACCTGTTTGCAAGGGTTGCCAGGAGAAAGACTCTTCTTTGTAAAAAGAGAATGATAGCTCAGCTTGAGTTTGAACAAACCATAGAAATGTTTTTCCATTGACAAGATCGAATGGAGATGTTTGAATATAATACGCAGCACTACATTTGGCGAAAACCAAACACAGCATATCAGCACAAACACCAGCTGTCAAGAATGGTGTGCTTGTTTTGTAGACACAGGACCTGGACCCTTGCAGTCATTGAATCAAACATGTATATTCTTTATATACCAAGGAATTTTAGCATCATATGTGAGGCCATCTATCCAACAGCTGACACTTGGCAAAAACTGGGTCATATAATTGGACAATGTTCCCAAGCACACCAGCAAATCTACAACATCTACAATAATCAAGGTGTTGCAATGGTCCAAAGTCCAGACCTCAACTCAATTGAAATGCTGTGGCGGAATCTTAAGAGAGCTGTACATAAGCGAAAGCCTACAGGCCTGAATGAACTGAGGCGACGTTGTAAAGAACAGTGGGACAAACTTCTCCAGAACAATTTGAGAGACTGATGAAGTTATACAAGAAAATTACTTTACGTTATTTTGCTAAAGGTGGTTCTACAAGCTATTGATTTATGGGTTGTACTATGGTTTTTTACACATGGCTTTTCTATTCTGGCTTCAATTTTGTGGAATAAATAATGAAACAGTGAAACAGTGGCTGTTGTGTGTTGTTCATCGGCGGTATTTTCCTAATTTTAAGACCTTCTAAGGATCAGATGCTTTTTTTTTTTACTATGTCTACTATTTAAAACCATAGAATTGTACCTGCAGAAAATGTATACTTTTACATCATATGAGTTATGTAAATCCCCCTTCTCGGTTTTTGACTGTACAAGGAGCCTTATGCTGCTGATCTTTCTGTAATAGTAGGACAGTTAGACCCTACCTCTCATTCATCTGACAGCTGTCACCTGTGGGGGAACCCAAAGGTAAGGGTGAGAACACACAATGTATTTTGTCCAAGCATTCTGTCACAGATTCTGTGCTGAAGTTCTGTGGTGCCATTCATATGACTGAGGACTACTTCTCAATTTCCAGACCTTTCCAAGACGGAACATGTCCGTTCTTCCCGTGAGTTCTGTGCAAAAATCTCTGGAAGCTATGGAGCTAAAACTGCAGTTGGGGGAGTATATTACTACTGGTGCCAGTATAGAGGGCGTTATTACTATTACTGCGTGGAATGGCACAATATTTTTGTATGGTCTTTGTAATTTCACAAGGACTATCTGTATGACACTACTATTTCTGGTACATTAATGCTACCATTGTATTGCTGCAAGCAGCCTATTGTGCCAGCCAGACTACTTAGACGTTCTTGTGTTTAGAGGCACTCAGCCAGAGTAGAATGCCCTGGACACATTCCTCCGAGCAAGTCAAATATAGTAACTATGCCAGTAAAAACCAGCTCTTCCAGGAATTCACACCAATTACACAACAATATCATCAAGTGGCGATCACACAGTTCCACGTTAACATCATCTGAATATAGATAGAAACTCAGGCTATTATCAGTGTTTTTGTTAGTAATAGTACAGTTTTAATTTCTTTCAGGAATGTCCATGCAGAGTTCGGACCTCCTAGGTGGACCTGAAGTGGCTGAACTCTTGTGCATTAGGCCAGACATAGACGATAATGTGAGACATCCTTTGATGGGATTGCACAGCATTGTTATGATTTATAATGCTGTGTGTCCCTGCAAGATCTGAAATCTATTGAATTACACTGACATAATGCTGTCAGTGAAATTCAGTAGATTCCAGTACTCACATGGGCACACCATCTTATAAATCATTATATTGCTGTGTGATCCTATCAGAAGAGCAGAGTTCAGAATGGGAACTCACACTACCACACGCAGCAAGTATCTCGCATTGAACTCGTTCGTCTGTGTGTCTGACTACATGGTACACTTCAACAAGGTGTTATAATTTATGTGAATGGCCATAGATCCAAATGGGATTTACAGAAATCTATGAACAAGCTGTAGACACAACTCCATTCAGATGTATGGAACAAAAATATTCAAATCCTCCACAAATAAATCCAATAAAATCATATTGGAGCGATAATAATTGTTTTGCAACTTAGGGTGGGTTCACACTAGCGTTAGGGATTCCGTTATTGTTTTCCATTATAACATGGTTATAACGGAAAATACCGGAATGCCCAGACAGAATGCAAAACGGATGCCTTTAAAAGGCATTCCGGAAAGACCGGACTTTATTTTCCGTCTTGCATAACGTGAACCAGACGGATCCGTTATGCTTTCCCATAGACTTGTATTATGACGGAAAGCAAACGAAATGCCTTTTAAAGGCTTCCGTTTTGCATTCTGTCATAATGCAAGTCTATGGGCAGCTAAACGGATCTGTCCTTCCGTCTTATGGATTCCGTTATTTTCCGTTATAACCATGTTAAGTACAGTGTGTCTATGAAGAATCCATTGCCCATGTGTTTTTAATTCCCTTCTCTTCAAAATAAATAAAGGGATTATTGGGCACAATTGTTAAAACCAGCGTTTTAGCCGGTCCTAATAAAGGTCCATAGCTGGCGGAGGGTCCGCCGAAGTTATGAAGAGGCATCGTCCTCTCAATAACTTCTGCTCATCCAGCTCCAGTTCTAAATGTAAGACAGCTTCCTAGTCTAAAACAGGCGTAGAAAATGATGGATGAGATAGGCCTACCGACCCGTCCCCTTCCCCGCCCCCTTTTTTAGACTTGGGTGGGAAGAAGTCGCAGCGGTTAGTATCTGTGTCTGATATATGCCTAATATTGTTGTATTTCAGTACAATAAATGACCCTGTATGTTAATTTTGCTTAAAGGAAAAATTAACATTGATCTCCAATCACAAATCTGTGCAAGTAGCATTGAAATGGTAACTGGTAGAGATGAGCAAAGTTTACAAAATTTGATTTGGCTGCTTTGCCGAATTTCGCTAAGAAATTCACTTTGTGACGATTTGCTCATGAAGTGGATTTCTTTTTAAGTAGCGGGCACAATGATGGGGAACAGCGACTGTGCCGTCCTCCCTCATTGAACCCCTCAGCATTCATTGCTAATCATCTGAGATGAAAAATTAGGGATTTTAGGGGTTAATCACTTAAAAATCACTTTTTCATTTGAGCACAGTGTCTTGAATCAAGATGGCCGTGGCAGCCTCTTAGCACTCAAATGGATGAGTTGAGTATTTGTTTTTTACGCTATTTTAGTGAAAATTTATTTATTATCAAAACACTAGGATATTCGGCTTCGCAGCGAATCAAATTTCCCCTGAAATTTGGATCGAAGTCCACTGCGAATACTTCGATTTGCTCAACACTGGTAACTGGCATAAAGTAGAGATGCCTAAAAGAACCCCTTTCCCAACACACACACCAGCAAACTAGGTTAAAAGTAAAATGATAATTTTCTATAACTGGCAAAAATAATTGTACCGTTTAGATGTCGTAGTTTTATTCCGGCCGCCTCTCGGCAGTTTGCCGTGCTGTCGCCCGAACTCCGGCCCGCCCCCATGTCAATGGAGCTAGAGCGGTAGTCCGGGGGCTTGCGTGCACTAGTGGCAGCACGCATCCGACAGGCTGTTCACCCGCCGGAACGGCCTGCCGGAGTTCTTTGCTGCTAGTGTAGCCTAATTGTTCATACATTTACTGCATCTTGGGCTGTCTGTGCACCAAAAAACTAAAATCTAGATCAGCTGATCAGATTAGTTGTCTGGTGTAATGTGCGCCGGTTTTATGGCATACATGTTATTAAATGAGTTGGGCTGTGAAAGTCTACCTGTGGCCTGCCTCCTCCTGACCATGCCCCGGCCCCTTTTTGGAAAAGTTGCAAGGGTACTAGAAAAAGCTAAAAGGTCACAAATTGTCATTTCTTCAACACTGGAAAACTGATGTAGACTAGAGGGCTGTAATAGGTAACCCCCGCTGTGTTCCTCCTCTATATGATACTGTTCTACTGAAAACTTTTAAATGATCTCTACTGGCCAATCAAGAATGATAAGGGGTAAATATATAACATGAAGAAACCAATAACAAGTACATAGTATAAATGACATGAGATTACCGAGTGACGCACTGGTACAGGAGGAGATAAGGACCTCCCAACAAGGACTTACATTCTTCACAGAAAATTGATAAATTCCCTTGAGAGTGTAAAAACTAAATCAGTTCTGCGATGATTTATGAAATCTAGTGCAAATGAAAACATGGCTGTGGCACATGGACAGTTTAAATTTTATTGTGCAGTAACCAGAGATTGTCTTTATTTTTATTACACACTAGCAGAAGGACCCAGCTTTGCACGGGTATATTTCATCTATTTCATTTCATGTTTGGTGTGACGTTAAAATATATCGACAGTATCTCCCATAACAGTGAACTCCACAGTCTCCCACCCCTTAACACTGACCCCCCCCCCCCACAGTGCCCCGCCACTTTAAAATGGGACCTCCACAGCAGCCCATCCTCTTAACTTTCACCTTCACAGCAGCCCGCCCCTTTAACAGTGAGCTTTACAGCACCCCACTCCCTTGACAGTGACCTCCTCAGGGGCCCGACCCCTTAACATTGACCTCCACAGTACCCCGCCCCTTAACAGTGACTTCACAGTACCCTGCTGCTTTAACAGTGACCTCCACAGCACTTGCCCCTTTAATAGTGGCCCCTGCCCCCTTAACAGTGACCTCCACAGTGTCTGTCCCTTTAACAGTGACCTCCACAGTGGCCTGCCCCCTTAACAGTAACATCCACAGTGAACCCCTCTTTAATAGTGACCTCCACAGTGCCCACCCCTTTTACAGTGACCCCCACAGCGCTCTGCCCCTTTAATGCTAGAGCTACATGATGACCTATGTCCGGCAGCATTTTGTCTCAACAATTTTTATAATGATAGGCTACAGTGTTGCACTGCAACATGTGACATGCTGCGACTGCGACACGACAGTTGCAAAAAATCCATCCATGTATTTTTCTACGACTGTCGTTTCGCAGTCGCAGCATGTCACAGTGTAACACCATAGACTATCAATATAAAAATTGTCACGCGGCACATGTAGCAGTGTAGTTGTGCCCTATGTGTCGTGCGACTTATTGTCGTGTGACACATGTGGTAGTGTAGCCCTAGCCTAAAGCTGACCTGCAGCAGTGAAGAAAAATGGCTGGGTTGTTATGGAAACCTAAAGTAAAACTGTGTGTATGTGGAGACTAAGGCCTGCGAGCTTCTATTGGCTGATAAGGGACATGTGACCGTGTGTATGGCAGTTGGGATATGAAGAGAAAGACTTGCAGGCTTGTATTGGTCTAAAACCTTCCTGTACACCGGATGTACCTGTGTTCCAAATTTGGTGAAGATTGGTCCAGTTGTTTGGTCGCGCATAAAGAACAGACAGACAGACGTCAGGACAGACAGAAACTCATTGTGTATCGGCATGTTACCTCCACAGTATTCTTTCCCAGATAGTAAGTGATATGTGTGCCAAGTTTAGTATAAATTGATTGAAATCGATGGTTGCGTTTTTGAGTGATCGCAGAACATACATACACACACACACACACACACATATATACGTCCTTCTTATATATATATATATACACAGTGTGTATATATATATATATATATATATATATATATTACTTATGTAGTGCTGACACATTCCACAGCACTGTACTGTACTACATTCACTTTACTTTCTCTATCACATGGTCTAGGTTCCATTAAAAAGGTATTCCAGGATTTTATTATTGATGGTCTGGCCATAAATATCTGATCGGCAGGTGTCCAACAACCTATTCCATTGGTGATCAGCTGTCCTGCAATGGGAAGTCAATGGTGGAACTACCCAACTCAGTCTACTGTGTAATGGACAGAGCTGGTTACTGTAGAACTGCTCCATTTCAATAAATGGATCCAGCACTGCAGTAACCAGCTCTGTCAACTACACAATGAATGGACGGAGCTGTATAGATCCAGAGCTACCCTGAAACAACTGATCTGTGGGGATGCTGGGTGTTGGACCCTTGCTGATCAGTGATGGCCTACCATCAGAGTAGGCATAGGCCATCAAGAATAAAATCCTGGACAATCCCTGTAAATTAATCTGAATGGGAATCCAGCAATAGAGTACCTAGAAGAAACTACAAGTGGACGGGTCTGATAGAAATTCATAGCCCTAGTGTTGGATGTACTCCCAGCAATTCTCTTTATGGGAAAAATCTTATAGCGAGGCAAGGAAGCTATGCATATAAGAAAATCGTGCTACCAGAGTTTTTTGGTAGTTTCTGATTAGACACCGAGGGGGAGATTTATCAGATTGGAGTAAAGGAAAACTGGCATAGTAACCCATAGCAACCGATCAGATTTCACCTTTCAATTTTCAGAGGAGCTCTGAAAAATGAAAGGTGGAATCTGATTGGTTGCTTTGGACAACCTACCCAGTTTTCCTTTATATTGTTTTGATAAATCTATCTTTAAATTTTTTCCTCCTCGCCTTCCAAGGTCCATAACATTTGATTTTTCCTTTACACCAGTTTCGATAGATCTACCCCTGAATGTTGTATGTATCTGCGGCACCATAACTTATGGTCCGTGGTAGCGGAATCCATAACGGAATTCTTAGATATCCCGAACCTTGTACGCCGAACTTAAAAACACAAGTTTGCTCAGCACTAGTCATGGTAGGTGCAAATTATGTAACTATCTGAAACCAGGGAAAACCTTTACTGCAAGTGCCACAGGAGGGTCGTATAAAGAAAAAATCGACAATAATTGCAACACTAATACCGTGATTTACGGTATTGAACATCTCTATGTTGTCACGGCATTTTAGAGATGTTCATAAAGGCGATCTTCTTGATCTGGACATTATGGGAATTGAGAGGGTTTTCAGTTCTTGTCGAGGGGCCGACATCAGTAGAAGGTTATTCAATAGAGAGTTATATTGGATTTTTTTCACTGGACAGCAGAATGCCTAAAGGAATGAATAATAGGTATGATCTAATCTTTGAATATTAATTATGTTCCTGTCTTCATTGGAGTTTCTATTTCATCTGTTTTTAGTATGTTACACTGCGCGCTTCTACTCAGTAATTACTGATTACGTAATAATATGGTGAAGAGGCGTGATGTGGGTGGTGAAATGATGTACGGGCAGGAAGTGATGTAAGGGCATGTAATTTGGTCATGCTTAAGACAACACGTCGAAACGCGTTGACCATCATGTGATTCTGGTCCGTTCTATAGATTTTAAAAGCATGAAATTAATATTGAAGGATTTAACCTACGGTTTTGGATGCTGGAATTTTTTTTTTTCTTGGATGTTATCCCAAGTTTAGGGGTTCCGTGCACAGCCGCAGCAAACTTTTGATTGTTTGTATATTAATGAGTTTCTGTATACAATACATGCAACTTTCAAAACCTCCCATCTTTTTGGATGGTGAATGATGGAAATTTATTGATCACTGGGTGAAAAGATCAATTTCATGAAGTGAGACAACCCCTTTAAATGATTTGTGTCATGTCCAAATAGTAGCAAATCATGAAATTGGGCAGTAGCAAACACACCCAGCAGAGGCCACCTGTGTAGGAACTATATAAGGATCCCTTGACCTCCAATAGCTCATCATAAAGCACCCCCTTAAATCTCTCTGACTAGTCATCCTGAGCCTTTAAACTCAATTCAGTCCCTTATTGCAATCTAATGTAAGTAACAAGGTACTTTTAGACTGGTGATGGACCCTCCTTACATTCTGGACCCCTGTGCTGCTGAACACATTGCATATATGGTACATCCTTCCATGAAATGCTGTCTAGTAGTTATGTGGGCCTTAGGGTCTCAGAAATGCACAACATTTTGCCTATATTGATTGAGAAACACAGTCCTGTTTTTAAACTATATTGCTTAGTCATGTGGACGTCTGGAATACTACGCGATCAAAGATCAAACTGAAAAGCCATTCTCAACCTTTGCTCATTAGGTTATCCCAACTATTTTCCACGCATCATCATATTAATAGTGCAATACAATAACTACAGTAGTATAAGGTCCATACAACCCTATGTACAAGCCATATGATCCAGTGCATTGTATCTTACAGAAATAAATGTTAGCAAAAGCTAAAAAAAATAAGAATAAATTATTCTATGGTGTCCCTAAAAGTAGGACAGGTTTTAGGCCTGAGTTTATCACTGTATGACTTTTATTTTTTTTTACCAACTTATAACTTAGGTCTGAATAGGTATGAAATCTAAATATAACAGCCACACCCTGGCCAGCATAAGTTCCTGAGGAGGACCAGAGGTGCATGCGCCGTACGATAATGTTCTCTGGAGCTTGTGCGAGATCTAAAGAAGGGATTAAAGTCAAATGTTGTGAATGTGACACACCTTTTAGGATCAAGCTGCAGTTTCCTTCAAGAGAGTAGGTCCACACTCCCAACAAAACAAACAAAAAAAATTGAATCAGGAAAACCGCGCTGGTGTTGACTTCAGAAAAAAATCTTGAACAATATTTTCCCTCGGCTGTCAGAGGTACCGCAGTTATTTTCCCTGCGGTACCTCTGACAGCCGAGGGAAAATATTGTTCAAGATTCTTTTCTGAAGTCAACACGAGCGCGGTTTTCCTGATTCAATTTTTTCTAAAGAAGGGATTGACCATGAAGGAAACTAAAAAGTCTATCATTCAACCAAGAAGCGGGGGGGGGGGGGGGATGTGGGTATAAGCTTGACTTCAAGATCCTCATTTGCATACAGATGGTGGCGGAATAAAAGTTGTTTTACAGCGATTATGCCCATCCGACAACTTAGACATAGTTAGTAGAGTTGAGCGAACTTCTGTTTTAAGTTCGGCTTCCAAAGGTCGGGTTCGGGTTATCCAAGCATCCCGTTATGGATTCCGTTACCACGGACCATAACGGCATTTGGAATCCATAAGGGGATTCTTCAATTGACCCGAACCTTGGACAACACGGAGGACCTGGGGTGACGTCACCGTCATGTGATCAGTGCAGAGGGCGTGGCTCAGTACTGGATTAGATAAGAGGTGATAGCCTACGACCTCTTATCCAATTCAGTACTGAGCCGGGCCCCCTGCATTGATCACATGATGGTGACATCACCCCAGGTCCTTCACTCCGTGTTCCAAATGCAGTTATGGTCCGTGGTAGCGGAATCCATAACGGGATGCTTGGATAACCCAATCCCGAACTTTGGACGCCGAACTTAAAACAGAAGTTCGCTAAACTCTAATCGTTAGATACCAGATGACATCAGCTCTAAGGTACAGCGGACAGTTTAGAGGCCATTTTTGTGCTGACAGGTTCCCTGTAAATAAAAGTAACAGAGATGGAAGCTTGAGCTTGTGTCTGTGATGCATATATACACTGTATAATATACAACTGGGTTGGTTTGCCTATTTGGATAATGTTGGGTTTACACACACCACTTAATTTGGCTTCTTGGATTTATATAATTATAACGTACTCCCAGTTAACTGGGATACCACAGCAAGAAACCCAGTAATGTTTGCATGTAAAATTACTGTGTGCCATCACAAACTGTAAAACTGCACTTTGTAGGACTATAAAAACCTGGAATATGAAATTACAAGCTGTTTTTCACCTAAGGCCATGTTAAATTGTGATTTTGTTCGCTGTCCTTAACGTCATGACCTCTCACTCTCTCTGAAACTGAATCTTACAAAAATTGTTTCCAAAACGTAACAACATCCCTAATCCTGATATTTCCAATTCAGTATATGGTATTACCATAGTTCCTAGGCATCAAGTCTGTTGTCTGAGGGTTATGTCTGACTCTGATATTGCACTCTCATGTCAACTACACCTCAAAAACATCTCAAGAATTCCTCCTTTTCTGAATGTGGGAACAGATAAGGGCTCTTTCACATGAGCGGATGCTGCGCGGATAATCCGCTGCGTGAAAGAGAGCCAAGCTCTGGACAGCAGAGAAACGGAGCAGTAACATGATTGATAATGCTCCGTGCCTCTCTGTGATCTCTTTACTACAAAATCACGGTGACAACTCACTGTCATTTTGTAGTAAAAAGGTCACAGAGCGGCACGGAGCATTATCAATCATGGAGCAGGGCTTGGCACTCTTTCACGCAGTGGATTACCCGCACGGGATCCGCTCGTGTGAAAGAGCCCTAACTCTCATTGTTGATCCACTCTTGTTTAGGCTAGTTTCACACTTGCGGCAGGACGGATCCGACAGGCTGTTCACCTTGTGGGATCCGTCCTACCGCTATTTCGCCGTGCCGCCGTGCTGCCTCTCCGTCCCCATTGACTATAATGGGGGCGGGGACGGAGTTACTGAGCAGCACGGCAGTGCACAGCAGCGGCCGCCGGACTAAAAAGTCAGACATCTCGTAGTTTTAGTCCGGCAGCCTCTCGCCGTGCACTGCCATGCTGCGCCGGAACTCCACCCCCGCCCCATTATAGTCAACGGGGACAGAGCAGCAGTCTAGCGGCATGGCGAAATAGCGGCAGGACGGATCCGACAGGGTGAACAGCCTGTCGTATCTATCCCTGCCGCAAGTGTGAAACTAGCCTTATTGTAGCTCAATTCTAACACTCAGTTCACACTTTCGCGTAAAACGCCGCGTTCGAACGCACATAAAAACGCACAACAGTACAGGAACCATGCATTCCAATGGGGGTGGTTCACACTTGCGCGTTTTTATGCGCGTTCGTAGGCGCCTATAAACGTCCGACGCATAGGCAAGTATGTTCGCGTTAATTCGGGCGTTTATCCAGCGTTTGTTTCCAATAGACTTCAATGGGAAACGCGATAGGCGTGTTGTTCGGGCGTTTGTGCAGCGTAAAACGCGCCTATGGATGCGCGTTTTACACAGTTTGCAACATGCTGAATCAGCCACCATGGAATGTCACACCTCTAAAGCACTCAGATTGGCCAAACTATATCATTGGTCATTGGCCAACTATGCAGTCAATCACATAAACGCGCGTCAAACGCGCCTACACTATTTACCAAAACGCTTGAAAAAACGCGCCTACACGCCAGTCTTGAACGCACCAAAAACGCTAGGCTTCTAAACGCTCAGGTCTGAACCCAGTGTAATTGGCCTCCCGCTCACTAAACTTGTGGTATGTGTGGTATGTTTAAGCATTGCATTGCTTGGAGTTTTTCACCCTGATCCATGTTAGCTGGATGCAGTAGTACGTGATCTATTGATAGACATTAGGACCCCACAGCCCAGCCACAGATATTTGCCCACTTTTGATTGACCGTGCCTGAGAAAGCAGTGAGCAGTTAGTGACAGTTGAGTGAGTAGCTAGAGCAGAAAGCACAACATCAGTAGCAGTCTATGAGTGTCAAGAGACCACAAACTGCACCTACACTGGTCCTATACTGACCTTCTGATAAATAGGTGCAACTTTTGGGCATATAAGACAAACTGTTGTTATAGACTTACAGATGCGGCACTGTGAGGGCACAGTTTTAACGACTCCTTTGAGACGTTCAGCTCTGTGATATTTCCTAATAAAAAGTAATTTGACACAAAAAATTTGGTGTAGTTTGGAGACTCCCCATTATGGCTTACCAACTCTCCAATCTATACTAAACATAGCAGTCAGGCTGACCCATCTGTCCGTCTACTAAAGAATTTAAACTTACCCCTGTCACTCATAAATCACTCCACAGTGCTGCTCCTCTATATCTCTTCACTCATTTCTGTCTACCATCCTAATCATGTTCACCGTTCTTCCTATGAAAAACCTCCTCCATAATTCGAACCTCCTACTCCCATCTCCAAGACTTCTCAAGCTGCACCATTTCTCTAGAATGCATTACCCAAAAATCGGATTAATTTCCTATATCCATAGTTTACTGTTCCTATTACACATGCTTAGAATCCGCTCAATTATCTGGAATGAGTGTTTGTACAATAATTGCCCTGTGTAAATGTGACACCAATCCTCAACAAACAAGCAAACCCGTGGTGTACCTACCACAGAGGCAGAACACATGACTGCTATGGGGCCCAGGGGGAGGGGAAATTCTTAAAATTTACTACATTTTCTGTCAGCCGCCACTAAGGAATGCATAGAGATTCTATAGCTTTCATTGATTTCAATAGTAACTGTAAATATGCACTGAGCTCCCCCTTGTGGTGGCTTCAGGCAGACAGTTTTATAGTATACTGTGTGACGGGAAGCAGGAGATTTATCAATGTACTCTAGTAAATATAATGAGAAATATGGTGGTCCACTTTTTCCTACACAGACGTCAGCTGGGTGAGAGACTGTGACTTTTTTTTATGAAACTTTTTATTAAAACATTTTTCCTCTTAATAAAAGAACTGTAAATTTGTCAGAAACCTGGGGCATTGCACTTTACATCCCATGTTGCCTTGAAGTGTTTGATGCATGTGTAACGGGAAACTGAGCATGCATATATAGTAAATGGTGACAGGAGAGAAAGCTGTTGCCAGACACCTCTACCAGTAGATTATCTTTCCAAGAACAAAGCTAAAATCCAGCTTTTCCGATCCGTACCTCCCCAACATCTGATGTTAGGGCAGTGTTTCTCAACTCCAGTCCTCAGGGCCCACCTACAGGTCATGATTTGAGAATATCCCACAGAATGAGTACCTGAGGTGAGTCCTGATGCACTGACACTAATTATATCACCTGCTAAATACTAAGGAAATCCTGAAAACATGCCCGCAGGTGGGCCCTGAGGACTGGAATTGAGGAACACTGTGTTAGGGGAAGGTCGAATGTCCCCATACACCTTAGATTTGGCTGACATTGATCCAATGTGTATGGCCATCTTAAGTCGTGCCCTAAAACCATTTTTTTTTTTTGGCATGCCTATCACATTTCATAATCTAATTCTTCTACTCTGACACTCCCAATGTAACCCATACACTCAAATGCACTTCATACATACACACATACTGGCTGGGTCACTGGCTCATGCAGCTTTATGTACGGTGTGTTTTTTCTCCCCATAAAAGATGACTGGACCATTGTACAAAAAACACTTTTACCTTTTGTGCCATCCCAATTTGTTCATAGATTGTAAGCCTTTGTGAGCAGGGCCCTCTCTCCTAAGGCCTCTTTCACACGAGCGTGTCCGGATTAGGTCCGGATGCGTTGCGGATGCGTTCAGTGAAAACTGTGCGATTTCACAGGCAAAGCCATTCAGTTTTGCCTGCGATTGCGTTCAGTTGTTCAGTTTTTTCCGCGCGGGTGCAATGCGTTTTGATGCGTTTTTCACGCGCGTGATAAAAAACTGAAGGTTTACAAACAATATCTCCTAGCAACCATCAGTGAAAAAAGCAACGCACCCGCACTTGCTTGCGGATGCAATGCGTTTTTCACGCAGCCCCATTCAGAATGCAGAATATAGAACATGCTGCGATTTTCACGCAACGCACAAGTGATGCGTGAAAAAAACCGCTCATGTACACAGACCCATTGAAATGAATGGGTCAGGATTCTGTGCGGATGCTATGCGTTCAAGTCACGCATTGCACCCGCGCGGAAAACTCGCTCGTGTGAAAGGGGCCTAAGGTTGAATTGTTGATTAGTTTGATTTTGTTTGTCCAGTCTGAATTGTATCATACTATGCAATATGTCGGTGCTATATAAACTAGAGTTGTTTCGATACCAAAATTTTGATTCGGTATCGATACCATAAAGTATTGCGATACTCGATACTATTCGATACCACGCGGAAAAAAATAACCCCCCCAAAAAAAAAAAAATTGTGAATTGCGCATTTTTTTTTAACTTTTCTGTTACGACGTTCACAGCATAGGTTTTTTTTTATTTTTAACAGTTTGGAGTCGGACTTTGGATATGGCAATGTTATATGTTTATCTATATATTTTAGATGTAAAATTGGAAAAGGCGGCGATTTATACTTAATATTTAGGTGTGTGTGTTTTTTTTATTTTATTATTATTATTTTTTTATTTAATTTTTATTTACTATTTCCCCCCTTAGGGGTAGAACCTGGGATCTTTTCATCCCTTGTCCTATTCACCCTAGTAGATCTCTATCAGGGTGAATAAGGACTTCACATTTCCCTCCTGCTTCAGTAGCGTCCTGGTTGCCGTGGTAACCGATCACAATGTAGGGCTCCGATCGGTTACCATGGCAGCCAGGACGCTACTGGAGCCCTGGCTGCCATGGGGAACTGCCACCAATGGAGGGGACCCTGTGGGCACTGCCATCAATGAACTAAATACTTTAACTTGTTGCCGACCGCCTCACGCAGGATTGCGTCCTGCGGGCGGTCGGTTCGTTCCTCCTTGGCGCGCGGGCGCGTCATCTCGCGAGAGGCGAGATTTCCTGTGAACGCGCGCGTGCGTTCACAGGATCACGTCGGGGACAAGGTAAGCTGATCGTACGCTGGCAGGCTGTAGAAGTTAAAAAAATGGCATATCAGACGCTGTTTTGTTAACAGCGTCTGATATGCTTGCTGATCGTTCCTTTGGTGGTCCCTTTTGCTTGGGACCAAAGAAACTTTTATAAGTGCACCAAATCACCACACAGACCCCCCACCCATCCACCCCACCCCAGTCACTGATTAACCCCTGATTAACCCCGATCACCCCATGTCACCCCCTGTCACCCCCTGACACTAATTACCCCCTGTAAGGCTCATTCAGACGTCCGTATGTGTTTTGCGGATCCATGGATCCGCGGATCCACAAAACACAGACACCAGCAATGTGCTTTCCGCATTTTGCGGATCCGCACATTGCCAGAACTATATAGAAAATGCCTTTTCTTGTCCGCAATTGCGGACAAGAATAGGACATGCTCTATCTTTTGCGGAGCTGCGGCCGGATGTTTGGGGGCCGAAACCCGGAAGTTTGCGGCCGCAGCTCCGCAAATGCTGATGCAGCGAGCGCATAGTGTGCTCTCCGCATCACCGCCAGCCCCATTCACACTGAATGGGTCCGCATCTATTCCGCAGAATTGCGGAATTGATGCGGACATTTTTGCGGACGTGTGAATGGGGCCTTACTACTTTTTTTGCACATTTTTGGCAGAGATTTATTCATCCACATTGATCGATGCGAATGAGGAAATCTGTGCCGTTTTTTTTTTGCACATTTTTGGGCAGAGATTTTTCATCCACATTGATCGATGCGAATGAAGAAATCTGTGCCGTTCATTTTTTCTTTTCAGCCCAGAGGCTGAACGGGAAAAAAAATCTCATTACCCGTATGCTCAATATACGGAGAATCGCAGAAACTCCAAATGCTGGCCATACGTGTAATGATTGCGGAGACCCTAAAATGCCAGAGCAGTACAAACACCTCACATGTGACCCCATTTTAGAAAGAAGACACCCCAAGGTATTCCGTGAGGGGTATGGTGAGTTCATGCAAAATTTTATTTTTGTCACAAGTTAGTGGAATATGAGACTGTAAAAAAAAAAAAAAAAAATCAATTTCCGCTAACTTGTGCCAAATTTTTTTTCTGTGAACTCGCCATACCCCTCACGGATTACCTTGGGGTGTCTTCTTTCCACAATGGGGTCACTTGTGGGGTATTTATACTGCCCTGGCATTTTAGGGGTCCTAAAGCGTGAGAATCCAAATGCGTAAAAATGGCCTGTGAAATCCTAAAGGTACTCATTGGTTTTAGGGCCCCTTTGCGCATCTTGGCTGCAAAAAGTGTCACTCATGTGGTATCGCCGAACTCAGGAGAAGTAGGGCAATGTGTTTTGGGGTGTATTTTTACATATACCCATACTGTGTGTGAGAAATATCACTGTAAACGACAATTTTTAAAATTTTTTATTCAAAGTTGTCAATTTACAGAGATATTTCTCACACAAAGTATGGGTATATGTAAATACACCCCAAAACACATTGCCCTACTCTCCTGAGTACGGCGATACCACATGAGTGACACTTTGCAGCCTGAAGTGCAAAGGGGCCCAAATTCCAACGAGTACCTTTAGGTTTTATATGGCTGCTCACAATTTAGCCCCACCCAAAATGCCAGAACAGTACAAACACCTCACAAATGACCCCATTTTGGAAGAAGACACCCCAAGGTATTCGCTGAGGGGCATAGTGAGTCCATGAAAAATTTAACTTTTGTCAAAAGTTAGCAGAAAGGTAGACTTTATGAGAAAAAACAATAAAAAATCAATTTCTGCTAACTTGTGCCAAAAAATCTTCTATGAACTCGCCATGCCCCTCACAGAATACCTTGGGGTGTCTTCTTTCCAAAATGGGGTCACATGTGGGGTATTTATACTGCCCTGGCAATTTAGGGGCCCTAAAGCGTGAGAAGAAAATTGCGTAAAAATGCCCTCCTAAAAGGTACTCATTGGTTTTAGGGCCCCTTGCGCATCTTGGCTGCAAAAAGTGTCACTCATGTGGTATCGCCGTACTCAGGAGAAGTAGGGCAATGTGTTTTGGGGTGTATTTTTACATATACCCATACTGTGTGTGAGAAATATCTCTGTAAATTGACAACTTTGAATAAAATATTTTATTCAAAGTTGTCAGTTTACAGCAGATATTTCTCACACGCAGTATGGGTATATGTAAAATACACCCAAAACACATTGCCCTACTCTCCTGAGTACAGCGATACCACATGAGTGACACTTTTGCAGCCTGAAGTGCAAAGGGCCCAAATCCAACGAGTACCTTTAGGTTTTACATGGCCATTCTTACGCATTTAGTTCTCACGCTCTAAAATGCCAGAACAGTATAAACACCCCACATGTGACCCCATTTTGGAAAGAAGACACCCAAGGTATTCGTGAGGGCATGGCGAGTCCATGAAAATTTAATTTTTGGCACAAGTTAGCAGAAATGATATATTTTATGTTTAATTATATTTACAAAGTCTCATATTCCACTAACTTGTGACAAAAATAAAATCTTACTATGAACTCACCATACCCCTCACAGAATACCTTGGGGTGTCTTCTTTCCAAAATGGGGTCACATGTGGGGTATTTATACTGTCCTGGCAATTTAGGGGCCCCTAAAGCGTGAAGAAGTCTGGAATCCAAATGCGTAAAAATGCCCTGTAATCCTAAAGGTACTCATTGGTTTTAGGGCCCTTTGCGCATCTAGGCTGCAAAAAGTGTCACACATGTGGTATCGCCGTACTCAGGAGAAGTAGGGCAATGTGTTTTGGGGTGTATTTTTACATATACCTATACTGTGTGTGAAAAATATCTCTGTAAATTGACAACTTTGAATAAAAATATTTATAAAAGTTGTCGATTTACAGCAATATTTCTCACACAGCATGGGTATATGTAAAAATACACCCCAAACACATTGCCCTACTTCTCCTGAGTACAGCAATACCACATGAGTGACACTTTTGCAGCCTGGGTGCGCAAGGGCCTAAAACCAATGAGTACCTTTAGGATTTCACAGGCCATTTTACGCATTTGATTCTCACGCTTTAGGCCCCTAAAATGCCAGGTCAGTAAACACACCCACATGTGACCCCATTTTGGAAAGAAGACACCCAAGGTATTCCGTGAGGGGCATGGCGAGTCCATCTGAATTTTTATTTTTGGCACAAGTTAGCGGAAATTGATATATTATTTTTTTTTATTTTGTTTTTACAAAGTCTCATATTCCACTAACTTGTGACAAAAATAAAATTTTACATGAACTCACCATACCCCTCACGGAATACCTTGGGGTGTCTTCTTTCCAAAATGGGGTCACATGTGGGGTATTTATACTGTCCTGGCATTTTAGGGGCCCCTAAAGCGTGAGAAGAAGTCTGGAATCCAAATGCGTAAAAATGCCCTGTGAAATCCTAAAGGTACTCATTGGTTTAGGGCCTTTGCACCCAGGCTGCAAAAAGTGTCACACATGTGGTATCGCCGTACTCAGGAGAAGTAGGGCAATGTGTTTTGGGGTGTATTTTTATATATACCTATACTGTGTGTGAAAAATATCTCTGTAAACGACAACTTTTAAAAATTTTTATACAAAGTTGACAATTTACAGAGATATTTCTCTCACTCAACATGGGTATATGTAAAAATACACCCCAAAACACATTGCCCTACTTCTCCTGAGTACAGCGATACCACATAAGTGACACTTTTGCAGCCTGAGTGCGCAAAGGGCCCAAATTCAACGAGTACCTTTAGGTTTTACATGGCGACTCACAATTTAGCCTCGCCCAAAATGCCAGAACAGTAAACACACCCCACAAATGACCCCTTTTCGGAAAGTAGACACCCGAGGTATTCACTGAGGGGCATAGTGAGTCCGTCTGAGATTTCTTTTTTTTGCCAGAAGTTAGCAGAAATTGAAACTTTTTTTTATTTTTATTTTCTCAGAAAGTGTCATTTTCCGCTAACTTGTGAAAAAAAATGAAATGATACATGAACTCACCATGCCCCTCCGCGAATACTTTGGGGTGTCTTCTTTCTAAAATGGTGTGATTTGGGGGGTATTTATACTATCCTGGCATTCTAGCACCTGAAGAAACATGACAGGTGCTCAGAAAGTCAGAGCTGCTTCAAAATGCCGAAATTCACTTTTTTGCACCATAGTTTGTAAACGCTATAACTTTTATCCAAACCAATAAATATACACTTATTGGACTTTTTTTTATCAAAGACATGTATAACAATAAATTTAGAGAAAAATTTATATAGAAATGTAGTTTTTTTTGAAAAATTTTACAACAGAAAGTGAAAAATGTCATTTTTTTTGTAAAAATTTAGGTCATTTTTGATTAATAGCAAAAAAAGTAAAAATGTCAGCAGCAATGAAATACCACCAAATGAAAGCTCTATTAGTGAGAAGAAAAGGAGGTAAAATTCATTTGGGTGGTAAGTTGCATGACGGAGCAATAAACGGTAAAAGTAGTGTAGTGCAGAATTGTAAAAAGTGGCCTGGTCATTAAGGGTGTTTAAGCTAGGGGGGCTTAAGTGGTTAATACTGGGAGGGGGGGCGGGATTGAGGGCGCCCTGCCCACCCATTGAGTTTAGTACGGGGTGGGGGGGGGGCGCACTGCCCACACAATAATTAACCTTTAATACATATACAGGAGGCGGATACCGCCGGCACCCGCCTCCTGTATCTGTATTAAAGGTTAACAATCATTGTGTGGGCAGGATCAGGGGCAGAGCGGCAGGACCGGGGCAGGAGGAGGGCACAGGACACTGAGGAGGAGGCTGCTGCCGTTCGCCCGGCGCAGCAGTTCTCTCCTCCCATGTCTCTTCTCCCGCACCAATCACCGGCGGCCGTGTGATAGGAGGGAGGGATTCCCTACCTCCCTCCTTCTCCACTATGTACGGCCTCAGGGAACACAGCGTGTGCCGAGCGCTGTACACGCTGTGTCCTCCCATAACAGGAGATACTAGACTGTGCAGTAGCGCGGTCTAGTATCGAAAAAACGAACATCACGATACCGAATTGATACTGGCATAAAAGTATCGATTGGGTATCGAAAGTTCAATACCCAAAACAACCCTAATATAAACACAGATTATTGCTATAATCATGTGAGGTTCATTCACATAATACAGGCTGCTGTGAACGATGCCGCATTTTGTTGATGGTGCCTGCAGTCTGGAAGGTCATGCCATCTGACAGTAATTTTGACTTAAAGATTTACACCCATACAATTGTAAGACAAAGATCATTAATAGCATCTCAATGACTTTTGCAGAGAGAGAATACGGGAAATTCCACTGTATTATGTAATGCAGCCTATTAGCTAAATGACACACTAATTTTCTGTGCCATTAGAGCTAATGAGAGAATGGCCCTATCCCCATACTATACTGTATAGGCTGAGGATAGAATGGCTTTAGCCCTTTCAGGGTGCAATTGCTGAAATTACGGGGGGAAATTTATCAAACTGATTTGAAGGAAAACTGGCTTAGTAGCCCATAGCAACTAATCAGATTCCACCTTTCATCTTGCAAAGAAGCTCTGACAGATGACAGATGAAATCCAATTGGTTGCTATGGGCAAGTAAGCCAGTTTTCCTTTATAACTGTTTTGATAAATCTACCTTTATGTTTTCATTTTTCTCTCCTCACCATCCAAGGGACATAACTTTTTATTTTTCCGTTGACCAAACTGTAAGAGGGTTTGCTTTTAGCGGAATGAGTTGTAATTGTTAATGGCCCCATACAATGTATTGCAAAACTGTAAAAACAGTCATTTCAGTTTGTTCGGGTGGCTTTCACTATGCTGTACTATGATGACCTTGTGTTTGACATGATTAAAAAACATGTCCATGTTTTTTTTTATGGCATTTACCATGAGTGATACCACGATATTTTATCATTGCAATACTGTTTATGTTTAGCTTTTTAATAATTTTTATGTGAGAAATGGGAAGAGGGTGATTTTGAACCTTTAATATTTTCATGTTTTTATGACTTTAAAGGGTAACTGTCATATTTTTTTTTATTTGCTAGCTTGTTAGAGCTAGGCACGTATACCTGAGTTAGTCTGTCAATGATTGTCAAAAGATCTGTAATTACCTTATAATAACAGCTTTCATTAATGTCCTCTGTCCCTTTCCACTGCTCCCTTAAAAGACCGTTGCTAGGGCTTCTCTGTCTTCCTTTTACCCTAAGTTCACACCTGAGCGTTTTACAGCGCGTTCAAACGCGCTGTAAAACGCGCTGTAAAACGCTAAACACATGAAAACCAATGCTTTCCTATGGCCCTGGTTCTCACTCCTCCTCATTGTTCCGATGCTAGTAATTAGCATACTGAGTGGGAAAAATACCAGGGGGCACAGCAGGCGAACGGAGCAGCGCCCAGGAATAATAGTAAGCACTATAGGATCCCTGCTTTATGCCCTACCTAACATGCTACTTATCTTATAAAGTCCTGACCCATGAAAGGTCCTCTTTAACTCTGCTATTGTTTTTTTTCCCGTGTGCCCCCGTTTTTGTGCAATTATAACTTTTATTATATGCCAAATAGCCTGCAGGAGAGAGTGGGAGGGTGTTGCACCAGTTCTCCCACCTCATGTCATGCCCTTCTGCTGTTGATTGACAGGGCCAGGCCAGCATTTGTCTCCTTCTGCCGGCCCTGTCTGCCGGGGAAATCTCGCACCTGCGCCGTCCCGTTCAGTATTCGGAGCAGGTGCAGTGAGAAAGCCAGCAAGCGTCCTTCCTCACTGCACCGAATACTGAATGGGACGGCACAGGCACGAGATTTCCCCTGCAGGCAGGGCCAGCAGGAGGAGAACATGTTGGCCTGGCCCTGTCAATCAAGAGTAGAAGGGCATGACATAAGAAGGGAGAACGTAACCTCTAGGAGCAGGTGCAACGCCTCCCCTGCTCCTAAAGGCTAATTTAAATATAATAAAAGTCATAATTGCACAAAAATGGGGGCACATTGAAAAAAAAGAATAGCAGAGTTAAATTCAGGTGACATTTGCACATGTATAATGTCAGCCTTTTAAATAGCAAAAATTGTGATGACAGAAACCCTTTAACCACTTGAAGACTACAGGTTTATTCCCCCTAGTGACCAGGCCCTTTTTTACAAATCCGCACTACACTACTTTCACCGTTTATTGCTCGGTCATACAACTTACCACCCAAATTAATTTTACCTCCTTTTCTTCTCACTAATAGAGCTTTCATTTGGTGGTATTTCATTGTTGCTGACATTTTTACTTTTTTTGCTATTAATAAAAATGTAACGACATTTTTGCAAAAAAATGACATTTTTCACTTTCTGTTGTAATTTTTTTTTAAAAACTACATTTCTATATAAATTTTTCACAAAATTTATTGTTCTACATGTCTTTGATAAAAAAATCCAATAAGTGTATATTTATTGGTTTGGGTAAAAGTTATAGCGTTTACAAACTATGGTGCAAAAAAGTGAATTTCGGCATTTTGAAGCAGCTCTGACTTTCTGAGCACCTGTCATGTTTCTTCAGGTGCTAGAATGCCAGGATAGTATAAATACCCCCAAATGACACCATTTTAGAAAGAAGACACCCCAAAGTATTCACGGAGGGGCATGGTGAGTTCATGTATCATTTCATTTTTTCACAAGTTAGCGGAAAATGACACTTTCTGAGGAAAAAAAAATAATAATAAAGTTTCCATTTCTGCTAACTTCTGGCAAAAAAATATAAAATCTCAGACGGACTCACTATGCCCCTCAGTGAATACCTTGCGGTGTCTACTTTCCGAAATGGGGTCATTTGTGGGCTGTGTTTACTGTTCTGGCATTTTGGGCGGGGCTAAATTGTGAGCAGCCCTGTAAAACCTAAAGGTACTCGTTGGAATTTGGGCCCCTTTGCGCACCCAGGCAGCAAAAAAGTGCACACACGTGGTATCGCCGTACTCAGGAGAAGTAGAGCAATATGTTTTGGGGTGTATTTTTACATATACCCATGCTGGGTGAGAGAAATATCTCTGTAAATTGTCAACTTTGTATAAAAAAAATTTAAAAAGTTGTCGTTTACAGAGATATTTCTCACACCCAGCATGGGTATATATATAAAAATACACCCCAAAACTCATTGCCCTACTTCTCCTGAGTACGGTGATACCACATGTGTGACACTTTTTTGCAGCCAAGATGCGCAAAGGGGCCCTAAAACCAATGAGTACCTTTTAGGATTTCACAGGGCATTTTTACGCATTTGGATTCTCACGCTTTAGGACCCCTAAAATGCCAGGGCAGTATAAATACCCCACAAGTGACCCCATTGTGGAAAGAAGATACCCCAAGGTATTCCGTGAGGGGCATGGCGAGTTCACAGAAAACAAAAATTTTTGACACAAGTTAGCGGAAATTGATATATATATATATATATTTTTTTTTTTTTTACAAAGTCTCATATTCCACTAACTTGTGACAAAAAATAAAATTTTGCATGAACTCCCCATACCCCTCACGGAATACCTTGGGGTGTCTTCTTTCTAAAATGGGGTCACATGTGAGGTGTTTGTTCTGCCCTGGCATTTGAGGGTCTCCGAAATCATTACACGTATGGCCAGCATTAGGAGTATCTGCGATTCTCCTTATATTGAGCATACGGGTAATGAGATTTTTTTTTTCCCGTTCAGCCTCTGCGCTGAAAAAATAAAAAAAATGAACGGCACAGATTTTTTCATTCGCATCGATCAATGTGGATGAAAAAATCTCTGCGAAAATCAGTGACTGCGGGGCAGTGGGCGCTAACTACCTAACAAGTAGCTAACTAACTGGCGGTGATAAGGGACCCTTATGCCCCATTCAAACGTCCGAAATTTTGTTTGCGGAACGGAATTGCGGACCCATTCATTTCTATGGGGACAGACTTTGTCCCGCTCGGATCCGGAATTACGGATCCGCGCTTCCGGGTCTGCACTTCCGTTCCGCAAAAATATAGAACATGTCCTATTCTTGTCCGCAATTGCGGACAAGAAAAAGCATTTTCTATATAGTTCTGTGCAGATCTGCAAAATGCGGAAAGCACATTGCCGGTGTCTGTATTTTGCGGATCTGTAGATCCATGGATCCGCAGATCCATGGATCCGCAAAACACATACGGACGTCTGAATGAGCCTGTAGGGGGGTGATTAGTGACAGGGGGTGACAGGGGTGATCAGGGGGTGACATGGGTGATCAGGGGTTAATCAGTGATGGGGGGGGGGGGGTGTAGTGATAGGTGCACTTTTCCTATGGTGGTCCCAAACAAAGGGACCACCAGACGAGCAGACAGCAGGCATATCAGACGCTGTTTACAAAACAGCGTCTGATATGCGATTTAAATGCGTTTTTTTCCGCATCTACAGCCTGCAAGCGCATGATCAGCGCTGGCAGGCTGTAGTTTCAGTTGTCCCGGCTCCGATCACATGAGCGCACGACGCGCGCGCGTTCATGTGAAATCTCAGGTCTCACGAGATGACGCCGATAGGCGGCAGTGAGACCTGAGAGAGCCGCCGCGCTGACGCCCATCGGCGTTAGCGTGGCGGCAAGTGGTTAAGGAAATAATCCCAATCATAACATTAGGGACTTAACCGTTTACACTATGTATGGTGACTTTAGACCAAGGGCACCCAATAGTTTTATTCCAAGTGGTTTTATTGTGGCCCTGTGGACCAGAAAAAGTTGTGCACATGATTTCACTTGCTGGGTTTTAAGGTGATATATAAAAAATCTATCTGGTACAGAAATTTCATGTAATCCTATTGAAAGACATTACATTTCCCAGATACTTTATATCATTTCAGGAAATAGCATTTCTGTATATTGCAGAGGCGCTCAGCTTTTACGTCATGAGCAGGTAGAAGGTCACATAAAGAGTCACTATCAGCTCCAACGCCTATATGCTATCATAAGAACGACTTACTTGTTGTTATATCTTTCATAGGAAATTCATGTATAAACTTAGCACAGATATAGTTGTCCCTTGTCATGAAGGAACCTGTGTGTGTCTCTGTGTTAACTCTAGGTGTTTAATGACATCTGTAATGAAAGAGTCCCTATAATGAAAATCAAACCATGTACTGAAAATCAAACCATGCACTGTCCCTATAATGAAAATCAAACCATGTACTGTAAATCAAACTGTGTACTGTCCCTATAATGAAAAGCAAACCATGTACTGTCCCTATAATGAAAAGCAAACCATGTACTGTCCCTATAATGAAAATCAAACCATGTACTGAAAATCAAACCATGTACTGTCCTTATAATGAAAAGCAAACCATGTACTGTCCCTATAATGAAAATCAAACCATGTACTGTAAATCAAACCATGTACTGTCCCTATAATGAAAAGCAAACCATGCACTGTCCCTATAATAAAAATCAAACCATGTACTGTCCCTATAATGAAATAAACCATGTACTGTCCTTATAATGAAAAGCAAACCATGTACTGTCCCTATAATGAAAATCAAACCATGTACTGTAAATCAAACCATGTACTGTCCCTATAATGAAAAGCAAACCATGTACTGTCCCTATAATGAAAAGCAAACCATGTACTGTCCCTATAATGAAAATCAAACCATGTACTGAAAATCAAACCATGTACTGTCCTTATAATGAAAAGCAAACCATGTACTGTCCCTATAATGAAAATCAAACCATGTACTGTAAATCAAACCATGTACTGTCCCTATAATGAAAAGCAAACCATGCACTGTCCCTATAATAAAAATCAAACCATGTACTGTCCCTATAATGAAAATCAAACCATGTACTGTCCTTATAATGAAAAGCAAACCATGTACTGTCCCTATAATGAAAATCAAACCATGTGCTGTAAATCAAACCATGTACTGTCCCTATAATGAAAAGCAAACCATGTACTGTCCCTATAATGAAAAGCAAACCATGTACTGTCCCTATAATGAAAATCAAACCATGTACTGAAAATCAAACCATGTACTGTCCTTATAATGAAAAGCAAACCATGTACTGTCCCTATAATGAAAATCAAACCATGTACTGTAAATCAAACCATGTACTGTCCCTATAATGAAAAGCAAACCATGCACTGTCCCTATAATAAAAATCAAACCATGTACTGTCCCTATAATGAAAATCAAACCATGTACTGTCCTTATAATGAAAAGCAAACCATGTACTGTCCCTATAATGAAAATCAAACCATGTACTGTAAATCAAACCATGTACTGTCCCTAAAATGAAAAGCAAACCATGTACTGTCCCTATAATGAAAAGCAAACCATGTACTGTCCCTATAATGAAAATCAAACCAAGTACTGTAAATCAAACCATGTACTGTCCCTATAATGAAAAGCAAACCATGTAGTCTCCCTATAATGAAAAGCAAACCATGTACTGTCCCTATAATGAAAATCAAACCATGTACTGAAAATCAAACCATGCACTGTCCCTATAATGAAAATCAAACCATGTACTGTAAATCAAACTGTGTACTGTCCCTATAATGAAAAGCAAACCATGTACTGTCCCTATAATGAAAAGCAAACCATGTACTGTCCCTATAATGAAAAGCAAACCATGTACTGAAAATCAAACCATGTACTGTCCTTATAATGAAAAGCAAACCATGTACTGTAAATCAAACCATGTACTGTCCCTCTAATGAAAAGCAAACCATGCACTGTCCCTATAATAAAAATCAAACCATGTACTGTCCCTATAATGAAAATCAAACCATGTACTGTCCTTATAATGAAAAGCAAACCATGTACTGTCCCTATAATGAAAATCAAACCATGTACTGTAAATCAAACCATGCACTGTCCCTATAATGAAAAGCAAACCATGTACTGTCCCTATAATGAAAAGCAAACCATGTACTGTCCCTATAATGAAAATCAAACCAAGTACTGTAAATCAAACCATGTACTGTCCCTATAATGAAAAGCAAACCATGTAGTCTCCCTATAATGAAAAGCAAACCATGTACTGTCCCTATAATGAAAATCAAACCATGTACTGTAAATCAAACCATGTACTGTCCCTATAATGAAAAGCAAACCATGTACTGTCCCTATAATGAAAAGCAAACCATGTACTGTCCCTATAATGAAAATCAAACCATGTACTGAAAATCAAACCATGTACTGTCCTTATAATAAAAGCAAACCATGTACTGTCCCTATAATGAAAATCAAACCATGTACTGTAAATCAAACCATGTACTGTCCCTATAATGAAAAGCAAACCATGTACTGTCTCCTATAATGAAAAGCAAACCATGTACTGTCCCTATAATGAAAATCAAACCATGTACTGAAAATCAAACCATGTACTGTCCTTATAATAAAAAGCAAACCATGTACTGTCCCTATAATGAAAATCAAACCATGTACTGTAAATCAAACCATGTACTGTCCATATAATGAAAAGCAAACCATGTAGTGTCCCTATAATGAAAAGCAAACCATGCACTGTCCCTATAATGAAAAGCAAACCATGTACTGTCCCTATAATGAAAAGCAAACCATGTACTGTCCCTATAATGAAAATCAAACCATGTACTGTAAATCAAACCATGTACTGTCCCTATAATGAAAAGCAAACCATGTAGTCTCCCTATAATGAAAAGCAAACCATGCACTGTCCCTATAATAAAAATCAAACCATGTACTGTCCCTATAATGAAAATCAAACCATGTACTGTCCTTATAATGAAAAGCAAACCATGTACTGTCCCTATAATGAAAATCAAACCATGTACTGTCCCATATAATGAAAAGCAAACCATGTACTGTCCTTATAATGAAAAGCAAACCATGTACTGTCCCTATAATGAAAATCAAACCATGTACTGTAAATCAAACCATGTACTGTCCCTATAATGAAAAGCAAACCATGTAGTCTCCCTATAATGAAAAGCAAACCATGTACTGTCCCTATAATGAAAATCAAACCATGTACTGAAAATCAAACCATGTACTGTCCTTATAATAAAAAGCAAACCATGTACTGTCCCTATAATGAAAATCAAACCATGTACTGTAAATCAAACCATGTACTGTCCATATAATGAAAAGCAAACCATGTAGTGTCCCTATAATGAAAAGCAAACCATGCACTGTCCCTATAATAAAAATCAAACCATGTACTGTCCCTATAATGAAAATCAAACCATGTACTGTCCATATAATGAAAAGCAAACCATGTACTGTCCCTATAATGAAAATCAAACCATGTACTGTAAATCAAACCATGTACTGTCCCTATAATGAAAAGCAAACCATGTACTGTCCCTATAATGAAAAGCAAACCATGTACTGTCCCTATAATGAAAATCAAACCAAGTACTGTAAATCAAACCATGTACTGTCCCTATAATGAAAAGCAAACCATGTAGTCTCCCTATAATGAAAAGCAAACCATGTACTGTCCCTATAATGAAAATCAAACCATGTACTGAAAATCAAACCATGTACTGTCCTTATAAAAAAAAGCAAACCATGTACTGTCCCTATAATGAAAATCAAACCATGTACTGTAAATCAAACCATGTACTGTCCATATAATGAAAAGCAAACCATGTACTGTCCCTATAATGAAAAGCAAACCATGTACTGTCCCTATAATGAAAATCAAACCATGTACTGTCCTTATAATGAAAAGCAAACCATGTACTGTCCCTATAATGAAAATCAAACCAAGTACTGTCCCTATAATGAAAAGCAAACCATGTACTGTCCCTATAATAAAAAGCTAATTATGTACTGAAAATCAAACCATGTACTGTCCTTATAATGAAAAGCAAACCATGTACTGTATGCAATACTTTTCCTTTCACCCTGCTATTTTTAAGTGACTCTTGTTCCCTATTTGTTTGTTCAATGTAGTAGAGCTAAAATTGTCATCAGGCACGAGTTAACTCATTGCATAGCTGACTGTTTCTCATTGAACTGCAGGTACGTCAGTGAAATAGCAAGTTCAGCTCTGCTACATGGAATATGGTTGCTTCCTCGTCATGTTGCGCCCTGCTATAGCTTTATGTATTACATGAGACTACAATGTATGAAGAACTTACCTGCAAGGTGGCCCGCCATGGAGCTGATTATCAGGAGGGTCCACTTCAGACAAGCAGACATGGTTACATTACGGTCCCCTTGTATACATGTCTTATTTCTATGTGATCATTTCCTGACTCACTAAGTAACCACACAGCACCTGAGCACTCCCATAGTTTCTATCCGCCTACCAGGGAAGTCCACCTGGGTGTGTTCTGTGCCTGCAACCCTTTGCTGTCAGGTTTCAGAGGGCTTGAAGGGTTTTTCCCATCTCAGACATGTTACTATTGCATCTCACTTGTATGGGAGCTACACAAACAGCGTAGCGCAGCCCACAGGGCTGTTTCCATTGTCCTGATCATGTCTAGCGGCGGATGGACAGAGTCAAGAAGGACCCCTATCTACCAGACATTTCAGATCAAACCCTGGAAGAAGTGAATGCGAAACACGTCGGGGTGTCTGTTACCCATTTGGGTCAGTATTTATTATATACTGTGAGAGGGCTTAGTTATATTTCTATTCCTTCAGAACCTGGTTATTATATGATATATATTTATTGGGATATATTCTGTGTGGATAGCATTGTTAATAACCTATAGCCCTCTATTTGCACTTTATTGTACCTCATAGGATGCCATTATTAATGCCGTTGATGCGTCTGTCCGTTATTATATATGTTTGTTAACATGATGTATTAAATAAAAATGAATTTTATATGTAATTGGCAGTGTTCTGTTTTGTACGTTTGGCATTTATTAGACATTTCCAGTGTCGGACTGGGATGCCTAGGGCCCACCAGTAAAATTCATTCTGGGGTCCACTGTTCATATGCCTGCAAATATTACCCGTTCACACAGTGGCAGACAGCAGCAAGACAGGGCAAGGGCTCTTTTGTTTATAATTACACACTGCAGGGCGGAAGCTTCTGCCCGGCAATGTGTACGGTGACATCACCAGCTCTGATGGGCATGCTTTAGGGCTGTCCTAAACGTTTTACTGGCCAGGGCAGCGCTAAAGCCTGCCCATCAGTGCCGGTGACATCACTGGGCTTCTTGGCAGCCCCATGGAGAGCCTGGTACGTCACCGGATCTCTAAAAAATGCCTTTGCCCTGAGCGATTTAGCGAAGTCAGGGGGGCTGCCTGGGTAAAAATGGAGGTATGTCCGGGTTCCGCTCTGAATCCCTTTAACCGCCTGCCGACCGCCTAATGCAGGGATGCATCCAGGCGGCGGCAGGCTTGTTCCTCTTTGACGCGGCGGCGCGTCATCTCGCGAGAGGCGAGATTTGCTGTGAACGCGCGCGCTTTCAGAACAGATCCCGTCTCAGAAGTTATACTACAGCCTGCCAGCGATGATCAATCGCTGGCAGGCTGTAGATCTAAAATAAAAGGCATCAAAGATGTATATCAGACGCTGTTTTGTTAACAGCGTCTGATATACCTGCTACCTGGTCCTCTGGTGGTCCTATTTGCTGGGATCGACCACCAGAGGACCAGGTAGCTATGTAAAGTAGCACCAAGCACCACACTACACCCCCCTTTTCACTTATTAACCCCTGATCACCCCATCTAGACTCCCTCATCACCCCCCTGTCACTGATCACCTCCCTGTAGGACTCCATTCACATGTCCATATGTGTTTTGCGGATCCATGGATCCGCAAAACCCGGACACCGGCAATGTGCTTTCCGCATTTTGCAGATCCGCACATTGCCAGAACTATATAGAAAATCCCTTTTCTTGTCCGCAATTGCGGACAAGAATAGGACATGTTCTATAGTTTTGCGGAATGGAAGTGCGGATCCGCAATTCCGGATCCGAGCGGGACAAAGTCTGTCCCCATAGAAATGAATAGGTCCGCAATTCCGTTCCGCAAACAGAATTGCAGACGTGTGAATGGGGCATAAGGGTTCCTTATCACCGCCAGTTAGTTAGCTACTTGTTAGGTAGCTAGCGCCCAGCCCACCGCACCGCAGTCACTGATTTTGGCAGAGATTTTTTCATCCACATTGACCGATGCGAATGAAAAAATCTGTGCCGTTCATTTTTTTTTTTTTTCAGCCCATAAGCTGAACGGAAAAAAAAAATCTCATTACCCGTACGTTCAATATAAGGAGAATAGCAGAAATTCCTGCCATGGCAGTACAAACACCTCACATGTGACCATTTTAGAAAGAAGACACCCCAAGGTATTCAGTGAGGGGTATGGCGAGTTCATGTAAAATTTTATTTTTTGTCACAAGTTAGTGGAATATGCGACTTTACAAAGAAAAATAAAAAAAAATATCAATTTCCGCTAAGTTGTGCCAAAATTAGTTTTTTTCTGTGAACTGGCCATGCCCCTCACGGAATACCTTGGGGTGTCTTCTTTCCAAAATGGGGTCACTTGTGGGGTATTTATACTGCCCTGGCATTTTAGGGGTCCTAAAGCGTGAGAATCCAAATGCGTAAAAATGCCCTGTGAAATCCTAAAGGTACTCATTGGAATTTGGGCCCCTTTGCGCATCTTGGCTGCAAAAAAGTGTCACACATGTGGTATCGCCGTACTCAGGAGAAGTAGAGCAATGTGTTTTGGGGTGTATTTTTATATATACCCATACTTTGTGTGAGAAATATCGCTGTAAACGACAACTTTTTAAATTTTTTATACAAAGTTGTCAATTTACAGAGATATTTCTCTCACCCAACATGGGTATATGTAAAAATACACCCCAAAACATATTGCCCTACGTCTCCTGAGTACAGCGATACCACATGAGTGACACTTTTTTTGCAGCCTGGGTGCGCAAAGGGGCCCAAATTCCAATGAGTACCTTTAGGTTTTACAGGGATGCTCACAATTTAGCCCCGCCCAAAATGCCAGAACAGTACAAACACCCCACAAATGACCCCATTTTGGAAAGAAGACACCCCAAGGTATTCGCTGAGGGGCATAGTGAGTCCATGAAAAACTGAACTTTTTGTCACAAGTTAGCGGAAAGGGAGACTTTGTGAGAAAAAACAATAAAAAATCAATTTCCGCTAACTTGTGCCAAAAAAAAATCTTCTATGAACTCGCCATGCCCCTCATGGAATACCTTGGGGTGTCTTCTTTCCAAAATGGGGTCACATGTGGGGTATTTATATTGCCCTGGCATTTTAAGGGCCCTAAAGCGTGAGAAGAAAAATGCTCAGCTCTGAACCCAGACAACCCCTTTAAAGGGTGTCTGTCAGAAGATCTGTACCTATTGCAGTGTCCCAGGGGGTCAGTAGTGTAGCTTTAGGTATGCTGGGCTTTGTAGTGCAGGGCAACCCACTAACCTGGGACTGACTGTCGTCTTCAATCGGGTCAGCACTGGAACAGGCAGGTGATGAATGTTGTGACGCCAGTGCCAATTGAACGGTGGCACACCGTGTAGTGATAGGTGGAATAATTGAGGAATCCTTATATTTGAATAACAGGATAACTTTACTGAACGTAGTCGAAGATAGATGAACAGTAAGTAGGTACAGTTCCAGAACGTTCCACACGTTACAATACAGTCACAGAAGTGGTTCAAGTTAGTAATCACAGTCCCAAAAGGCTATCTTCAAGACAGGCCTCCTAAGATCGGGGCTTTCATCTTACTCTTAATGCAGCAACACACTTCAGGCAACTGTTCTCTCTCTCCAGGGATACTTGTCCTGCTTGCAGCTTGACTAAGGAGGCAACACTTCTCCACTAGTTCTAGGGTCTGGACTGCTCCTCCTAGGGAATGAATCTTCCTAGGCTGGACCCCCACAGGCTATAGGGCCTGGGCTGACTACAGCGGGTACAAGGCCTGGGCCTTGCCTTCACAGGCACATGGCCTGGGCTTAATTTAGCCTTAGGCTCAGACTAGATTAGACTGCTCACAGGCTCAAGGCCTGAGCTAGACTGCCTTTCCTTTCCCTGACTGGGCCTATATATAAACTAGGGCTCCCTAGCTCCCTCTAGCGTCTTAGAGCTGGAATGACACCCCTAGCAGGCCTGCACATGGCAAACATCACAGTAACAGGGAAATACACAGCATTGCATTACATGAAGATGCTTTACACCAACCTCCCCATAACTGAGGGGAACAACCGCACACAAGTGACCCTTCTGTAGTGACGGGAGTTACAGCTCCCGTACACTACACTATGACATTGGCTGACCTGTTACATGTGCACTTGGCAGCTGAAGGCATATATGTTGGTCCCATGTTCATATGTGCCCGCATTGCTGAGAAAAATGAAGTTTTAATATATGCAAATGAGCAACAAGGGCATCACCATTACACTTAGAGGCTCCGCTCTCTCTGCAACTGCTGCTCCCTGTCTACCCTGACAGGGCCTGGCAGTGAAAAAGTCATCACACCTGGCCATGTCAAAGTGAGGAGGGCTCGACAGTTACAGAGAGCGCGGAGCCTCTAGGTGTAATGGTAACACCCCTGTTTGCATGTAATAAAGCATAATTTTTACCATGTTTTTTATTTGCATGTATATGTTTATATCTGTATGTGGGGTTTTGGGGGGAATCCAGGTACATTCTTTGCACAGGGACCCTCTGCTGTCTGTGTCCACCCCTGCACATGACATGGATATCATCACAGGTCCTTCCACTGTTGAGCTCCTTCTGCACTGATCACATGAAGGTGACGTCATCACAGGTCCTTCAGCTCTTGCACTGTAGCAGATTATAGTGCCCGTCCTGCTGTGTGCCCCACTCCCACCCCCTTTCTTCTTGAGAATTCCAGGCATTATTAGTAATTTATTCATTCCGGTTGGGCAATTTTTTTGGGTCCCAGAAAGAGTACATGTCTGAAAAAAAGAGGACAAATGGTCACCTAAAAGTTAAAGACACAACTATGGATATGGTGGAAATTTATAGAGGGCTTTGGCTGAAATTTATAGGACATTTATCATTTATGGGGGAACTCTGACTGGCATTTGTAGTGTGGGGTGGCTGGCACTGGAGGAACGAAGAAACTATGGCAAGCAGTAATAGAAGCAGTGGATGAAATGTTTTGGGGCACTTATATGGCACTGTCAATGGCTGTCTCTTATGGTAGCACTGTGGTTGCTCTGTTAGATGGGCATAGTGGCTAGCACTTATGGGGGCACTGTGGATGCCATTTGTAGGGGCACCATATTTGTCACCTTTGGCCTCAGTGTGGAGAGTTCCTATGTTAGCAATATTGCTGGAAGTGGTAGGGGCAGTGTGGATTTCACTTATGGAGACTCACTGGCCTCAGTTCGGGGGTACTGTGGCTTTAAACTATGGAGGTACAGTGGCTGGCAGTTGTGGGGGCACAATGGCTAGCAGTTATTGAGGCACTGAGGCTATTACCCTTGGCATCACTGTGGACAGCGGTCGCACTACATTTTTTCCAGAAGAGTAAAAATACTCCTCTAACCATTTTTGAGAAGCATTTTTTACCCGAGGAGGAGTATGACATTATCAGTAATTCAGATACATATGTAGGCCTACACTTCCTGACATCTGTGTTGGAGGCTGTATTCGGAGCCTCTGTTGCAGATTCTGTCAAAAAGGCCAGACAAAAATACCTTGTATGAAAGACTTTTTTGTCTGGTAAAAAGACAGATCCTGAACGGACTCCATCATAGTTGGCGGGGTCTGTTCAGCTTCTTCCCTGTCAGCTAGGCCAGGTTCACATCACGTATTTTTTATGCGTTTAATAAACGTATATATGTTTTCAAACGCCATACTGTGGCATCCGTTACCATAGTTCCATTGTAAAAAAAAAAATTATACATTACACGCCTACATGTTTTTTTTGCCGAATGGAAAAACGTGGTACACTAGGCTTTCCCGTCCTGTAGAGTTTGTTTTTACAATGGATCTCCATGGTGCTGGATGCCACAATATGGAATCTGTTGTGTGCTGACCATATGACCAAAATCCACTTCCATTATTTTCATTGTTCTGCTCCATTAGATGAGCAGAACAACAGAAATAAATAGCGCTGGGGCCTAAGAGGTGGGTATGCAGGGGGACCATTACTGGTCTAACATCAGGCAATTATAGCCAAGTGATAAAGTCTAGTCCAATATAGTGGATCTTCCCTGTACTTTACCACTTGGCTATAATAGCCTGCTGCGCCACTTACATCACATGCTGCGCCACATACATGCGTGTGATGTATGTGGCGCAGCATGTGATGTATATATGTGTGTGATGTATGTAGTGCAGTGTGTGATGTGATGCGATGTATTCATGTGTGTGATGTATGTAGTGCAGTGTGTGATGCGATGTATACATGTGTGTGATGTATGTAGTGCAGTGTGTGATGTGATGTATACATGTGTGTGATGTATGTAGTGCAGTGTGTGATGTGATGTATACATGTGTGTGATGTATGTAGTGCAGTGTGTGATGTGATGTATACATGTGTGTGATGTATGTAGTGCGTGATGTGATGTATACATGTGTGTGATGTATGAAGTGCAGTGTGTGATGTGATGTATACATGTGTGTGATGTATGTAGTGCAGTGTGTGATGCATATATGTGTGTGATGTATGTAGTACAGTGTGTGATGTGATGCGATGTATACATGTGTGTGATTTATGTAGTACAGTGTGTGATGTGATGCGATGTATTCATGTGTGTGATGTATGTAGTGCAGTGTGTGATGTGTTGTATACATGTGTGTGATGTATGTAGTGCAGTGTGTGATGTGATGTATACATGTGTGTGATGTATGTAGTGCAGTGTGTGAAGTGATGTATACATGTGTGTGATGTATGTAGTGCAGTGTGTGATGTGATGTATACATGTGTGTGATGTATGTAGTGCAGTGTGTGATGTGATGTATACATGTGTGTGATGTATGTAGTGCAGTGTGTGATGTGATGTATACATGTGTGTGATGTATGTAGTGCAGTGTGTGATGCATATATGTGTGTGATGTATGTAGTACAGTGTGTGATTTGATGCAATGTATTCATGTGTGTGATGTATGTAGTGCAGTGTGTGATGTGTTGTATACATGTGTGTGATGTATGTAGTACAGTGTGTGATTGATGTATGTAGTACAGTGTGTGATGTATGTAGTACAGTGTGTGATGTATGTAGTACAGTGTGTGATGTGATGTATGTAGTACAGTGTGTGATGTATGTAGTACAGTGTGTGATGTATGTAGTACAGTGTGTGATGTGATGTATGTAGTGCAGTGTGTGATGCATATATGTGTGTGATGTATGTAGTACAGTGTGTGATTTGATGCAATGTATTCATGTGTGTGATGTATGTAGTGCAGTGTGTGATGTGTTGCGATGTATACATGTGTGTGATGTATGTAGTGCAGTGTGTGATGTGATGTAGTACATGTGTGTGATGTATGTAGTGCAGTGTGTGATGTGATGTATGTAGTACAGTGTGTGATGTATGTAGTACAGTGTGTGATGTATGTAGTACAGTGTGTGATGTGATGTATGTAGTGCAGTGTGTGATGCATATATGTGTGTGATGTATGTAGTACAGTGTGTGATGATCACACACTACATTACATACCTTACACACATCCATACATTACACCCTGCGCTGTCACCTTCTTCTGCAGGTCCATCCTGATGTCTGGACTATAGGCTTCAGCTCCTCCACCTCCATGCTTCTCGGGGTCCTTGCTCAGCGTGCCCGGCACTCTTTGCTTCAGCCACCCCTGGGAGCCGGCCCCTCCTCCTTCCAGCTTCCCCTGCTGCAGGGAGCTGTATCGCTTCGGGGCCCACCCAGACTAACCAATAGCAAAGCTCCTTGCTGTCCGGAGCTTGGCTATTGGTTATTGCAGGCACATTGCTGCGCTGCCTGTGCCGTTCACAGCGCGCCCTGGGCTGATGAAAAGCAGGGAAAAGTCTAAGGCGTATTGGTATGCCTTAGACTTTTTCCAGGGAGTAAAATGGCCTGAACAAGCGTCTATGACGCTTGTTCAGGCCTTATTGCGACCTCTGACTGTGGATAACACCTGTGGGGGTCAGTATTGCTGGGATTTCTTTGGGAACTATGGCTGCCAGTTATGGAAACAGCAGATGAAACTTATGGGGGCATTGGTTGGCCCTTATATGGCATTGTCGCTCACTATCTCTAATGGGGTAACTGTGGCTAGCACAAGGGGCCCACAATTGTAAGATCTGTAGGAATGGTGTTGCAGGCACTAACTATGGTTGCAGTTATGAGGGCAATCCCAGACACTGATATACAAATGTATGAGGGCTCAGTCTGGCACTTATGGTAAAGGGGCACAATGAGGGCACTGGGACTTGTGGTGTTATTGCTGTACTGTCATAATACTAACATGCAAATAATCTGTTTCAATGTACATCATAGGACTCATTTACCAAGGACTGTCTTTGTTGCCCCTAGCGACCAATCAGAGCTTGGCTTTCATTTCTTTAACTGCTCTGGAAAAATGAAAGCTGCTTTCTAATTGGTTGCTATGGGCAATAAAGACAGTCTTACTGGTAGCTTTGATATATGAGAACCCATTCCTCAAGGGTTAGGTAAGCCTATGTTATTATTTATTCTATGTAATCCCCTAATATATAATACACTTTTATATATTTAGGCCAGGCATTGTTCCAATGTAGGTACAAAATGGGACATGTGGATACATTTTTAACTTTCCAACGCCATAAGACTGGTGTAGAAGACTGATCCATTTACCCCACAGCGTTCACCTGAGCAGTTGTTGACCCTCGGCGTCACCAGCGACTATTCTCATTCGATGCAACGGTGCTTGGACTCCTAACACTGCTAAGAGTCCTAGCAATGCTCTGCTAACTTGGTTATTTCATAATGAATTTCAAGGGGTATTTCCATTTGGGACATTTATAACATATCCATAGAATGATGCCCCGATGATGCCCCCGAAGTGTACAGACAGCAGGCCACGCATGTGTGGCCACCCTTCATTCACTGCTATGGAACTTCAGAAAATAGCTGAGATCTGTTTTGGCTATTTTCAGGAGTCCCATAGTAGTGAATGGAGAGGTGGCCACGCTTTGCTGCTTGTTCATCATTCGCCGCTATGGGATGTCCGAAAACAGGCGAGCGCACTCACAATTCTTGTGCACACACACATGCGCACTGTGCTCTTCCTTTACTTCAGACCCCTATTCTGGACATATGAGCAGGTCCAAAAAGGTGGGACTCGCACCTATCGGACATTTATGGCACACCCTATCAATATATACCATATATCTCCCAGGTGGGACTACCCCTTTAACCCCCTCCCTGAGAAAATCATGCATACACTCATGAAACCAAAGAATGCAAAATAAAGACACAAAATAAAGACTCAGAACACATTAATTAGGGAATAAATGGCCAAATTGTTTATTTAAAATATTAAAAATGGCACACCCCCGACTCACGGAGAGTCACCCTCCAGCACTCAGGAGAGGAAAACCCCCTGTGGAGGAAACCTCTAGGGAACCATGGCTGGAGGGCTGCCCTTCCCTTGGGCTTAAAGGGTAATGCCACTATGTGGCTGCCACATAAATAGTAAGGGGGAGAGGTGCAGCAGCCGGGCTGATCTGGTTGGCTAGGCGGATGTCCCTTTCCTCCCATTGGGCTTCCTGCTAGAAACTCCAAATTTCGTCAAGGTGCGGTGGGCGGGGGTAGTCAAGCTCAAGGTCCTCAGGCCATCAAGAACGGCACCAAATATGGCTGCTCGCCAGCTTTTTACAAGGGTTCTTCCCTTATGACACACATGCTTGTGATGTCACAGGTGTGTATGACTAATGTTGGTGGCAGTGCTCTGAAGGGTTAACTCTTTAGTGACTGTCAATGTGCCTTACTGTAAAGGCTCTTAACCCCTTCCTGACTGCACTTTGTCAATATACTCCATTGTAGTGGATAACCACCATATATTTATGGTCCCCCAAGGACTGCAGGGTTTCCTCCTTAGGGTGAACATGTTTGTTCTGTTACTGACAGCCACTGGTCCAGGTGCTGACACCGAGTACCCTGACCATTGGCTCTTACTTAACCCCTTCCAGACTGCACCATGTAAAGGAACATGATGGCCTAGTTTCCATAAATCATACGCCATTACCAGAAAATGAATAAAGGATAATTTATTAAAATAGACCTGAAATTTCTCCAATTAAGACCCTTGATCATATCCTGGGACCACACTTGAGTATGGCACAGCCATGAAAATGACACTTGCATCTTGACTTTAACCAAGCAGGAGACGCAGTGCTTAGTGGTTACAGTCACCACTGGGCACAAAGCTTGATGGCTACATTGTTATTATAAGCTTGGTGGTTGCTATGGGCAACTGAATCAGGTAAACAGCTTGATGGTGTCAGCCCTTCACTGAGGCCCACGACCTTATAGTTACAAATCTCGCCATGAGAGCACTCAGTTGCAGTTTCTGACAACTCACACTTAGGGCCCATTCACACATCCGCAAGTGTTTTGCGGCCTACAAATTGCAGATCCACAAAACACAGACACCGGCCATGTGCATTCCACATTTTGCGGACCGCACATGGCCGGCACTTTAAATAGAAATGCCTTTTCTTGTCCGTGGCTGCGGACAAGAATAGGACATGTTCTATTTATTTGCGGAACGGAAGTGCAGATGTGAAACGGAAGTGCGGATGCCCAATCCGGAACGGATCCGGACCAAACTTGCGGACGTGTGAATGGACCCTAACAAGATGTGGTGGGGCACGTGGATCAGGGCTGTCTTGTCAGGGCCACTCTATGGAGGCCATTTAACACTCTCTTCCGTCCTCCCAACTGTCATCAACCCCTCAACTGCCTCTTGCTGTCTTCTTTACTCGACTGAAAGCATGGATAAAATAATTTAATGGGGCAGCACCACCCCATTACAAGTTGCAGTATGGTGGCAACTTCAAGGCCACTGCACAGTGGATGGAGCCTTTTTCTTTTGGCTCCATCCACTGTTTTGAATCCAGGCTGCTAAAAAAAGCGAATCGGTGGGGTGCTAGGTCTTTAATAGGGTTTCCATCTGCCTAGTAAACTACTGGCCTAGCCAGTATTACCGGTAATCTGCTGGGGAAAGTGGCAACCCTACATGTAGTTCATCCATTATATAATAGGTTAGGGTGACCGCTTTCATAACCTCCAAAAGGAGGACAAAATACCGGGGACAGTGGGTGACTACACAACACACAGAATGGAAAGCATAATCTATATACCAACGTCAAGAGAGATTACAGGAAGCTATAAGAGGACTACAACTCCCAGCATGCTCAGATCTTTATTATGGGATATTAGAGGAAGGGAGGGGTATAAAGGAGAGAACTACAGCTCCCAGCATGTAGAGGCTAATATTATGTAATATGAGAGGACATTACAAGGAGGGGGTACAAGAGGAGAGGACTACAATTCGCCGCATGTCCAGGCTGTTATATGATATCAGAAGATATTACAAGAATGAAGTTGAGGAGAAGACAAAAATCACATCATGTCCAGGTCTTTATTATAGGATATCAGAGGGCATTTCAGCAAGGGGTATAAGAGGAGAAGATTACAACTCCCAGCATTTACAGGCAGGTATTATGGGATATCAGAGGATATTTCAGGGAGGGGGTATGAGAGGACTACGGACTGGGGTGCCTAGGGCCCACCAATAACATTTATTCTGGGGGTTCACTACACAGATACATGCAAATTTTACCCGTTCACACAGCGGCAGACAGCAACAAGACACTACAAGGTGATTGTTTATAGGGGTCCTAGCAGTGACTTCAAGAAGCCGGGTGCCTAGTTAACGAGGATAATAACTGGCCTTCCTCTGTGTCTAGAAGTCAGCTCAGCCACCCAATCCATCTATAATAGTAAGCTGTTAAATAATCTACCCAGGTTTTATATGGACATAGGCAGTATACAGCATCTCAACCAGCCTATCTATATGTAGTGAAGTCACTCTACTGTGGCATGTGCCATATGTGCAGGGGGTGGGCAACTAGGGAATACGTTAAAAAATACCCTCACAATAATTATATAAAAGCATGGTACCACTGATCGTGGTTACACGTGCATAGGACGGAGTAGCCCCACCATCAGGAGCTCACTCCAGGCTGAGGGATAGGTAGGGCAAGCGCGAGGGTTAGGTGCGAGGTAACCCCTGTCGCTTTCCCCTACACTCAACTCTTACCACGATTACGTTCCTGTCCTATGCACATGTAACCACGATCAGTGGTACCATGCTTTTATATAATTATTGTGAGGGTATTTTTTAACGTATACCCAATAAATCTAAGTTTTAGGAGTCACTTTTTGTTTTCCTTTTTTGATTAAGTATAGTTATAAAAGTGTACCCGGCAATATCAGTACTGTGTCTACATAATTGTTTATAGTGAGTGGGGAACTAGGGGCCCAGCTTCCTTGGGGCCCACCGGGGGAGTGGTGTACATAGAGAAGTAAGAGCCGCATAGCAAGGATCAAACCAGGCCCCACACACAGGACATTAGGGTTTCTGCCTAAATGACTCTTGGGCCATTTTTCCACTGCTTCATTTGCTAAAAATTGTTCCTTTAGAGGGTAGAGTCCTGACCAAGTTTTCACCTCCAGTAGTAGAGGAGATAATCCCAACTAAGACTGGGCCCCCTCTTGCTCTAGGCCCCATAGCAGTCGCATGGTCTGCCGCTATGGTAGTTACGCTCCTGCCTGTACCCCTGTGGGCCAGTCCGAGCCAGGACATTTCTGTTGTTTGATGAATTTGTCTTATCCCTAAGACTACATTCACACAAATGTAAGCCATCTGTGGGCTTCCGATCCGTGCCTCTACTCCGCAAAAGATAGGACATGTTGTACTTTTATTCCGGCCTCCTCTTGGCATGTTTGCCGTGTTGCCGCCGGAACTCCGGCCTGCCCCCATTATAGTCAATGGGGCCAGAGCGGTAGTCCGGGGGCATGCGTGCACTAGCGGAAGCACGGATCCAACAGGCTGTTCACCCGCCGGAACAGCCTGCCGGAGTTCCTTGCCTCTAGAGTAAAACTAGCCTTTAAATATTCACCTCATAATAAATTCTCCCATAGACTTTCAATTGAGTCTGTCTCACTTCATCTCCAGTAAGGCCGGACCCGGAATGTAATGGTAGGGGGAGGCCGGCATGACAGGGGTTAGGTCAGGTAGGGTGTCGGGGGGTTATCGGCAGGGCAGGGAGGCGGGGAGGAGTGGTCGCTATGGCGATGGGGGGGCGGAGAGGGGAGAGTTTATAGGGAGGCCCGGCCGGAGGAGCAGGGAGTCAGCGAGGGACACAGCCGGCGAATCTGCACGCTTACCTTTAAGCTGCAGGCAGTATGTCCGGGGCCACTGTTGAGGAGCTGCTGGTGAGGCTTCGCCAGGAGGCGGCGGTGCGTGGGGCAGGCTGGCTACAGGAACAGGTGGGGGCTTCCTGGGAGGGCCCCTGCTGAAGACGTGTCCCTCCAATACGGGCGGTCCGGTCGCGGCGGGGCACTCCGCCGGCGCGCTCAGCCCGGAACCCACACCTCGGGTGCGGCGCCGGCTTAGGAGCCCTCAGGGGACCCTCCGCGGCGGGAGCGCCCGCTCAGCATGGCGGGATGCGCCCGCCGCGGGAGGAATCCGGTCTTGCGGCGGCACCCAGAGCAGAGTGGGACGCCCTCCCCACTCTCTGCGGCTGGACAGCAGGACACGGGACCTGGAGCGGCGAGTCGGCCTCATGTTCCGGGGCACGGGCGACTTGCTCAGCGTGGGCATGAGGATGGTCGGGCTGCACAAGAAGGTCTGGAGGAGCGGTGCAGGCCCTCAGCGAGTACAGCTGCAGAGGAGAGAGGGGACCGGATGTCAGGAGCCCTTGGAGCAGCAGCATCCAGACTGGCCAGCGTGGTGGGGAGAAGTTCCACGGCCGTCCAGGCGGATGGGCCTGCAGCACTGTCCAGCCCGGTCCAGGAGGTGGCCTCATCTTCTTCGCAGTCATTGGGAGCGGAAGGACGGCAGGAAGCAGGACCGGCGGCAGCGGGAAGCACAGCGCCCGTGGTGCCTGGTGAGATGTCATGGGGTCCCTTAGTTTCTCAGCTCAGCGCCCCAGGGGGGGGTATGGTCCCGGGGACTGGGGGCGGAGCTTAGGTCAGTTGCTGGGTAGTTTGACGGGTTGGTTGGCAAGCGCGGGGTGAGTGGGGGTCGCCGGTACCTGCGTGGGGGTGGGGCGTGGGCATAGTGTTGGGACGGCGGTTAGTGGGAGTCCGGTTGGGTCGGTTTCGGTGGAGACGCAGGCTGGCGGGGGTGAGGATAGGCTTCAGTTGGATGATAGAGCGCGGGGGAGGTCTATGTGTGTTTTGAGGGGCCATTGGAGGCGCACTTAAAACAGGAGGTTAAGGAAAAATATGGAAAGGGAGTATGTGGAGATTTTTTCCTGCTCCCTTAGAGCGGTTTAACTTGGATAGGGGCAAGCAGGAGGAGGGAAAAAGGAAGAGGATCGAAAGGAGGCGGTATCGGCTGATACCGCGTACTTTCAGTAATTGGTTGCAGGCGTTGCCATTTTGGCCAGCGTGATCGGGAAAGAGCGCCGGAGTGTTGTTCGGCGTTGTTTTGTTATCAAGATGCAATTGGGGAGGCGTACCGGGTGTATGGGGGTGTGGGGTGGTTACGTTATGATGAGCAGTTTCGCCAGCGTAAGGCGGTGCGGCCTGATATTAGGTGGGACCACAAAGATATTGGTTTGTGGTTGAGGGTTACGGCTCCGACTCGGCCGGGCCAGCCCTTTCGGGGAATCTGGGAGTGCCTCCGGGAGCATCGCAGCGGCGTCCGCGAAGGGACTGTGTTTCCTTTTAATGAAGGGAACTGTCGATTTGGGGCCAAGTGCAAATTCAAACACGAGTGCTCGCCGTGTGGGGGTCTGCACGGGCCAACCGCTGTTTTAGGGGTGGAAGGCAAAAGGGGGATAGTGGTGGAAAGGGGCCTGACGCCAGTGCGGGTGGAAAAGATGCGGGCGTTCTCGCTAGGTACCCGAATAGGGAGGCGGCGGGGTTGTTGGAGGACGGTTTTCGGTGGGGTTTTAGAATACCGCCGGTCTCGACGGCGGGGCCTCTGGTTATTAAGAACCTTAGGTCTGCGCTTGAGCATCCGGAGGTGGTTTCTGAAAAATTGCGGAAGGAGGTTGAGTTGGGAAGGATGGCTGGCCTGCTGGAGCCGCCGCTGGCTGATTTTCGGGTGTCACCGTTGGGGGTGGTGCCTAAGAAGGAGCCGAACAAGTTTCGGCTCATTCATCACTTATCTTTTCCCAGGGGCACGCCGGTCAATGACGGTATCGATCCGGAATTATGTTCGGTGGGGTATACGCCATTTGATGCGGCAGTCAGGTGGGTGCGACGCTTAGGACAGGGTACGCTATTGGCGAAAATTGATATTGAGGCGGCGCTTCGCCTGTTACCAGTTCACGGGGACAGTTTGCATTTGCTGGGTTGTTTTTGGGAGGGGGGTTACTTTGTGGACAGATGTTTGCCCATGGGCTGTTCGGTCTCGTGTGCGTATTTCGAGGCGTTCAGTTGTTTTTTGGAGTGGGTGATAGCTGATGTTTCCGGTTGTGCCTCCATCATTCACTATTTGGATGATTTTTTTGTGCCTGGGCCCGGCGGGGTCCCAGGTTTGTTCTTTGTTGCTCAATACAGTGCGGTCGATTTTTGGACGGTTTGGGGTTCCATTGGCGGAAGAAAAGACTGTGGGCCCGGTGACGGAACTGTGTTTTTTGGGTATAGTCATCGACACCGTGAAAATGGAGTGTAGGCTTCCAGACGACAAATTGAGGGATTTGTGGGATGGGGTGCGACGGGCCATGCTGCGTGATAAAATTGTGTTGCGGGACCTTCAGTCTCTGCTGGGCAAGCTTAATTTTGCCTGCAGGATTTTGCCCATGGGGCGTATTTTCGGTAGGCGCTAGCGGCAGCTACATCAAAAGTGTCGGCTCCTCATCATTATGTGCGTTTGGGGAAGGAACTGAAGGGTGATTTGAGGGTTTGGGATGAGTTCCTGGGACGGTATAACGGCAGGTCGGTCATGTTGGATGGGCCCTGGGTTAATGCGGATCTGGAGCTGTACACTGATGCGGCAGGGGGTTGGTTTTGGAGCATATTGTAGTGGACAATGGTGCAGGGGTGTTGGCCAGGGAGCTGGGTTGAGCGGGATGGGTCAAGAATTTGGCTCTCCTGGAGTTGTTTCCAATTGTGGTGGCGCTGGTTCTGTGGGAAGAGCGGTTGAGGAATAAGCGGGTGCGATTTCACTGTGATAATTTGGGTGTGGTGCAGGCTATCAATAGTTTGTCGGCGTCTTCCCCGCCGGTGGTGCGCCTCCTGCAGTTTTTTGTGTTACGGTGCTTGTTAATTAATGCCTGTGTGGCGGCTGTGCACGTGCCGGGTGTGGCTAATTCTGTGGCGGATGCGCTTTCTCGTTCGCAGATGGAGAGATTCCGGCTTCTTGCTCCAGAGGCGGCGTTGGAGGGGCAGGAGTGTCCAGAGTGGCTGTGGGGGATCCTGGAGGAGCGCTAATCGGTTTGTTGCGGGATTCGTTGAGTCCGGGTACTTGGGCCATTTATGGTAAGGCGTGGGATACATGGGAGCAGTGGATTAGGCGTTTGGACGCAGGGGCGGGGGACGGTGAGATGGTGTTATTGTTAATGTTGGGTCATTTTAGGGAGGAGGGATGGTCAGTTTCCCGGTTGAATCATTTCTTGTCCGGGTTGGCTTTTGGGTTTCGGTTGCGGGGTTCGGTTGACTTTACTAAGTCGTTTCTGGTTAGGCAGGTTTTGAAGGGGTGGAGAAGGGGTCATAAAGTGGAGGATAATCGGAGGCCGGTGTCGTTCGCGTTGCTTTTGGGGTTGGGGGATAAGGTTAGTGGTCTGTGCCGGTCAAGGTGGGAGGTGGTTTTGTTTAGGGCGGCATTTGCCTTAGCATTTTTTGGGGCGTTTAGGTTGGGGGAGTTAGTGAGTGGTAGTGTCTCCAGGGCTGGGGGTTTGAGGGGAGATGACGTTGTTTTGTATTCAGATAGGGTGGTGTTGCGGCTCCGGCAGTCAAAAACGGATCAGGAAGGTAGGGGGTTTCAGGTGGTTTTGTTTTCGGTGCCGGGGTGCCTTATGTGTCCGGTACAATGTGTAGCCGAGTATATGGGGGCGGTAGGGGGGGGTGGTCTCCCTCCCCTTTTTGAGGCATGAAGATGGGTCTTTTCTTTCCCGTTTTCAATTTGTTGCAGTCTTTCGAAAATGTTTGGGGGCGTTGGGGGTGAAGGTCGAAGGGTATTCGGGTCACTCGTTTCGGATAGGGGCAGCGACTGAAGCGGCAAGAAGGGGCTTGGGGGAGGATGCCATTAAGCGTATTGGGCGTTGGGAATCTGCCCGGTTCCGGTCGTATGTTCGGCTGGGGCTTGGGAATTAGGAGGCTGGTGTGTGGTATTGGTTATTATTTGCTGTGTGTTTTTCTTTCGTTGCAGGTTCGGCAGCAGCGTTGGTGTGGATTCTGGGGCACTCCTATGTTTTTGGGGGTCCTTGAGGGCGGATGTTAGGCCGCATGGGAGGCAGCTGGGCTTCCGGGAGGAGGAGGCATTGGTTAGGTGGATAGGGGTTAGGGGATGTTATGGGGGTGTGATGAGGGAGATACATCGTTTTGTGAGGCTTGATCGCCCCGAATGTTTTAGTGTTACACGTCGGGGGAATGATTTGGGCAAAAGGCCTTTTCGGGAACTAGTGCGTGACATTGAGTATGACCTGCTCCGGTTATGGTCCTTGTTTCCGGGTTTAATAGCGGTTTGGTCGGACATTGTGCCTCGGCGGTCGTGGCGGGAGGCAAGGTCCGTTGACGGGATCAATAAGGCCCGGATTAAAGTCAACAGAGCGGTGGGTAGATTTATGGCAAGGAATGGAGGGTTCGCAGTTCGGCACGGGGAACTGGAAAAAGGTGTCAGGAATTTTTGGAGAGGGGACGGTGTTCACCTCAATGCGGTCGGGATTGATTTGTGGGCTCTGCGTATTCAGGAAGGGATTGAGATTGGGCTGAGGATGTGGAGGGACGCGCAGGCTTAAGGAGATCAAGGTGCGCATTTGTGGAGTCGGGGGAGGTCCTCGAAGTTGGAAAAATTCATGGTAATGGAGGATGGGAGGGCCCCGCGGGAGGGGCTGGACTCCCATTAGTGGATCTGGAAGTGTGGAGTTAAAGGCGGCCATCAGTTGGTGCCTCCGAGCTGGGTTTTACAGCTGGGGGTAAGATGGTGTCGCCGCTGTTTTTGGTTTGTTATGGTTTTGGTCATTCGGGGCTTCTAGGACCTCCCTCGGCAAAAATTGGGTTATTTTCATGGTTATTTATGTATTTATGTTAAATAAAACGGCTGCTGTGGCCGATTATAATCCGAACTGTGGTCTGTGTGTTATTGGGGAAATTGAGGGGGGATGATGTGGGGATTTTGGGTTGTATGAAGAGTAGGGAGAACCCGGACGGGTACCTAATACCCTGGTCAAGTAAGGCCGGACCCGGAATGTAATGGTAGGGGGAGGCCGGCATGACAGGGGTTAGGTCAGGTAGGGTGTCGGGGGGTTATCGGCAGGGCAGGGAGGCGGGAGGAGTGGTCGCTATGGCGATGGGGGGCGGAGAGGGAGAGTTTATAGGGAGGCCCGGCCGGAGGAGCAGGGAGTCAGCGAGGGACACAGCCGGCGAATCTCCCACCCGCCCGCCCCTTTATTGGTTTGTTTGGGGTTCACGTGTGGGTATGGGTTTGTCGCGGCAGTCGGGGAGTCGGGGGAGGTCCTCGAAGTTGGAAAAATTCATGGTAATGGAGGATGGGAGGGCCCCGCGGGAGGGGCTGGACTCCCATTAGTGGATCTGGAAGTGTGGAGTTAAAGGCGGCCATCAGTTGGTGCCTCCGAGCTGGGTTTTACGGCTGGGGGTAAGATGGTGTCGCCGCTGTTTTGGTTTGTTATGGTTTTGGTCATTCGGGGCTTCTAGGACCTCCCTCGGCAAAAATTGGGTTATTTTCATGGTTATTTATGTATTTATGTTAAATAAAACGGCTGCTGTGGCCGATTATAATCCGAACTGTGGTCTGTGTGTTATTGGGGAAATTGAGGGGGGATGATGTGGGGATTTTGGGTTGTATGAAGAGTAGGGAGAACCCGGACGGGTACCTAATACCCTGGTCATGCAGTGAGGAGGGAGAACACGCTACACAAGTGCATTGCTAACATTTGCGGTCCGCAATACGAGCACAGAGTCTTACAGTTGTATGAATGTAGCCTTAAATGATCACTTTTGTCTAGAAAAGCTACCCCAGTTTTCCTACTCCACCGTCCTACTGGAGTGACATTGCGACTTTTTTGCAACTGACTGATAAATCTGGAGTGAAACTACACCCACTTTTCCACCCACATTTCAAAACTGCAGTGAGTGGTATAAAAATGGAAAAAGGCGCAAAAGCGAGTACAAAAAGTCTCAAAAGCTCTATTTTGTGCCTTTTTGAAGCCAGAATTCTAGAGTGAAGGAATGATAAATCAGGGCCATATATGACATTTCCACTACATTGTACATTAAATGGTGCCATTGTAGTACCCCAGAGTGGGCACTACCATCTTTATATCCAGCTAGTGTCTCTACTGGTTAAAAATGCATGCCATCTTTGTATTCTTCTCCGCGTCCTCTCATACTGGTCTTTTCTCATAATCTTCAACCTTGAACACAATTGAAACGTTCCTGGACTTCACTTTATTCTACAATTCAATCTCTGCAACGGAGACTGACCCCAAAGAAGCGACAGCCTGAAGGTAGGATCACTGTGACACAAACATTAGGCCGCAGTATACCACTCCCGTCCTACGTTCCGGTACTACTCCACCTGAGGGGACAGCGCACTGCATTATTAGAAAGTACAACTGCAAAAATCAAGCCATTATACAATGTGAGCAGAAAATAAAACAAGTTATGAGCAGGCTGGTAGTAAAAAACACACAAGACCTGCACGAGACCTTTCAGAACCTGTACATGACATCATTGCTTTCCCCCAGAAGACACAGGTAAAAAAAACTAATGGAATAAACGAGAAACCATTATCTAAACCACAAATTCAGTCCCTCAGGCACAAATGAGGTCCATGGCCTTATGCCAGAACGGTGTTAAAAAAAATTAAAAACCCCACTCACCTTTTAAAATACCCTCTGTTCCAGCATAATGAACCACTGAGTTCCTTGCATGTGTGACCATTGGTTAGCTGCATGACAGAACATATTAAAGTGTAACTTTCATTTCGGAAAAGTTATGATGTGTCATAGTGAATAAATTGCTAAAACAGAGTGGAAGAAGCATTCACTGCGGCCCTTCAGTTCTGATCGCCTCTCCTCAGATACTGGAGCAGGTTGGCTAACTGTCCGTAAATTTATGGACAGTCTGCAAAAACTGGGTGGTTTTTTTCTGCCTTCTGTAGTGTCCAGCAGAAAAAAACACAGTCCGTGATTTTTCGCTGAAGTTTTCTCTATGCAGGCATTAAAACTGACATGTACAGTGCAAGCAAGGAGGAAGGTGAAGGGGACCAGACTAGAGGCCGAGTACCAGGATAAGGACGTTGATGCGGAGAGGAGGTCAGGGAAACCTACAAGTGGAGCTGTAACTGGCTGATTCCTCCCTGGCTCAGGAAGAATCAGCTAATTACAGTGCCCATGCTAGGCAAGCAACTTCAGCAGCACCACCATTTCAGCAGCATATTGGATGGAAAGTGTCTACTGCAGGGCTGCCTTGCGGGTGCTGAACCCTGGCACCATGGCCGAATTGAATCCTCTTCTCCGTCCAGGCTGCCTATCTTCAGTGAGAATTCCTGCTAGGCCGCAGGGGCATGTTAGTGAGTGCGGTTGACTGGATCGGTGTAGTAGTATTTTGTATTCAGTTCTGAAGCTCCCTGGGCTGGCGTTCCACGAGTGACACTGACTCAGCTCTTTGTTGTAGAAGTGAGGGTTCTCAGCTGAGAAAGATATGGTGGCACACTGGCACTCACTTTCTCGGCTGAGAGCTCTGTCCAGCCCAGTCTGCACTTTCTCAATACAGACACAAAGTCACTGCTCAGTCTCAGTGTAGAGCCGCGCAGATCTCATGTACAGTCATTTGTCTGCTATAGAGAAACATTGATGCGTGTGGTAAAAGTGCCATTGTTTGTTGGTTGCACTGTCTGCCCTATCTAACAGGTCAATGTTCATCCTATCTTACAGGTCACTGTCCACCCTATCTTAAAGATCACTGTCTGTCCTATCTTACAGGCAGTGATGGATTGGGAACTCAAAGTGGCCCTGGAAAAAAAAGTTGAAGTGGCCCCATGTTGTAGGCGAAGCCAAACTGGTAAAAGATGTGGCCAAGCCAAGTAGACGGGATCACTTTATGTTCTGCCCAGCAGGGTTAGAGATCATGATTACAGATCACGTCTGACAGAGTTGGTATTTCTGTAGTGATTAATGTTGTTATAGCACCATCTAGCGGTGTAAAATTATATTACACTTTGTTTTTCTTGTTACAAAGACTGCTGCATTGTGGGTGGTGCAAAGCATTGTGGAAGTGCAGAGCATCCTGGGAAAGAGAAGGCTCCAGTTTCCAGGACACATCAGCAGAGCTGTTCTTCTACATAACTCCTTCTTAATCTCCACTATCTTTGTTAATGCATATCTGGTGAGAGATCTATCTTTGTTTCAGGGACATTATGTTATGCAGAGCTGTTCAGCTAGTATCATTGTTACTCAGGAAAGTGGTTATAACTGATAGATGTTAGACATGTAGTTCTATGTTAGGCAGCCATTTTACCAGGTACTTCAGTGTTGTGCAAATGTTACAGTACATGCTATGCTATCTATACTTTATACTTATACTTGCATTCTTGTACTTTTAACAAATATTCCTGTTTTTCCAATCGATCAAATACTCCTGTTTCACCTATAAACAAGTTAGACTACAGAAAACAGTCCTCTTATTTGGAAGACAGGAATGGTTTATGCTGAATGTCAGACTGCACACTGTGTGGACATGTGATATTATTTGTTGTAAATTTTGTGACCTTCATTTTGCAGCAAAAGTGACATAATAACTTTGTTCTCCGGGTCAGTTCGAGGAAAACAGCAAATATGTATTTTACGTTTTGCTACTTTTACACAATAAAAATATATTTTTTAGTGTTTTTGCATCGCCGCATCTCAAGACGTATACCTTTTTTATTTTTCGATCTATGGAGCTGTTTAAGGGTTTGATTTTTGTGGGACGACATTGGTATCTTTTCGCCATACATATTTGGTGGCAGATAAGAAAAAAACTGCAAATCTGGCACATGGTCACTTGACACCAACATGAAGGAACATTCACACCTTTAAATCGTATCCATGGAATAAAAACAGCCGGTACCTAAAGGTCTCAAAGGTGGACCACCTTTTGGGACAATAGGGTCCTGTGACTCCTATTCATGCGGAACTCTACTGCATGGCCCTCTCATCTCAAGTCTCTGGCAGCTTTTCAAGACCTATTATTTTTTATAAAAGCCATTTGTATTGGGCCTATGGTATTATGCAGGTAAACCTTACAGATCAGGGATAATAACATACACAACATGCATGACCCGAGAAGTCTCAGTGACAAGTAACAACTGTCTTCATGCCTCTCTATACTGTATATTAGCAAGATGGGAGAAGTTTTTTTGCAGTGATCTCACACCTCATTAACGGTCCGGCTACACGGTGACACTGGTCGTTCGACAGCTATCGTGGCCCGGATTGCAGAGTAGCAATGATCCCCTAGACAGTGACGTAACTACGGGGAAAGCAGGGGAAGCGGCTGCTTCATGGCCCGGGCTGACAAGGGGCCCGGCGCCCAGCAGCTTGACAGTTACTTCACGTTAATAATGAATTAATGATCATTCATCTTAGTAATATAGTTTTTCAGGCCGGGCCCCTTCACAGCGGCGCGGTATTACCATCCCAACACCGACCCCACTCCCCACCCCTAGTACTGAACTGAGCAGGGAGCGGCTGCAGCAGGCGGGACAAGCATCTCAACAGCCAGGAGCAGCAGCAGTGCAGCACCACAGCACACCACAGATCGGTTAAAGTGGCTAAGTTATGTGACTGGACAGGGGCATGTTGTAGCAGGCTATCACAGGTATGGAACTAGGGCTGCAGTTCAGGGGGCCTACGCCTTGGCTGCCTATACAGTAATAGTAATAATTATTACAGTGTGTGAGCCAAGACGAGCCCCGAGTTGTAATGGATGTTTGTCACCCAATGCCGTCTGGGCCTCATTTACTTGTGCCTCATTTTTCCTTCCTGTGACTTTCCCAGCAGGAGTGATGCAGTGATATCCTTGCGCCTCCTGGGCTGAGTATAGGAGTAAATGAATCATTCCCTGGCCTGTCAGTGGGGAAATGAAGCTAGATAATTATAACTGTTATTTTATTTAACTTGCAGGGGCTTCTCTAATACTAAGGGGTAAAAACTACTGTTTGGTTACACTAAGGAGGCATAACTACTGTCTGGGTGCACTAAAGGGGCATTCTACTGTGAAGGGGCACTAAGGGGCATGATTACCAATTGGAAATAAGGGTAATAACTATTGTGAGGGGGCACAAAGGAGGCATAACTACTCTGTAGGACACTAAGGGGGCATAACTATGGGATGTAACTATTGTGTGAGGCACTAATGGGAAATGTCTACTCTGTGGGGCACTAAAGGGGCATAACTAATGTGTGGGCACTAATGGGGAATATTTACTGTGTGAGTGGGACGTTGTAGGTGAGTGTAGGCGCCTTACAAGCCGAGGGAGGAGTTGTGGGTAAGTTGCTCTGGGCATTCATAAATTTTCTATGGGGCCCATATATTTCCAGTTCCTGCCCCTGACCCTTATCTGCGCCCCTCTGGGCCTTGTCTGTGCCTGCCCTGGCCTGTGGCCCCCAGGCGGACAGGCCACTGTCTGCGCCTCCCTGGTTACTGTCTGCTCCCCTGGGGCCTCGCCCTTGTCTGTGGCCCTGGCCCTTATCTGTGCCCCCCCCCCCCGGCCTTTGTCTGCACCCCTGGCCCCATTCTGCACCCTCCCTTGCCCTTTCAGTGCAGCACCTGGCCCTTATCTGCGCCCCCTGGCCTTGGCCTGTACCCCCCCCCCCGGCCCTTGTCTGTTCCCCCCTCCCCCCGGTCCTTATCTGCGCCCCCCTGGATTGTGCCCCCCTGCTTGCTGTTCTGCCATCTACTACTGCTTATTTTATTACTCTTATATATGCAGAGGGTGTGCGCTTTTATGTTTTATAATAAGCACTAGTGCCAAAGGAGTGGGGTTTACACAGGAGGAGGGAGGTGCAAAGCATGGGGGGGGGGGGGGTCATGGCATACAAAAATTTGCTGTGGGGCCCAGTCACTTCTAGCTACACCCCTGCCCCTAGAAATGTATGAGATGACAGCATGAGACAAAAAACAGGTGTGTTCAATTTTTTGCGACTCTCACTGCAATACCATTCACTGCTCTGGGATCATTGCTACTCTGCGATCCGGGCCATGACAGCTGTACTGCGTCCAGTGCTGCCGTGTAGTTTTACACTAACATACAGAAACCATCCACAAAGGAAAGGCTCTATGGTGCAGATGTCAAAATCAAGGACCTGACTGGTAGTAGTAAATGACCCCAAGTCATGGCCATCATGTCCCCACTGCTGTGATAACTGTTTTGTTGTGTTAAAGGGGTTAGCCCGTTACCTATATTGATGATCTAGGTCATTAATACCAGATTGGCAAGGGTCCGACATGTAGTACACACATGTCTGATGTGCAGAGCTGGGCATGACTCATCACCTCTATCTATACATAAAACTGCTGGTAAACTTATCCTTACTCACAGCCCAAATAGCAAACTCAGCTCTACTACATCAAGTAGATAAAGAAAGTAATGTGTGCCCCTGAGCCAGCAGCCATTATGCCCTGGTGCCAGGTTACCTGGGCTTCTGGCTGAGCTTACCCTTTTTCATCAGGAGTATCTTCTATGAGAATTTTGCTTTTGTTCAACTTCCACATGGTCAAGGGACAGGGGCAATGCGATTCAACCAACTTTGCAGGGCACAGCAGTATCTCTATATAAGCTCTACGCACGTGCTCCGCGAAAGGAGGAGGGGAGAGGCCGGAGGTAATCGCAGGGAGATGGGATGTAGATAAGACACACAGTGTACAGGTCAGGAACAATGAATTGAATGATGGGGGAGGCCTGATGCCAGGACAGGGGGTCGCAGTCTTGAAGTCAGCACTTCCATCTATCTCACTAGGGCTGTGGGAATGGCTGTCTGTGCAAGATTACAATCTATAATGAGGACATGTACATAGTATCTGTCTAAAAGGCATGACTTCAAAGGATGGAAGAGATTTGGGCTCCTACCCTCTACCCTTTTTCCACCACCCCTGATCAATAAAACACAACAACCATACTTGGTGTAAAGGCCATAGCGGCAATTTATCAACCAACCATAAATAAAATACCATACTTTAACAAATATTATAACCACTTTAAACTTAATACTTTTGACATATATATATATAACCATAAAACACAGAGGGATCCTAGAAGGCAATCTGAGCATCCGGTCCATGTTTTAACTCACTTTTACCCTCGACCGCACTCTCCGACCCAAGGGCCCCAAATCCACGACTTATACCCCTGCAAGGCTATTAGCCCCATCAGGGTCCCCAGTTTTCCATTTAGCACCAAAACCTCATAGATGCACGCCGTAAAGATAAAGCCATGCACCTATACCAAAATATTGCCTCCCAGGATCCCTTCTTTACTGCCACCAGATGACATAGGTGTCACCTCATCTATGCTCGTCCCTCCACACCTTCAAAGCAGTCTCCAAACCGTCACGCAGGCCTAACATCCACATGTCAATCCCAATGTCATTAAGAAGTACTCCATCAGATCTCAAAAACAAAGAGGAAGGCTCCTCCAAGTCCTTATGTCGAACCACAAACCCCCTATGGCGCTTCACAAATCGGCCCACCTCCCTATTGACCTTGGCCCTAGCCCTGTTCATCTTCTCTACCGACCGCGCCATCCGCCAAGCTCTCCCCGCCACTATATCCGACCACACCACCAATAAGGACGGGTAATCAGCCCACAACCGCAGAAAGTCCAATTTTATGTCCCTAATGATGTCTCTGGAACAACGAACACCCAAATCATTCCCTGCAGCATGTATGACCACTATATCCGGAGGGCGAACAAGAGAAACATAAAAACTGAATTCCGGCAACACCGGTCCCCACAACAAACCTCGCAATCCAATCCAGCGGACCTGAAGCTCATGAGACTCAAAACCCAACTGCCTGCCGTTCCTCCGCACATCCGCTCTCTGGGCTCCCCAATAAACGTATGAGTGGCCAAAAATCCAAGCCAGGCACGCGGTGGGCACTACAAAACATAACAGAACAACCAATGAGCAAAACAGCAGTTAACAAAGTGCAACCCATCATACCCGAACCCCCACCGAGACTCACCAACCGGCTAACCCACAACTCACCATGTCACAATAAATGAGGCCGAACATAAGAACGGAAACAAGCGGATTCCCACCTACCAATACGCCGAATCACATCGTCTCCCAAGCCCCACCGAGCAGCCTCGGTAGCAGCTCCAATCCGAAAGGAGTGCGATGCAAACTCCGTGGCCCTGAAACCCGCCGCCCCCAAACACTTCCTAAAAACTGCCACAAACTGATACCGCGACAAGGCCGAACCGTCCAAGTGCACAAACAATGCCCCCTCCACATCAGGACGGACCCCCCAGAACTCCTCCAGATATCTGATGGGGCAAACCACAGAACCCCACAAGGGACGCAGCACAAAACGCCTCCCTCGCCCCTCCGGATCCATTTTAGATCTACGCACAAAACAATCCAATCCCTCCGAGCAGCGCACCACATCCCCCCGCCTCAAACCTCTATCTCCGCTTCTATTTCTTGCCACCAACTCAGACACTCAGAAAGCCCTTAAAAAATGCCAGCGAAAAAAACGCACTAAACAGATACACCTCATACCCTGACACACAAGTAACCCCCACCTGGCTCCACAACAAATTCAATATTTCAAAAGAAACTGGGCGGCGTGTATCCCTAGTAAATACATGTCTCCGATACCCCTTCAATGCCTGGCGCACTATAAAACATTTAGACACATCCGCCATGCCCCTCATACGCAACCAGAAGGATATTGCCGACACCCGTTTCGAAACCACTGAATAAGACGAACCAGCGCTAAACGCCAATCCCACCATATAAATCAAAAGCACCCGAAACTCCTCATCAGTACTACAACCCCCAACCTGCTCAATCAACCGCTCCCACTGGGACCAAACCGAAGCATAAGCCGACCACGTACCTGTACTCACAGATCGCCGAAGCAACGCAACCGAGACCCCAAGGCCAGGCTCCAGAGCCACTGAGGACAAGGACGGCCGCGCTCCTCCGCCATCGGCTCCAGTCGACGAAAACGATCCCACTGGAAATGAGAAAGAGCGTCAGCCACCGAATTCTCAACACCTTGCAGGTTGCTGTCCGCCCTATCTAGCAGGTTGCTGTCCGCCCTATCTTGCAGGTCGCTGTCCGCCCTATCTTGCAGGTCACTGTCTGCCCTATCTAACACAGGTCCCTGTCCTCCTTATCTTGCAGGTCACTGTCCACCATATCTTACTGGTCACTGTCTGCCCTATCTAACACAGGTCCCTGTCCTCCTTATCTTGCAGGTTACTGTCCACCATATCTTACTGGTCACTGTCTGCCCTATCTAACACAGGTCCCTGTCCTCCCTATCATACAGGTTACTGTCCACCATATCTTGCAGGTCACTGTCTGCCCTATCTAACACAGGTTGCTATCCTCCCTATCTTGCAGGTTACTGTCCACCATATCTTGCAGGTCGCTGTCTGCCCTATCTAACACAGGTCCCTGTCCTCCCTATCTTGCAGGTTACTGTCCACCATATCTTGCAGGTCGCTGTCCGCCCTATCTTGCAGGTCACTGTCCACCATATCTTGCAGGTCGCTGTCGGCCCTATTGTGCAGGTCGCTGTCCGCCCTATCTAGCAGGTTGCTGTCCGCCCTATCTTGCAGGTCGCTGTCCGCCCTATCTTGCAGGTCGCTGTCCACCCTATCTTGCAGGTCGCTGTCCGCCCTATCTTGCAGGTCGCTGTCCGCCCTATCTTGCAGGTCGCTGTCCTCCCTATCTCGCAGGTCACTGTCTGCCCAATCTTGCAGATAATTGTCTGGGCCATTTTGCACGTTGCTGTCATCCATTTTTGTAAGTCACTGTCTAACCTATCTTGCAGGTCACTGTCTAACCTATCTTGCAGATCACTGTTGTTCCTATCTTGCAGGTCACTGTCTGCCCTATCTTGCAGATCACTGTTCTCCCTATCTTGCAGGTCACTGTCTGCCCTATCTTGCAGGTCACTGTCCAGGCCATCTTGCAGGTCACCGTCATCCCTTTTTTTTGCAAGCCACGGTCAGCCCTATCTTGGAGGTCACTGTTTGGACTATCTTATTGTCATCCCTATCTTACAGGTCACGGTCATCCCTATCTTACAGGTCACGGTCATCGCTATCTTGGAGATCACTGTTCGGCCTATCTTGCATTTCATTGTCTGCCCTATGTTGCAGAGCACTTTCCACTCTATATTGTTGCGGACAGCAGCAGTACCAGACCGGTTGGATGCTGATCTATGATCATATGCTAATATTTACATATGTCTATATATTGTATTGCTTCTACCTCTGTATACTTACAGTATGTGTGCTGCTACTATGTATACACCTAAATTCTGCTCCTACCTCAATATATTGCACCCTGTATGTATATAGACAGAGTAGCAGTATATACATGAACGATATATAGATGTAGGAGGAACCTATATATGTATGCAGACAAAGGAGAAATAAATAAATGGCAATACATCTTTTATTCTGATTTAGGGCCCTGGGAGCATTCTATGTACTACTCGTGATTTGGTTTAAGGAATTTTGTGGGCATATGCTAGATAAGGAGGTGGGGAATGTATCCATAAAAAATGTGTCAGCCCGTGAATTTTCCTCAGTTGTCCATAAATATCTGATGGCAAGGTTGGCTACTGTGCACTAGAGTAAGTGGTGTAGGGGCTCCTAAAAAATCTCACACTGCTTGTTCAGTTCTCTGAGAAAAGCCAACTAGAGCTAACAAAAGGGAAGCATCAAAAACTCTCAGCTGAGCGAGTCTGCCCCTTTTGATACATAGTGATAGTTACTCTTCATTGCCTGAACAGCTAATTTCAGGAAAAATGTGTTTACATCATGTAGCATTTAAAAGGGAGGGATTAAAATAAAAATAATATTTGTAATAAGAGCACTTTGGCCCTGATTGATCTGAAGAAGGGGCTAAGATGTCCTGAAACACTATCTGTTTAGAGGGTATAACTACTAATAAACCTTAATAAGAAGAAGAATCCCACATTGTCTATTACATTTATTAGAAGCTCAGTCCTATGTGATGTCTATTGTTTGTTTGAGAGCTCAGCTATATGACGACATATGTCGCACGACTATTTCTCGCAAAAATGTTGCACAATTTTTTTTGTAATGATAGTCAATGGTGTCGCACTGCAACATGCAACTTGGATGGATTTTTGTGCGGCTGTCATTTAGCAGTAGCGTCAAACCGTACGTCACAGTACGACACCATTGCCTATCGATTTAAAAAATGTCACTCAACATTGCTGCGACAAATGTCGTTGTGTAGCCGTAGCCTTAGGGTAGGGCATGTCAGTGCTGCCATGTTTGGTCCTATTCGAATATCAAAATAAAGTAAGTGTTTGAACATTTGGATTTGAAACCAGTCAGTATAACATATTTGCAATAATAGTAACAGTAAAAACAGAATGATGAATTTACCTTAGACATCTAAGCAACAAAAATATAAAGTAAAGGCTCTTTGCATGTTCCTAGCTTGTTAGTATTGGGGCTGGTGCATGTTGTTCTCCGGAGGGAGAAGGTCTAAGCGGTTTGGTAAACCTCTGAAATTAGGTTTTCCTGGTACATTTCTGCTTGCCTACATGTAGGCTGGTTGCCATTCTAGGTAGGTTCTGGCATACTGGCTGCAATATTGGGTTAGTGTGAACGGGTACCTATTTTTGCTCTTTGTTCTGGCCCTTGGTTAGGCTTTTCAGCCAAGTCTGCCTGTGAAGTTTGGGGGGGAGGTAGTGTCACAGTGCAGTTCAGCCTTCTAGTGTGTGTGGCCACCTAATAAGCCTTCAAGGTCACCTTGTCTGGTTCCGTGTCTGGTCTGTGACCATCGTGTGTCGTCCTGCATGGGGTCCAGACATCTGCCTGTCTGTGCAGCTCCGCTTGGGACCACCATGTGTTGTTCCGCATGGGGTTCAGACATCTGCTAGTCCGTGTCTTGCCTTCCGTGAGAGGGCTTCTGGTTTCTCCAGAGGGAGGACATCTCTGTTATGTCTTTGTCTCTGTTTGCTTTGGTGTGTTTGCCTTAGATATTCTAGCTGTTGGTCGGACCCTCGCTAGAACATGACAGTATCACTATGCAATTTCAAATGAAATATTATTGCAATATACATGCAATAAAAATATTGTTAGGTTTTTTATGTACTGTTCTTTTTCTTCTGCGCTAGTGCCCCCTACTGTTTCCCCTGTGCCTGAAAGTCTGGTCTGCCTCATCCTGCATTCAAAAACACATCAACTCCCTATTTTCCCAGGAGTCACCCCTACACCCAACTATATCTACATCCAGGGCCGGTGCAAGGATTTTTGCCGCCCTATGCAAAAGAAAAGTTTGCCACCCCCCCCATGTGACATCACAATGCCCCACCCATTATGATCTGCCATATTAAAGGGGTTCTGCAGTTTATTTCAACTGATCGGCAGGGGTCCTACACCAGGGACCCCGCCGATCAGCTGTTTGAGAAGGCAGCGGCGCTGGCAGTAGCGCCTCAGCCTTCTCGCTGTTTACCGCAGGCGCGGTGACGTCACGACTAGTATCACTGGCCTGGGTGGGGCCAAGCCTTCTCAAACAGCTGATCCAGAGGATAGATCATCAGTTTAAATAAACTGCAGAACCCTTTTAACTAACGCCAGTTCTCTCTCTCCCCCCTCTTCTCATTCTGTTCCTTCCCATGTCATTCTCTTTCCCCCCTTGTCATTCTCTTTGTCCTTCTTGTCATCCTCTCCCCCTCCCAATGTAATTTCCCCCCCCCCCCATGTCATTCTCTCCCCCTCTTGTCATTCTCTTTGTCCCTCTTGTCATTCTCTCCCCCCTCTTGTCATTCTCTTTGTCCCTCTTGTCATTCTCTCCCCCCCTCTTGTCATTCTCTCCCCCGCATGTCATTCTCTCTCCCTTTCTTGTCATTCTCCCCCCGTCATTCTCTCCCCCTCTTGTCATTCTCTTTGTCCCTCTTGTCATTCTCTCCCCCCCATGTCACTCTCCCCCCCCATGTCATTCTCTCTCCCTTTCTTGTCATTCTCTTCGCCCCCCCCCCCCTTGTCATTCTGTCTCCACTCTTGTGATTCTCTCCCCCCCATGTCATTCTCTCTCCCTTTCTTGTCATTCTCTTTGTCCCTCTTGTCATTCTCCCCCTCTTGTCATTCTCTCCCCCGCATGTCATTCTCTCTCCCTTTCTTGTCATTCTCCCCCCGTCATTCTCTCCCCCTCTTGTCATTCTCTTTGTCCCTCTTGTCATTCTCTCCCCCATGTCACTCTCCCCCCATGTCATTCTCTCTCCTTTCTTGTCATTCTCTTCGCCCCCTTGTCATTCTGTCTCCACTCTTGTGATTCTCTCCCCCCATGCCATTCTCTCCCCCTTCTTGTCATTCTCTTCGCCCCCCTTGTCATTCTCTCCCCCTCTTGTCATTCTCTCCCCCTCTTGTCATTTCTCTCTCCCCCCTTGTCATTCTCTCCCCCTTTCTTGTCATTCTCTCCCCCCTTGTCATTCTCTTTGTCCCTCTTGTCATTCTCTCCCCCCCTCTTGTCATTCTCTTTGTCCCTCTTGTCATTCTCCCCCCCGTTATCCCTCTCTCCCCCTCTTGTCATTCTCTCCCCCCATGTCATTCTCTCTCCCTTTCTTGTCATTCCCCCCTTGTCATTCTCTCCCCCTCTTGTCATTCTCTTTGTCCCTCTTGTCATTCTCTCCCCCTCTTGTCATTCTCCCCCCATGTCATTCTCTCCCCCATGTCATTCTCTCCCCCCTTGTCATTCTCTTACCCAACCCACCCCCCCCCCACCTCTAGTGGGTGCCGATGGGAGACAGAGGGAGCCCCCCTCCCTTCTGTCAGTACTTTACCTGCAGCGGGTGCCATTTCCCGCAGCATGTAAAGTGTTAAACAGCCTGGATCGGCACTTATGCCAGTACGGGCTGTTACAGCAGGGCGTGCTCTCACGGGTCCCCAGTGCAGTGCTTAGACTGGGCCGCTGTAAAAGAGCGGCGGCCCAGCCTAAGGCCCTTTAGTGACCGCTGTAAAAACATGTATGGGTGGTCACTAAGGATTTGTGCACCTTTTGTTCTGAGGACCCCTAGTCCTCTGCACTTTTTACTCACCGCCTTATCTCTGTTGGCTATAAAAATAGCACGTGCAAGGATTATAGTGCATTGCATTTTAAAAGCAATCAAAATACTGCCTTTTAAGTGGTAAAAAAAAAAAAAAGAAAAAACCCCACATTCATTACATTTAAAAAAAATCCATTTTAAAAAAAGTTTTTTTTTTCATTGAAAATACCCTTTTGAATGGAAAAAATAATAAAAATCTGCCCCATACTTTTTGTATCGCCGCGTCCACAACGACCCGGACTACATAAATATCACGTAAATTATGCCCTATGGTGAACACCATAAAAAATTATTTTTAAAAATGACAGAATTGCTAATTTGTACTTAGTTGCCACCTAAAAACCGTAATAACAAGAGATCAAAAAGTATCATTTACTCCAAAATGATTCCAATGAAAAATGCAAGTCGTCCCGCAAAAATCAATCCCTCCATAGAACTCCATAGAAAGAAAATAAAAAAGTTATTGGTCTTGGGAAGCAGCGATGCACAAATATTTTTTTTACCTTTTAAAAAAGGGGGTTTTATTGCAAAAAAAGTAGTAAAACTTAAAAAAAACTATATGTATTTGGTATTACTGTAATCGTACTGGCCCAGAGAATAAAGATATTATGTTATTTATACCGAAAAATGAACGCCGTAAAATTCATAACTAGAGTTGTTTCGATACCAAAATTTTGATTCAATATCGATACCATAAAAAAATATTGCGATACTCAATACCATTTGATACCATGCGGGGAAAAAAAAAACCTCCCAAAAAAACATTAAAACATTTGTGAATTGCGCATTTTTTTTTTTAACTTTTCTGTTACGACGTTCACCGCATAAGTTTTTTTTTTTTTTACAGTTTGGACTTTACATATGACGATATGTGATATGTTTATTAATATATTTTATATGTAAAATTGGGAAAGGCGGCGATTTATACTTAATATTTTGGTGTGGTTTTTACTTTTTATTTAATTTTTATTTACTATTTTCCCCCTTAGGGGTAGAACCTGGGATCTTTTCATCCCTTGTCCTATTCACCCTAATAGATCTCTATAAGGGTGAATAGGACTTCGCATTTCCCTGCTGCCCTGTGCTCTGTGCACACAGGGAGTCAGGGAGCCCCTATGGCAGCCAGGGCTTCAGTAGCATCCTGGCTGCCATGGTAACCAATCGCAATGTAGGGCTCCGATCTATTACCATGGCAGCCAGGAAGCTACTGAAGCCGTGGCTGCCATGGGGAACTGCCACTGCCACCATTGGAGGCGACCCTGTGTCCACTGCCACCAGTGCTCTAAATACTTTAATACTGGGAGGAGGGGCAGGATTGAGGGCACCCTGCCCACTCATTGAGTTTAATACGGGGTGGGGTGTCACACTGCCCACACAATAATTAGCCTTTAACACAGATACAGGAGGCGGATACCGCCGGCACCCACCTCCTGTATCTGTTTTAAAGGTTAATAATCATTGTGTAGGCAGGACGGGGGCAGAGCTGCAGGCTGCTTACGGAGGACAGCGGAGGAGTACACAGGAGGAGGAGGAGGAGGCTGCTGCCGTTCGCCCGGCATAGCAGTTCACTCCTCCCATGTCCCTCCTCCTGCACTAATCACCGGTGGCAGCGTCATAGGAGGGAGGGATTCCCTACCTTCCTCCTTCCTCACTGTCTATGGCCGCAGAGAACACAGATTGTGCCGAGCGCTGCAAACGCCGTGTCCTAACAGGAGATACTAGACTGCGCAGTAGCGCGGTCTAGTACCGAAAAAACGAACATCCCGATACCGAAACGATACTGGCATAAAAGTATTGATTGGGTATCGAAAGTTCGATACCCGAAACAAGCCTATTCATAACATAAAAACGCAGTGGCAATATTGCTGTTTTTCCCATATCCCTCCCAGAAAGAGTTAATAAAAGTTAGGCCCCTTGCAGACCAGCATGTCCGGATTATGTCCGGATGCGTTGCGGATGTGTTCAGTGAAAACTGCCTGATTTTGCAAACAAAGTCATAAAGTTTTGTTTGCGATCGTGTTCAGTTGTTCAATTTTTATTTCACGTGAGCAATGCGATTTACTGCATTTTGCACGCGCGTTATAAAAAACTGAATGTGTACAAACAACATCTCTTACCAACCATCCATGAAAATCGCATCGCGTCTGCTTGCGATGCGATTTTCACGCAGCCCAATTCACTTCTATGGGGCCAGCGTTGCGTGAAAATCACAGACATTTAAATGAATGGGTCCAGATTCCATGTGGGCGCAATTCGTTTTCATCACGCATTGCACCCCTGCGGAATTCTCGCTCGTGTGAAGGGGCCTTAATCAGAAAGTTATGTGTATCCCAATATGGCACCTGTAAGAGGGTGCAAGGTGTCATATTCGATGGCAGGTACGTGTCACCGAGGTTGCTGGCCTCGGTGAGGTAAGAGCCGGGTTTTTTTTGGTCTGCAGCAGCTAGTGCTGCTGGACTCTGTTACTTAGTTTGGCTGCAAAGCTAATCCGGGCCGGCTCTTACTGGGAGTAGGCAAAGAGTTGGGTGGGTGCCTACTCCCCACGGTCCAGGCCGGACTTTATCCGGGCCTTTAAAAGGCAGCCTCCTTAGCAGCTGAGGGTGGTGATTGTCCTGGAGCTGCAAACAGGGCTGTGGAGTTCTCTGACTTAGAGGAAAGAGCTCAGCAAGGAGGTGTTGTTGTTCCTGGCACCCTGAAGGTGGATTCTCCTGCGGCTGGGCCGACAGCCTGGTGCGAACCTGCACCTAAACCTCACAGGTGACTGAACCTGTGCTCCTGTTTTGTTTTGCCTTCTTGTTTCTGATGTGCATGAATTACCACCAAGAGACTGTTTGTCGTTTATTTTTGTGTCAGTGTGAATAAAACACTGTTTATTGCACATTCTGGACTCCTTGTTTTGCCTCGGTACTGCACCCGCACCGCTATCTACCAGAGCGACTCCCCACATTTGGTGTCGGATGCGGGCATGCGCAGTGAGGCTGGCGGGAACACCGAAGTTTTTTTTTGCTAAAGTGCATGGAATATATTAAGCCAGCAAAGTTGCAAGCAGGAATTTCTGGCAACATGGAGGCTGCTGTGAAGGCTCTCATAGAGGCTAACGTGCAGCAGCGGGAGACCAACCAGCTACTGCTACAACATGTGATGGCGTTACAGGCGGCAGGAGCGTCCCACCACGTCCATGATGCCCGGAAGCGGTCCGTGCGGCGATCCCAAAATGACCCCCGCAGACGACGTTGAGACATACCTGGCGGTCTTTGAGAAGGTCGCCGTGAGGGAAAAGTTACCCCGTGACCAGTGGGCTGAGGTGGTCGCTCCGTTCCTGGCTTCCGGACCCCAGCAGGTGTTTTTCGACTTGTCGGACGACCAAGCGGCAGATTATGACACCGTGAAAGGAGAGATCCTAGCCAGACTGGGGGTGAAGCGCGCTCAAAGAGTCCACCAGTGGGACTTTAAAGCGACTGATCCCGCTAGGCCGCAGTACTACGACCTGCTGCACAGGCTGCAAAAGTGGCTGCAGCCCGATCTACTAAGTCCCACTGCCATGCTGGATCGACTGTTGGCGGACATCTTTTGGAGGGCCCTGCCTTATCCCCTCCAGCACTGGATCGGCCAGGTATCGCCCACCAATGCCCTGGAGATGGTCGACCTGGTGGAGCGTTACGAGGCCACCAGAAACCTGCAGGGGAGTCTTGCTGGGAAGGGGTCAGTCAAACCCCGGAGGCCTCTGCCCCAGTTCCGACGTCCGGCGACAGAGCGGCCTGCACGGAATATACCCCTGCGAGTCCGCCTCCCGTGGTATGCTGGAGGTGTCAGGAGCCAGGCCACATCAGGGCCGACTGTCCGCATCGGGATGAGCCGATGGAGGTGAACTACGGGGTCGCCACTCCTTGTACGCCCGGAGACTGTGTGCGACCGGCACCCCGAGACAATAGACAATCGTCATCTGTGCCAGGTGCAAGTCGGGATAACCTGGCAGTGGCGCTGTTGGACTCAGGGAGCCTGGTAACCCTGATAAGTGCTGCCCTGGTACAGCCCACCCAGTATACGGGCCGGAAAGTGGGTGTGGTGTGCATTCACGGAGACTTAAAGGACTATCCCACTGCTGTAATGTCTCTGTCCACGGCGGCCGGCACCTGGACTTGTGAAGTGGCGATCTCCACAAAGCTACCCTATGAACTGATAATTGGGAGAGACTTCCCTGGTTTTCCGTCACTGTGGCCTGAGGTGAAAGTGTCTAATAGCCCTGAGACAGGGGTAACCCTAGCAGAGTGGCCTGATACCACTGGAAGGCCAGAACCCTGGGAGCCCGAGTCTGAAGGGCCAGCGGTAGGGGTGACCACTGCTGCAGCGGTAGTGGGGGAGACAACCCCACTGAGTGTAATGGTGGGAGACACGGAGGACTTGCCACCGGGACCTGAGTTGGCAGACCTCAATGTCTCCGGGAAAATTTTGGGACCGCACAACACCGGGACCAAACCCTAACCAGGGCCTGGGAGAATGTGCTGAAATTGATGGTAAACCCCAGAAACCAGGGGCTGAATTAATGTTCCCACGATTTATTGTTCTGCAGGATATGTTGTATCGGGTGAACCAAATCCGAGGTGAACCTGTTGAACAGTTGGTGGTGCCCACAGCGTATCGCAAGCTTGTCATGGAGCTTGCCCACCAACATGTTCTTGGGGACACCTGGGGTGGCAGAAAACCCAGGACCGCATTCTGCAGCGGTTTTATTGGCCCAGTGTGTTCAAGGAGGTAGAAAATTATTGTAAGTCCTGTCCAACCTGTCAGATAACTAGCCCCAGCCACATTTCCGTAGTCCTCTGGTACCTCTGCCAATTATTGAAGTACCGTTTGAGCGAATCGCTATGGATTTAATTGGGCCTGTACCAAAGTCTGCCAGGGGCCACCAACACATTCTGGTAGTTCTCGACTATGCCACTCGGTATCCGGAGGCGGTGCCTCTGCGACATACCTCAGCTAAGCTCATTGCCAAAGAGTTAATGGAGATGTTTTCCCGTGTGGGCCTGCCAAAAGAGGTTCTGACAGACCAAGGGACCCCTTTTATGTCCAAAGTAATGAGGGAACTGTGTAAATTGTTGCGTATAAAGCAGTTACGGACGTCCGTTTACTATCCGCAAACAGACGGTCTTGTGGAGAGGTTTAACCAAACTCTAAAACCGCCAATCCAAAAAAGTGTGCGATGGGGTTGGAAGAGACCAAATATCTGGGATATGTAATTGGGCGGGGAGTCATCAAACCTCAGGTAACCAAGGTAGAGGCCATTCGTAACTGGCCCCGACCGGTCACCACCAGGCAGGTAAAGTCGTTCCTGGGGATTTTAGGATACTACATGAGGTTTGTGCCCCACTTTGCCACAATAGCAGCGCCATTGACAGACCTGTTGAAGGGGCGAAAGTCTGGGAGGGTTAGCTGGAGTGAGAAGGCGGAGGAGGCTTTCGCCGCGTTGAAGTCGGCCCTGTGTGGGTCCCCGGTTTTGGTGACACCCGACTTCAACAAGGAGTTTGTCGTACAGACCGACGCCTCGGAGGTAGGCCTCGGTGCGGTACTGTCTCAGGAGATCAACGGGGAAGAACATCCCGTTGTCTTCCTGAGCCGTAAGCTCAGTCCCGCCGAGTCCAGGTATAGTATAGTGGAGAGGGAGTGCCTGCCTATCAAGTGGGCACTCGAATCTCTCCGCTACTACCTGTTAGGGAGGAGGTTCCGTCTGGTGACCGACCATTCCCCTCTCAAGTGGATGAGTCAGGCCAAGGAGAGGAATGCTCGGGTCACCAGGTGGTTCCTATCCCTTCAAAATTTCTAATTCTCCGTGGAACACAGGGCAGGCCGCTTGCAGGGTAACGCAGATGCCCTGTCCCGCGTCCACTGCCTCACGTGTGTTCACCCCTCAGGGTTGAACAAAGGGGTGTGTAAGAGGGTGCAAGGTGTCATATTCGATGGCAGGTACGTGTCACCGAGGTTGCTGGCCTCGGTGAGGTAAGAGCCGGGTTTTTTTTGGTCTGCAGCAGCTAGTGCTGCTGGACTCTGTTACTTAGTTTGGCTGCAAAGCTAATCCGGGCCGGCTCTTACTGGGAGTAGGCAAAGAGTTGGGTGGGTGCCTACTCCCACGGTCCAGGCCGGACTTTATCCGGGCCTTTAAAAGGCAGCCTCCTTAGCAGCTGAGGGTGGTGATTGTCCTGGAGCTGCAAACAGGGCTGTGGAGTTCTCTGACTTAGAGGAAAGAGCTCAGCAAGGAGGTGTTGTTGTTCCTGGCACCCTGAAGGTGGATTCTCCTGCGGCTGGGCCGACAGCCTGGTGCGAACCTGCACCTAATCCTCACAGGTGACTGAACCTGTGCTCCTGTTTTGTTTTGCCTTCTTGTTTCTGATGTGCATGAATTACCACCAAGAGACTGTTTGTCGTTTATTTTTGTGTCAGTGTGAATAAAACACTGTTTATTGCACATTCTGGACTCCTTGTTTTGCCTCGGTACTGCACCCGCACCGCTATCTACCAGAGCGACTCCCCACACAACATTAAAAACTACAACTTTTCCCGCAAAAAACAAGCCCTCATACAGCTATATAAACAGAAAAATAAAAGGTTATAGCTCTTAGAACACGACTATAAGAAAATGAAAAAAAACAAAACGATTGGTCAGTAAGGCCAAAAACAGGCTGGTCACTAAGGGGTTAAAGCATACCTGAGTTAAAAAAAAAAAAAAGTTTGCATAATGGCTGTGCTTCTTTGTATGATCATAACTGTGAAGGAACAGGTGTTTTTGGCCTTCTCTTATGTCTTTTTCAGCCTAATTATTCCCCTCTTAAGCTGCACAGCTAGAGACATTTCTCTTACAAGCAGGGGTTGTCTCCATTCTGTGGAGTCTGCTACCACTGTACTGCTGTGATGGCCTTTCCCTTACTTCCCACTGTTTGTTTTCACCTCCGGCGCTCCGGGAGAGATCACACTTACAAAAAGGCAGGACACTCCTGTGAATTTAGAAGCAGTTCCTTTATCAGGCTTGGGATCTCAGCTAAACATTAGGATGAGATGTTGGCAGTTGCCTGCTTTTTAAACCATCAAACCAACTCTAATTGGACACACAACTGTTTCTTAATTGCCCTTTCAGATTTGTTGCTACAACACTGCTATTCCATTTTTGACAGTAAGTTTTTTTCGAGAGGTGACCGGTCCAACAATGGGTGCATGGTGTGCCCCCTTCTATGCCAACCTCTTCTTGAGGTGGTTGGACGGAACAGACACATGCCTTTTGAAAATCTTTAAAAAGTGATGAAAGTGTTGAAATGGTTTTGATTTATAGACAATATTGTATTTTTTTGGCTGAATGAGCAGGAGAAAAATGCATCTCTTGCATAACTGCAGATTCTCTGTACCTTTGGCTCACAATCAGGAATAATAGTCTTTCTGAAAATGTTATTATTAATTTAATATCTATATTAATTAATAGGGATAAGTACAATCCCAATTCCAAAAAAGTTGGGACGTTGTGTAGCAATCATTTTCAAATCTCATAGACCAATATTTTATTCACAGTAGATCATGGAACACATATCAAATGTGGAAAGTGAGACATTTTACCATTTCATGAAAAAATTACCTCATTTAGATGACAGCAATGCCATGGGGAAGTCACTCCATGGACCTTCGTAGACAATCCAGGTGGACCTCAACTCTTTCATTTATAATCCAATATTACAGCAATATCTCAGGGAATTGCCTCTACATATCTCCCCAACCAGGAGAACATCAATCATGGCCCCAGGATCTGGCCTCAACACAGATCCTGATCCTTGCAGTACACAATAGCTGATCAGCCCATGGGCAGGTGGGAGCATCAATAATTACCAGACCCAAACCAGTCTTCTACTTCAGTCCAGCATATTCTAGAGGGTCCATGAGCAAAAGAAAGGTGAAAGGTGAAAGGTTCAACCCCCCCCCCCCAAAGCAGATTCCAAGTGGATCACATTGCACATTGTTTATTTAGTGAAGCCCTCAGCAAGATACAAACATTTTCTAACACCTACACAGGCCTCTGACCACCTCACTTGTGGTCCATATGGATCCACTTGCTTTAGTCCATTGTTATAACAGTTTATAGTCTATACATTCCATTACTTATTGGGACAGAGTGCTGTCTGGAAACATCTTGAGGCACCATAAATCTTAATTTGGCTTCCAGACAACCCCCAGCAGTTAGTCGCTGAGCTGCTCAGTTCATAAGGCCCAGTCAGATGGCTTTCGGGACAGTCCAGCCTGTGAAATGGAGTCCCTGGGATCAGGAGGCTTTATAGTACCTTTTATTACATTTAAAATACTTCTTGGGCACAACATGGTCCATTCACATGCTCTCTTCCACCATATATCAGGCCTCAATATATTCTGTAATGTAGGTCCCCTATTCATCCCATCACTCAGACAAACAATGAACTAGACAACATCATCATTGATTAAGTTTTGGGGCAGTCCAAAGTATTTAAAGACTGAAGAAAGGGGGCAGAGGTGCAATCAGTTACAGTAGGAAAAGTTCTGATAGAGGAGAATGATAGAGAAGTCTCTTGTGTCTTAGCACCAGGGGCGGATTAAGTGCATCATAGGCCTGGGGCTGGGCCTGGGGCTTTATCAATAACCATCCCTCCTTCTTTTGTGTTCTGTCCCGATAGTTTTTTTTTTTTTTTATAGAGGTATATTTTAAAGGGACATTTATCAAAATGGATGTAAAGTAAAACTGACTTGATTACCTATAGAAACCAATCAGATTCCATCTTTCATTTTCCAAAGGAGATCTAAAAAATGAAAGGTCAAATCTAATTTGTTGCTAGGGGCATCTAAACCAGTTTTCCATAGAACCAGTTTGGATTAATGTTCCCCAAAATGTAGAAATATTTGAGGAGCCACTCTGGAGTTTTGGCTGTGCTCTGACTGAAATGGCTGCCGCTGCTGGCCTCTTTGCCTTTGCTGCTGCTCTGCCTCTCTCTTCATAGGTGTCCGGCACAAGAAAAACAAATACAATTAGTAATAGATTAGAGCCACTCTCTGGAGCTTTGACTTATTCTGCCTAAAATGGAGGATACAGGCTGCTGCTCTGCCTGACTGAGAGCCTTCATACAGACTAGCGTGTCATGAGGTGATGAAGCTGGCGCTGGGGAGAGAGGAGCGGGCACTGTGGAAATTCTCTGCTTGAAAGTGAAGAGGTGTGCAGTGATGTCGGTCACTCCCTTCTCACTCTCACTCCCCCCACTCCGCTCGAGTGTTATTATCGCAGCACTAGTGCTGCATATTCATATCATAAGATTGTTATAGTGTTGTAGACGGGGCACAGGCGTTTGGGATGGCCATGGACCCTTTGCTGGGCCTGGGGCTGCCAACCCAAAAAATCCTGCTTAGCACTATGTTGGTCACCGCTTCTTTTGGAACCCGTGTCTGGTCCTCCTTCCCAGGCTTGCTCCTCCAGTGTTCCTTCTTCCACCTCAGTATTCACTGTCTTTTGAGTATTATTTACATCCATGTGAGAAGACGGAGCTGGGACACAGCAGACTGCACAGTATCATTACAGCTGGGTCACTGAACATCTTTGTAATCCTGAGGTGAAATGGACCCAGAACACATTATTTTTCAAACAGACCTAACAGACTTAACAGGTCCCTCATATCACTTAGTATAGCCCACCATCATCAAACACATACTAACACAACATATTCATATATAAAAATATATATTTTTAACATTTTTCTTATCACAATAAACTATAATTTCTCTTCGTTTATCAAGACCATGGATTTTCTCTTTGGACATAAGAATTTGTTATGAATCACATTCATTATGAATTTCCCAAAAATTCCACTTCCAAATAAAAAAAAAAGTTTTGCCGATTTGATTGGATAAATTTTGCAAAATGACACTCACTATTTTATATTTTAAATTCAGTGTAGACTAGTGAAATCAGGGCAAAAAAGATGAAGATGGCAGATCACGTGATCCCAGGTTAAGGCCCCAGCCAGCGAGCTTGCCCATAATGCCTTGCAGTCAGCCTGACAGCCAAAAAGGAGGGAAGATACATTTTTGGCTGGTCTCAGGCACTGTACTAGCTCTAAAGGCAGAGGCACCATTGTGAGCTCAGCCTCTGATGTGATAGGACATGTCAGTCGTGTCTGTGACACAGCGATTAGACACACAAGTTAGCCATTTTAGGGTATGGCAGGGATAGTGTAAGGATTATTAAGAGATATACAGTATGTTATGGATCAGTGAGTGTGAAACCTCCTCCGATATTCACCCTTTAACCCCTATACAGGAAGCTGGACTAGACTGCTCGGGAACAACCAGAGCACTCCTGGTGTAGTTGGTAGCCGATTCACTGAGGTCTAAATGCTTTAAGATCTGACTTCATACTGATAGTGTGGATGAATGGAGACACAGGATAAACTGGCAGGCAGGATGGTAGTGAAGACGCAGTCAGGGCAGGCAGGCTGAGTACTTGACAGGAACACAGACAAGGCAGATGAACTGGGTTAACAGAAACAAATCCGGAAGGCAAGGAGGGTACAAGCTGGAGCACAGACAGGAACAAAGGCAGGAATAATGCAGGATAAATGCGGGTAAAAGGCAGGAGAATTGCAGAAGCACTAGACTTCAAGCACTCTTGCTGGTCACCAGGGAACCTTAAAGCTCAGACACCCTCTGCCTGAAGAGGGTGCCTTAAATACCAATGGATCCTTATCCATTGGCTAGGGAAGGATTAGCAAGCGCACGCACTGGCCCTACGAGAGGCCAGAGATGAGCACGCACATGCCGTAAGGAGACACTGGAGCACTAGGCAGTAGCAGTGAGACAGCAGCAGTGAGGCAGTAGCTTGCAAAGGATACCAGAATGCTGGATGGCATGGTGAGTGGCAAGGGACTGCAGGGCAACTGTGGGTACGGAACGCTGACCTGACAATATATTTAGGTAGGTAGATTGAATTAACAGTTAGAAAGTCAGGTTTTATAATTAGGCACAGGATAGGGTGAGTTAGTGTTGTGTGTCTGTTACAGCCAGGGCTGGAGTTGTTCACAGTTCACATGTATACAGGCTGGAGCACTGAAGTCTTTAAAGAGACAGTACACTGTTTGTGTTTATGTACAGGAGCCAGCCTTTTTTCCCAAAAACTTGTTGCAAAGCTTCTCCAGTTCATAAGTATATAATAAGCATATTTTAGTGCATCAACATCAGTGTAATATTTTGGTCGCACTCAAGGGACATCCAATTTTGCCTCCTTTTTTTCCCAAAAAACATGTTGCAATTTTTCTATAGTTTACAAGCGAGCAATAAGCATATTTTAGTGTGTCAACAGCAGTGTATATTGTGGTCGCACACAGGGGATGCCCAATTATGCCTGTTTTTCCCCTAAAAACTTGTTGCAAAGCTTCAACAGTTTATGTGTGCAATAAGTGTATTTTAGTGAGTCATCAGCAATGTATATTTCCGTCCCACTTAGGGAACAGTGTTGCCTGTTTTTTTCCCTCCAAAAACCTGTTGCAAAGCTTTTATAGTTCACAAGTGTATTTTAGTGTGTCGATAGCAGTGTATATTTTGGGCGCAGGGGTTGTCCAACTGTGCTTTATAAAAAAAAAAAAAAAAACTGGTGCAAAGCTTCTGCAGTTTATAAGTGCATAGATAAGCAGATTTTTCAGCATCAGTCAGTATATATTTTGGCTGCAGACTGTGTCCAATTGCACATTTGTTTTAAAAACTGTTGAAAATTTTATTGCAAAAATTCTATTTAGAACAAACTAGTGTACCTAAATTGACATATTGGTCTACATCATGTTGTCATACATTGAAGTAGTGGACTCTGTTGGCGCTGGCTTAAAAGTTGTGTCAAGCCTGGGGCAAGCTTGGGTGCCAGGAGTTGTGGTAGCACACATGATATGATGATTTCTGTTGAGGGGGCTCTTAGGGGGCCCATTTAGCAATTTTTCTCCCTAGCGCCAGCCATTATTATACTGGAAATTGCATATTTTTAAACAAAAATTTGCTGAAAATTGTCTGTACTTTTCTTGTCTTCATCAGCATTTTTTTTTTAAATTGTTAAATTTCTTGTTTTTCCCATCATTGCTTCTTGTCTTAAAAAAAAAAAAAAGATGAAAATTGTGATTTCTGTGTTTCCACCAGCATTGTTTAAATTTGGGTTGCCAAAAGTCCATTCTCCCTGAGAATGGGATGAAAAAATTGTTAAAACTATCTTGTCTTCCATTATTTCTAAAAAAACTTGTACTCTCATGCGGCAAATAATATGAGAAGATATGAGAATGTGAGCCAATCCTTGTAAGTGGAGCAGCTGTGACGGACAGGGACCATACATGTCTTTTAGCCCCCCATGGGTCAATGTTTCCATACTGTACCAGTGGCAACACTGCACAACAGCAATGAGGCCAGGTCCTATTGACCCCTCCACGTTTGTGCCGGTCTGGTTTTGACACATTTGTGCCGGTCTGCTTTTACCATCTCCAACAGAAACAGGGCAGAGGTAGGGCTTTAAGCTGAGTTTATCCTAACAAGTTCAGGTCATGATTAAGAACCATGTTGTTCGAAACATGTAGACCCCTCTGTGGAATGGCCCCCTCTGTAGAATTCCCCCATTTGTAGTATGGCCCCCACTGTGAAATATCCCCCTCTGTAGAATTTAAAATGGTCTCCCCCGTCCCACTCAGTACTGCCAGCAAACATACATTAAAAATATATATATATATCCACAATGTGGCTTGAGTTCCCACTTCCCGGCACAGGCAGTCATAAAGACATCATGGTGTCCTCCTGCATCATCCCGAAAGACCGAGTACAGGAGGTCGTAGTGATGTCATCACGATCTCCTACGCCATTCTACTAATTCATAGGCTTCAGTCCTGGTGGCTAACTGCCACAACCAATACACAGAAAGTCTCCCTTTGAGGCGCATTTCACAGTTATAAAGTAAATAACTTTGAAGTACTTCTCTGTATTGCATCCAGGGCTGGGACAAGGTCCACCACCAACAGAGGCTGAGCTGCCCAAGTGCGCCCCCCCTCCCCATAACAGGGTCCGTGTAGGAATGACCCCCAATACAAGGGATGAGGCTGTGGGGTTGTATCTATCTATCTATCTATATTTTTGATGACAGCGCCAGCAGGGCCCGTGCAGTGACTGTATTCTACTACACCCCTTCCCCCCCACACTGTATATAATCTTAACTATATAACTGTAGTGATTTACTACAGTTATATAGTTAATAAGATTATATCCAGTGAGCGTGGGGGGGGGGTGGTAGAATACAGTCACTGCACGGGCCCTGCTGTCATTATGAAATAGCATATGTGACCCCCACCTCTTTTATTGGTGGTCATTCAGTAAATTAACCCTGTTTTGGGGGGGTGGGTGTCTGTGGATGACAAATATGTGTCATCCACAGATTCTCCCCATAATAGGGTTCATTTAGTGAATGACCACCCAAATTCTGGTGACCCAATACATGGGAGTTGCATCTGCAGAGCTTTCTTATAATGCCGCCCCACACTGTAGTGTCCCCCACACAGTAATGTCCGCCACACTGCCCCCCACACAGTAATGTCCGCCACACTGCCCCCCACACAGTAATGTCCGCCACACTGCCCCCCACACAGTAATGTCCGCCACACTGCCCCCCATACAGTAATGTCCGCCACACTGCCCCCCACACAGTAATGTCCCCCACACCCACCTCAACCACACAGCAGTGCCCCCACATAGTAATTTGTCATGCTCTCCCCCTCTTGTCATTCTCCCCCCCTCTTGTCATAATCCCCTCTTCTTGTCATGCTTTTTCTGCCCCCTGTCATTCTCCCCCATCTTTTCATGCTCTTTATACCCCCCCATGTTGTCATGCTCTTTCTGCCCCCCCATGTTGTCACAGCCTTCATGTAAGGGGGCCCGGCATTTTCACTGTACTTAATGCCGGGCCCCCTCAGAGCGCTCCTCTCACCTCCATTATGTTCACTGCTCCAGGCTTCCGGGATCAGGCCCCAGCGCAGCCACACATTGAACAGGTGGGAGGAGCCTAACGGAGGTCAGTTAGGCTCCGCCCACCTGCTTACTGTGTTTCTAGTTAGAGGCAGCGGGGCCTGATGCTGGAGGCCTGAAGCAGTGAACATAATAGAGGTGAGAGGAGCGCTCTGACGGGGCCTGGCTCGGGGAATGACAGGAGGGAGCACTGAGAGGTTCCCCCCTGTCAGTCCCTCTCCCTCTGGCCGGCCCCAGCCTGCGCCCTGATGCTGGAGCCTCCTCAGCCTCTGTGTCGGCTCGGCCCTGATTGCATCATATACCCATTGATCCATTACGGTATTTTATAGGACTGGACTGAGGTGACAGAAACCCTTGTATTGCATTTTTTATGTAAGCTTATGCCATTTATTCATGGGAAGAATAATAATAGATCTATTTTTAAAACTTTAAAGAGGACCTGTCAACTCTCCTGAAATGTCTGTTTTAGTAATGACTTATATTCCCCATGGAATAACAATTCGGGAACATATTGTGTTACGCTTTTCCTCTTATTTCTCCTGGAAATTAACAGATTTTCTTTGAAAAGAGGGTGTGTCCCTGTACAGTGGGTTACTGCCAGCATTGACTGTCCAGCAGAGATCCAAAGTCGATTTGTTCAAACACTTCGTTTTTAATGCTGTCTTCGTGTACAGCATTAAAATGTATTTCCTCTGTCTAGGCAAAATTTGTTTCACCTGAAGTCGCGCGAGACTTCAGTGAATTAATTCGGTAATCACATCTGCGTCTTTAAAAACATTTTAAAATATCAATCCGAAGTCGGTTTGGTACTGGCTGGTACCTCGGTACCAAAACTGACTTAGGATTACTATTTTAAAATGTTTTTTTAAAGATGCAGATGTGATTACCGAATTGATTCAATAATGAAACAAATTTTGCCTAAACAGAGGCGATACAGAGAAAGCATTAAAACCAAAGTGTTTGAACGAATCGACTTCGGATCTCTTATTCAAAGCTTGATTTACTCAACATTAATTATAATATTCCAGCCTCAATACAAACCTCATTCAAGAAATTTGTATTGGGGCTGGAAAAATGAGAAGATGACAATAAATGATGAATGGTCGCAGTGAGTAAGCAGAGAATATGCACTCACCATTTAATCTTCTTTATTTGCTTCTTCTGTATGGCATAAAAGTAGTGTTATCCGGTAAAGAGTGGTTATGTTAGAAAGAAAGTAGAACCCACACAATCAGATAGTACAGCACAGCAGACAATGCTGCTTTGTTTTAGTACCTATATTACTTCAAATCAGGGTCGTACACAGATCTCCTAGGGCCCTATAGAAAACTTAATATGGGCCCCCTTGCCTCACCAAGTTTTCCCAGTATGCATGTATCAATCACTCCCATACTCAGGGGCGGACTGACCATTGCCCGAGGGCCCGTGGCTGGTAGGGGGCCCGCCCGCCCCCGACTGACTGACTCTCACTCACACTGTACGCACGCCACACTGCAGCCGCCGCAGCTGCTCTGCTCCATATGTCCAGCTGCCAGTCTCCGCCCCTGCCTGCCACCACGGGCACAGCCCGCTGCGCGCTGGCCGACCGGCGCTTCTGCAATAGAGGTGGACGGTGGGCGGGCCAGGCGGCTGTGAGAGAGTGTGGCAAATGGCAATTGCAAATAGTGTGAGCGGTGCTGGTGCGTGCTGCTTGTGGAGCGAGGGCCGGGGGGGGGGGGTGTTTTGGGCGGCGTGATTTGCTGCTAGTAAGCAGGCAAATGGAGAGAGCGTCTGGATCGGGGGGTTGCTATTGCTAACAGTAAGCAAGTGGAGAGAGCTAAAAGTTTATCCTCACGCAACTCCGCCCACTTGCACGGCACGCAGCGCTCTCTCTGTCTGTGTTGGAACCTGGCCCGCTTCTTCCTGCCTGCGCGCGCCTGCAGCTACTCCTGGGCGGTGGCTGAGCCTGAGACTGACAGTGAGAGAGCCTGAGTCAGAGAAGATTCAAGAAAAAGAGTTTGAGAGGACTGCAGTTGGACTCAACTGGAGTTTATGCTTCAAGAAGAGTAGTGAGTGACAGCAGTGTAAGTAAAAATAATAATTAAATGTAAATCAGATTCAAAGCCCCCGCCCTCACCCCCCACCAGGCTACAGACAGTGACAGTGTAAGGATTATCCTAATGCATCCTGAATGGAGAGAAATCCGTTCAGGATGCATCAGGATGTCCTCAGTTCAGTATGTGAACGTTTTTTGGACATTGACAAAAGAGCAGCATGCTGCGGATTTGTCTCCGTCCAAAAATCCGGAAGACATGCCGTAACGCCGGATCCGGAATTAATGCCCATTGAAGTGCATTAATCCGGATCCGGCCTTAAGCTAAACGTCGTTTCGGCGCATCGCCGGATCCGACGTTTAGCTTTTTCTCAATTGTTACCATGGCAGCCAGGACGCTCCCCACTACATGGTAAAATGTAGTGGGGAGCGGGGGAGCAGTATACTTACCATCCGTGCGGCTCCCGGGGCTCTCCAGAGTGACGTCAGGGCGCCCCACACGCATGGATCACGTGATCGCATGGATCACGTGATCCATGGGCATGGGGCGCTCTGACGTCATTCAGGAGCGCCCCGTGAGCTGCACGGATGGTAAGTATACTGCTCCCCCGCTCCCCACTACTACTATGGCAACCAGGACTTTAATAGCGTCCTGGCTGCCATAGTAAGTTAGTAACCTGAAAGCATTTCGAAGACTGATCAGCATCCTGATCAGTCTTCTAATGCTTTCAGGCGACTTGCGTTCTGATGGATCCGGCAGGACGGAAGTGCCTGCCGGATCCTCAGAACGCAAGTGTGAAAGAGGCCTAATCTGTGTAAATTCATCCAGCAGCAGCAGCTCCAGCCCCCCCAGACTCTTATGAATTGAGGGAACTAACTGGCCAGCTCACCACCATGCTGGTCCACATCAGTTATTGTGCAGGCTGCATGGTTTGATGTATTTTTTCTGGTCTCCTCAACAATAAAGAAAGACTTTAGAAAGCAAATTTCTTATGGAAATTACAAGAGAAAGCAAGTATGTGACTGTGATGCGTCATGCGTGCACTCCAGACTGAGTCCACAGTCACACATGCTTGCAGCATCCATTCCACATTACGTCTATTTCAATGTTTTATTTATTTAGTAACCATTTTTTTGTAAATAGTGAAGAGAATTTTAGGTGATGTGGGCGGCGTGATATGTGGGTGGAGCTGTGTTGGGATGTGGCTTGAGGGTGGGCAGGGACACAGGGGCCCCATAATCTCCTATTGCCCGGGGGCCCCATGAGTTGTCAGTCCGCCCCTGCCCATACTACAATGAAGATTTGTTCGCACTCAGCTACAGGCTGCTGTCTATAGGGTTCCCACCCCAGGTAATCAGCAAAAATAAAGATACAGCAAATGTTCGTTTTTTCTTATTTGCTCTTTTATTATAGGAAGTGGTAAGGTCATATGCAACAATACGTGTGAACGTTTTCGGCTATAGAAAGCCTTCCTCAGACACTGGAAAATTTACAAATATGACTGTATATCAATACAGTGAACACAATGTATACATACATTTATTCTGACGTATACAAAAACAAAACAAACAGAGGTCGACTTCACATTATGTAGTGATGATTCATGAATCCTGTTCCCTGGGTCATAATCAGTTCACGTTTTAAAAAGAAGCATGCTTGACTGAACAAACATGGCAGACAAAAAAAACATCTATCGGCACGATGTCAAGGAGTATAGGACAATAGTTTACAATTTGCCATCTCAAACTACAATCATTATAGATGCAAACAGTATGACTATGAAGCAGTAGGGAGGAAGGGACCTTATTATAAAATGGATTCAATGCCAATGGAAATGATTTAGAGTAAAAACTTATTCAAAAGACAAACTCAAAGTTTCAGTATCACATATGGAGGGGATCCCTCCTTCCTTTACCTGTGCCGCAGTAGTTGTAAGGATGTAGAGAGAAGTCACACCGGTCGGTTACTGGGCAAAAAGCTCCCAATGTTTGTCTGGGTTTGTAACCCAGATAGCACTGACCTCCATTTTATAGGCGCAATGTTCCCGCCACTGCTGAGGGGCGGACGTTGTGTCGGAGTCACGTGGGACGCCGTGCGTTCCACTGGCCGGAAGTAAGTCGGCCCTTGGAACGAATCAGGGACCGGAAGCTGCGTTCCACAGGCCGGAAGTCTCTGGCCGTGGAACGCAGGCTGCGCTCAGGAGTAATATAATAAATGAAATAAGAGGAAAAGAGGAGAAAAATGGTATTGTGCTAAATTTAGATGGAAGTAATGATGAACTGTAATAAATAATGGTACACTACAACTGCAATTTTCTGTTATGGCCTGTATAAAGTGTGGGGTAAGTTTGTATGGTAAACCAGAAAAGGGGAAAGAAAAGGACATATGAGAATATTGAGTAAACTGTACAGTGAATATTAGAAGTATATGTGAGTGAGAACAGGTGTAACCAAATGTGATGGTGGGATATGTATCAGCTGTAGGAAGGAAAGGAAGGAAAAGAATAAATGATAGAAAAAAGGATACCAGTTGCGGCACTCGAGTCCAGGAGGAGGTCTAAAGGGCCTATAGAAAAATTCACATGTTAATAAAAAGATTCCATATCACATAAGAACAAATCCACATGTTAATAGGGTGCAATGGATATCCATTAATCTAACACCGAGCCGATGTCCTTCCCAAGTACAAACTACAAGCTCCTCGTATCCACAAATGGACAATTCTCCACTACAGTCCTACAGTATTGGGTCTTGAATGCCCAACACTAATCCTAAACAATATGTATAGGATATGTACAGGGTACATATGGATAGTCTTCTTACTCTCGATCTGTTAATTTCCAATATTTAGAACAGGCTCTGAATTTCATATTCTTTGTTCATGCCTTTTGGGCTCAAGGTTTGAAGGGAATGGATCCAGTAGGCTTCCCTCATTTTTAGAGTCTTGTTCCTATTTCCCCCTCTGCGTGGCGGGGGACATATTCGATTATTTGGAATCTGAGTTGTGATATGGAGTGTCTATGGCTATGAAAATGGGCAGGGACTGGTAACAACAGATTTTCACGACGTATGGTGGATTTGTATTGGCAGATTCTATAACGGATTTTATGTGAGGTTTCACCAACATACACAAGTCCATAAGGACATTTGATAATGTAAACTACGTAATCAGAATCGCAGGTATAGAATCCCCTAATATCAATGAGTTTGCCAGAGTGAGGGAGTGTTATAGTTGAACCTTTTTGGACATTTGTGCATTGGGCACAATGTAGACATGGAAAGGTACCTCTCTTTTGGGTTTGTAGGTATATCTGTCTTGGGAATCGCGAGTCCGAACCCAAATCTGCGCTTACTAGATTGTCCCATAGATTTCTAGGTCTACGGTTGCATGGTAGAAACTGTTTCTGGAATTCCACTCACTCCCATGTAATGCAGAATTTTATGTCAGTAAAGTGGAACAGGAGCTTCATAAAGATGGCGCTCATTCTAACCATCATATTTGTCAATGTATTTACACCAGACAAATGGCATAAATACATTGATAAGTCTCTTGCTTCCCTTCAATTACAAAGCTGGATGCTTGCAGCAACAACTAGGGGGAGCTCATTGCATAGGAATTTATACAGCTACTGTAATCATCTATTTGCACTGAGCTCCCCCTAGTGGTGGCTGCATGAAAGTGCAGTGCTTTTGCATTGGGAAAAGAAAAAAAAGTTCAGCTCTGGGTCCCCTCTCCCCTGGGTCCCATAGCAGTTGTGTTGTCTGCCTCTATTGAACGTACGCCACTGCTTTAAAGGATATATTTGCTTTGGCCAAAATAGTATAGTTAATAATTAGTTAAATCCTTTGACTCATTTCTGGAATGAAGTCAGCCCATGCTCAATTCATATATATAAAAAAAATAACTTAATAGTATTTGATATGCTATGCATAATGTGTAATATTGAAATGAGGGACATCTATAAATGTAAATTGGTGCATGCGCTGTTCATGCCCCAGAAGAAGCTGAACTCACGAAACCCGTGGTCAGGCTAATAAACAGCGCCCTGCATGTTTGATATGCTTTTCTCGTTTTTACCTTTGTGAGTATAGAGATTAAAGCTGCTGATTTTTAACATTTTCTCTAGGGTCTGAACTCATTTTTCCCCTCTTTATGTCATCTAGTCCCGCGACTGCGGTTTGAAATTGGCATGTTGGTTGGTGTGGAAACCTGTCTGAAAGACATTGTGGACATTTTCAGTATTGACGAGTGGACTCATACTAAACCCATTATTGCTTTCTGCTGTAAGGGAGAGCCATTTACCCTTGTATCCCAGGTGGGGTAGTAGTGAGTGACAATTGGACGCCTGCTACTTTGAAATATCCATCTGTGTTGGCCCAAAGACGTTATTTTTTTATAAGACCTCAGATCTATTTTCCATTTACTGACATTTCAAGGTTGGTTTCAAAGAAGGCAAAAAAGAACGTTAATTTAATAATAATTTATATGATCTGTTTTATTTTATAATATATATATATATATACTTTATTAACCCCTTCAGGTTACTTTATTAACCCCTTCACCTTAAGGACCAGGCCAAATTTTTGTTTTCAGTTTTTTTTTTTAGATTGTTTTCTCGTGAAACATTGTACTTCATGACAGTGGTAAATTGGAGTCAATATATTTCACCTTTACTTATAAAAAAGAATCTAAAATGTTAGAAACGAATCCACTAAAGTAATTCAAATATGATTTTACAAACTCTGTTAACACTTGCATTCCACAAGAATTAAAGGAAAATAGAGGAGAAATTTCAAAAGTCACTTCTTTTTGCAGATGTGACATTTTAATCCATTTTTTCCGGTAAGGCAGCAAGGGTTAACAGCAAAAGATAACTCAATATTTATTACCCTGATTCTGCAGTTTAGGCCTCATGCACACGACCGTTTTTTTATGCTGTCCGCAAAAAGGGGTCCCGTTGTTCAGTGATCCGTGTCCGTTTTTGCCTTCCGTTTTTTTTAGCGGCCATGACCCAAAAGATTTTACCAAAAGACAGGCTGACAATTTTTGCCAAGTGCCTGCCAAGGGATCCGCAAAAAAAAACGGACGCGGAACGCGGATGACACATGGATGGCCATCCGCATTTTTTCACGGTCCCATTGACTTGAATGGGTCCGTGAACCGTTTTTCACGGACAAGAATAGGACAGGTTATATTTTTTTGACGGACTGGAATCACGGACCACGGACGCAGAGGACAAACGGTGCATTTGCTGAGTTTTCCACGGACCCATTGAAAACCAATGGGTCCGCAGAAAATCACGAAAAACGGAGCAACCGACACGGAATCAAACAACAGTCGTGAGCATGAGGCCTTACAGAAACACTCCATATCTGGTTGTAAGTTGCCAGTGTCACATTTGAAGACCCTCTGATGCACCACTAGAGTAGAAACTTCCAAAAAGTGACCGCATTTTGGAAACTATGGGATAAGGTGATAAGTGAGGCAAGGTAGCTGTTCTGGCACAGTTTTGATTTTTTGCTTTTACAGCGCTCACCTGATGGGACAGATCATGTGTTGTTTTTAAAGAACAGGCTGTTACAGACGTGACAATACCAAATATGTCTATTTTTATTTTTTGTTTCAGTTTTACATAATAAAGCATTTTTGAAAAAAAAAAAAAATCTTGTCTCCATTTTCTGAAAGACATTTTTTTAATTCTTCTGCTGATTGTCTTGTGTAGAGGCTCATTTTTGGCAGGAAGAGTTGACGTTTTTATTGGTACCATTTTTGGGAACATAAGATTTTTTGATCTTTCAATATTACACTTTTTGGGGCAAGGTGACAAAAAATGGTTGTTTTGGCACTTTTTTTTTTTTTTACAGCATTCACCAGAGGGGGTAGAATGTGGCAACATCTAATATGTCTTTTTTTAAGACATTTTTTTAAATTTAAAATTACTTGATGAAGGGAAATGGGCCCTTTTCTTTTTACTGTAAACTGTTTTATTTTTATAATTTATTTTTGTCCCAGTACAGGGACTTCACCATCTCAGAGTCTGATCTCTGTTTCGATGTAGTACAATACGTGCTATATTGTACTAACTTGAAACTGTCAGTTTCACACTGCCTGGGGGCTGGGTCTCACAGGCTTCCATGCATGGCAGACCCCGAGGCCTTTGCAAGGGGGACCGATGGAGAGGCAGAGGGAGCCCCCTCCCTCTATGATCCTCTTATATGCTGCAGTCAGTGTTGACTGCAGCATATAAGGGGTTAATCCACTAGCATCTGCATTTATTACGATGCTGGCAGATACAGCATGGCCCCTGCACAGTCCCCGTGCCTGCCCGATCATCATGATGTACTAGTATGTCAATTTGCGTGAAGTCACCTCCCACTGTGATGTGCTAATTATATATATATATATATCCAACAAATTGGTGCAGCACTCCTTTGGTAAAAAGTGAACAAAGTGTATTTATTAACACGTATATATATATATATATATATACACACACACACACACACACAATTATAATTTAATAATTTGAATTATATATGAAGGGGAACCCAGGGTGGAAAAGTTTTCTGTTGCAAGCAGACAATCTCAGCATCGTAGGTGGAAAACTGAAATTTCCTGTTTCTGATAGACATGCCATTTTGTTGTGGTTTCTCATGTTCTCGATCAGCCACCTTCACACTTGCATACTTTGGGCAGTATTTTGCATCATTCAACCCTGAATTCATTCCATTAGCACAGTACACGTACAGCATAATGCATGCACACATGCAGTGACTCAGTGTGTAAGAGGGATAAAAACAGCCTTCTCCCTCGGGCAAAGTAAATGCATTCTTTGCTGAATTTTGTTGCCATTGTTACGGTTGAACTGTTGAACTACAGCATTTGGCATTTATGATACAGACAAGGTTAATACTTGATACATTTTTCTATCGCGTTATACACTGCTCATTTCCAGGGGTTATGGCCACCCCTGCAGCACGGATACAAGGTGGCCGTGCTTGCCCACTATAGGAAAAAGTGCTGTCATCTCTGGTGGCTGGGATCGCGGGAGCATGCCGATAAACTGCTTCTGTCTTCTCCTCGGAGTCCCAGCTGGACACCTGACGTGCTTCTTCAAAAGTGCAGGGGTTTTAATCCAAGCACTTTACAGTGCTAAGATTAAAGACTGGCCTATATATATATATATATATATATATATATAGTGTTCCTGAATTTAAACATCCACCACTTTTTTCATATAGAAAAGGTAGGAGCCTTGGACAGCAGTTAGTCAGGGCAGATGTGGGATCGGCCAATAGATTGAGACAGACAACGCTTACAGAATTGGGACTTGGGAGCTTTCCATGTCTCAGTTGCGTAAATTGTCGCTGTATAAGTAGAACTAGACAAGTTTTTATACATCCAGTTACAGAGAGATCGTACCCTATACGTTTTCATCTGACATGCGATTCCTCTTTTGTAATTTATGTTCTGATTTGTCCTTGTAAAAAACTATATGTTGGGGAGACAACCACAGAGGTGAAAGTAAGGCTGAACAATCACAGAAATTCTGTCCGCAAGAAACGTGTGGATTTACCAGTTTCCAAACATTTTATGGAATGTAAACATACTGAATGAGATTTAAAATGTTGCTTTCTGGATCATGTTCCACCACCTAGGCGTGGAGGGAATCGGGTCAAGATGCTCAAACTCAGAGAATTGAAATGGATGTATATGAGTTAAATACACGCAGACCAAATGGTTTAAATGTTGAATACAGTTTTGAAGGTCTGAAATAAGGGGCGTATTTATGTATGTTTCTGCAGGTTGGAGAGTACCTCTCTCCCAGTGTATAGGTTGTAATGTTAATCTATGGTGTTGGTAATATTATGCAATCAATTTTTTCAAATTTTTCAATTTTTTCATTTTAGATGGAAGTGGATCTGATGGGAAACATGAAAATGTCTACCAGAGGATGACACGACAACAATTGATTTTTTTTGTGTTTAGCTTGTTTTCTTTCCCTTCGTTCTGACAGTGATGCTGTTCTTATGTCTATAACTAACTCTATTAATTGGTACGATTAGGGATACACCGTTGTGATATACAATAGAGGAGAACCCTCTTTGGTGGGATTCCGTATGGATGAGGCTGTTTGGCTATGTTAGCAAGGAATCTGCATGGTTGTGCGGGCTCCGGGCTGACTGATGGCCTTGGGGGAGACGGGGGTGCGCTGGCAAGTGCGGCCCCGTCACGCCACAGTCTCAAGTACGGTTCCACTGATTTAGTTTAATTATAGTTTGATACAGTGTTTTGCCCTATAATATCATGGCCGCTAAGGAAAAGGAGAATAATCTGAGCATGCGTCAATCCTACTGCTAGATTATCCATAAGTATAATGGCGCACAATGCGCCCTTTGTAGTAATGAGCATGCGCGAGTCTATGAGTCACGGTCAGGGAGTGACGTAGGTTGTAACGTCGCTGTAGACATGCGCAGTCGTCATGGCAGGACGCGAACTTTGTTACGGAATGTTATCATCGTCGTGCATTATCTGGTTAGTACATTAAGGCCCCTTTCACACGGGCGAGTTTTCCGCGCGGGTGCAATGCGTGATGTGAACGCATTGCACCCGCACTGAATCCTGACCCATTCATTTCAATGGGTCTGTGTACATGAGCGTTTTTTTTCACGCATCACTTCTGCGTTGCGTGAAAATCGCAGCTTGTTCTATATTCTGTGTTTTTCACGCAGCCCTAGCCCCATAGAAGTGAATGGGGCTGCGTGAAAAACGCATTGCATCCGCAAGCAAGTGCGGGTGCGTTGCGTTTTTCACTGATGGTTGCTAGGAGATGTTGTTTGTAAACCTTCAGTTTTTTATCACGCGCGTGAAAAACGCATCAAAACGCATTGCACCCGCGCGGAAAAAACTGAACAACTGAACGCAATCGCAGGCAAAACTTAAGGGCTTTGTCTGTGAAATCGCACAGTTTTCACTGAACGCATCCGCAACGCATCCGGACCTAATCCGGACACGCTCGTGTGAAAGAGGCCTAACTCATTGTTCCCCACAGTTCCAGCGATTACAAACACAGGCACTTTTGCGCACTAATATTGTGTAATATGATATGAATAAATATATACATTTGATGTTAAATATTGTTAAAATGTATACACTAGATATATTTTGCTTCACATATTTTGATGTAATATATGCTTCTGTAATTTTATATACATGAAAGAGTTAAACTATGTAATTTGCATAATGAACTGTTAGCACTGCCCATTTGATTGAGCACATGTTAAATATCTTGCACTTTCTTGTATTCACTGCTTGAAAAAGGCTCAGTTTGGAGCCGAAACGTCGCGATTCCACATGGGTGATTAAACTTTTTATCATTTATTTCAATTTTGGAGTGCCGCTTGCTTTTTAATTTTGTATATTGGGTTTGAGCATATACCCTAGAGCAGAGCACCCGCCTAATTTTTCAGTGCTGCCAGATAATTTTCCTTTTAGTATATATATATATATATATATATATATATATATAAAAATGGCGGCACTAACAGAAAACTATATCTGTAGGTGCACGTTCGTTGGGAATAAGAGTCTTACCCAAATGATACTATGAAAAATGAACAGCACTCTTGAAGTCCAAAAATCCAAAAAAAGGTGCTCCTTTATTCATCCATGTGATGCAATGTTTCGGCTCTGACACTAGAGCCTTTCTCAAGCTCATATATATATATATATATATATTGTAAGGTATCGCTCTCTCTAAGGGGGTCTCAATCACAGATTTCTTGCAGACAACCTGATTGAAGTCCAAACAATGCTTTATTTTCTAGCACTTTAGCACAATACAGATGGGTCTTTCTCAGCCCAAACAATCCAGCAGCCTCCAGGCTGTGACTACAACAATATCAGTGCCTTTGGGAGATTGTGGCCCAAAAGTCCACCTGACTCTGGCCGTGCGACCCTCTCTCCACAGGCATCGCTAGTTTCCCCCAAACTCAGGCTTCCTCAGCCTTTCTCACTCTCAGGCCTCCTCAGCCTTTCCTTCCCCCTGACTAAGGGCTGATGCACACAACCGTAATTTCTTTCCGCTTCTGTTCCGTTTTTTTTTGCAGATCGTATGTAGAACCATTCACTTCAATGGGGCTGTAGAATATACGGAAGTTACTCTGTGCGCATTCCGTTTCCGTTTGTCCGCATGGCCGTTTCGCAAAAAATTAGTGCATGTCCTATTATTGTCTGCAAATCACGGTCCAAAGCCCCATTAATGTCAATGGGTCCGCAAAAAATACAGAACGCACACGGAACACATCCGTATGTCATCCGTATTTTGCGGATCCATACTGTAGAAATGCTATGCCGAGCCCATATTGCTCATATGTTTGGTGATTAATAAGTTACTGTTTCGGTATACGATCCGCAAAAAACGGATCAAATACGGAAACAATACGGATACGTTTTGTGCAATAACGGAACGGAAGAGGACTTAAATTAGAGGGAAAAAAAACTCAGATACTGAACAACGGATCCATAAAAAACGGACTGCAAAACAGCAACGGTCGTGTGCATGAGCCCTAACACACAGAGGGTTGGTTTTATGCCTCCTTGATTAGAGCAGGCCTCACCTGCGATCACCTCAGGTGAAAGAGAATACCTGTGCCGGAAGGGTGTGAACTGGCAGATCCCACTACGAAACCTATCCGCCAATCCAAGTAAAATCCACCCAGAATAAAATGTATACCAAACTGTCTCAGCAAACTATACTTTGCTGAGACCACTGCATATTTCTGGATTTTAGTTATCTCACCCAGCTGAGGTATCTGGGTGAGATAAACACGTCTTCCCACACTGTCCACATTACCACAATATATATATATTGTAGGGAACCGTACTCACTTGACCAGTGTACAGAGGCAGGGACACCAAAAAGTTCATCAAAGTCTTCTTTATTTAGGCTTTGCAAAACATGTGCATCCAGTAAATCCGGATCACAGCCGTCACAAAGCAGTCACAACACCCTGACAGTGTTACCTCACACTGTCTGCCTTTTCCTCCAGACTAAGACACACCCAAGTTCCAGCAGCAGGATTAAATAGGATCCCTGGACATGAGCATGCCCCAAGTCCCAGATTGGAACCTGGGGAACAGGCACCCACCCAACACATTGCCTGTTCCCAGTAAAAGCCCGCCGCCCTGGACGAGCTGAAACCAGCTATACTATCTATATGGTGTCCACCAACTACTTTAGTGGAAACCTAAACTAGTGCTTTTACTCCACCAAGGCCGGGCACCTTGGTGACACATTCCTGGTGTAACCAAAGCCGCTTTTAGAATGCTTCCTGCAGCATTCTGGGTGACACATATCTCCCATCATAAATGACTCCCGTCACCACCTCACAATATATACATATATATATATATATATATATATATATATATATACACACACACACACACACACACACACTAGCTGCACTTATATATATAATCTCCCCATCTATAAAGTTTTGGCACCCCTGGTCTAAATTTCTGTTACTGTGAACAGTTAAGCAAGTTGAAGATGAAATGATCTCCAAAAGGTATAAAGTTAAAGATAAAACACAATTTTCAATATTTTAAGCAATATCACTATATTATTTTGATTGTGTACAATTTTTGTGTGAAAAAGGATAGGAGTACCTTGCAAAAGTATGGGAACCCAAGGAGATTTCAGCGCTCAGATAACTTTGACCAAGGTCTCAGACCTTAAATAGCCTATTAGTATTTAGGCTTGTTTACAATCATCTTTAGGAAAGGCCAGGTGATGTCAATTTCAAAGCTTTATAACTACCCAGACTCCTCTAACCTTGTCTCAAAAAATAGCTGCCATGAGTTCTTCTAAGCAGCTGCCTAATGGTTGAGGCCTACAAAGCATGAGAAGGCTGTAAGAACATAGCAAAGTGTTTTCAGGTTGCCATTTCCTTAGTTCGAAATGCAATTAAGAAATGGTAGTTCACAGGAACAGTGGAGGTCAAGAGACAGTTGACTGCAAAAGACCTTCAGGAAGATTTAGCAGACTGTGCAGTTGTGGTACACTGTTCTACTGTTCAGCGACACCTGCACAAATATGACCTTTATAGAAGGGTCATCAAAGGAAAACCTCTTCTATGTCCTCACCACAAAATTCAGCATCAGAAGTTTGCAAAAAAACATCTAAGCAAGCCCTGTGGACCGATGAGGTTAAAATAGAATTCTTTAGCTACAATGACCAAAGGTATGTTTGGAAAAAAAGGGCAAACCATTGAGCATGGGGGTGGATCAATCATGTTTGGGGTTGGGCTGTAGCCAACGGCACAGGGAACATTTCATGGGTAGAGGGAAGAATGGATTCAATGAAATTCCAGCAAATTCTGGAAACAAACATAACACCAGCTGTAAAAAAGCTGAAGTATAAAAGAAGATGGCTTCTACAAATGGATAGTGATCCTAAACACACCTCAAAATCCACAATAGACTACCTTAAAAGATGCAAGCTGAAGGTTTTACTATGTCATCTTTAACTTTATGCCTTTTGAAGTTCATTTCATCTTCAACTTGCTTAACTGTTCACAGTAGCAGTATTTATTTATTTTTGATCAGTGATGCCCAAACTTTTGCATGCCTCTGTATATACGGATAGCGGTTGTGAAGGGGTTAATCAATTTGGCACTTTTTTGTGCAAAATTTGCTTGCACAAATCAAATTGCAACTTTCCCGCTACAGAAATGTATCATATAGCATTTCATAAATTCCCCTAAATGCTCTTTGCTGCTTCCGCTATAAAATATACAATAACTAAAATGGCTGTTGAGCAGGGCCGGGCCGACACAGAGGCTGGGGAGGCTCCAGCCTCAGGGCGCTCCAGCCTCAGGGCGCAGGCAGGGGACGGCCAGAGGGAGAGGGACTGACAGGGGGAACCGCTCAGCGCTCCCTCCTGTCATTCCCTGAGCCGGGCCCCGTCAGAGCGCTCCTCTCACCTCCATTATGTTCACTGCTTCAGGCCTCCAGCATCAGGCCCCGCTGCCTCTAACTAAAAACACAGTAAGCAGGTGGGCGGAGGCTAATGGACCTCCATTAGGCTCCGCCCACCTGCTTAATGTGGCAGCGCTGGGGCCTGATCCCGAAGCCTGGAGCAGTGAACATAATGGAGGTGAGAGAAGCGCTCTGACGGGGTCCGGCATTAAGTACAGTGAAATGCCGGGCCCCTTACATGAAGTCTGTAGGCAGTCGGGGCACTTCTGGAGGCAGTGGGGCACTACTAGGGGTTGTGGGGTGCACTAGTGGAGGCAGTAGGGGACACCACTAGGGGCAGTGGGGGGCACTAGTGGGGTGCACTATTAGAGGCAGTGGTAGACACTACTAGGGGCAGTGGGGGACACTACTAGGGGCTGTGGGGGGGCACTTCTGGAGGCAGTGGGGGCACTACTAGGGGCTGTGGGGGGGCACTTCTGGAGGCAGTGGGGGGCACTACTAGGGGCTGTGGGGGGCACTAGTGGGGTGCACTACTGGAGGCAGTGGGGTGCACTACTGGAGGCAGTGGGGGACACTAGTGGGGTGCACTACTTGAGGCAGTGGGGGACACTACTAGGGGCTGTGGAGGGCACTACTGGGGCAGTGGGGTACACTACTGGGGACATTATTAGGGGCAGTGAGAGACATTACTGGGCGATCAGGGGCGTGACAATTGCGGACACAGAGGGTGTGACCAGGCACGGTGTCGGGGAGGGGCCCCGATCCAAAGTTGGGGGGGGGGGCGCACTTGGGCAGCTCAGCCTCTGTTGGTGGTGGACCTTGTCCCAGCCCTGCTGTTGAGGCAGGAATGAGACTAAATAATGCTCCAATGTGAACAGATGGAATTATTTATTTTCACCAATAATGTCTAATGTCAGAAATTGTCGTTAAAAATGAATGAATGTAGAGACACAAGGTATGAATGAGGGTGTGAATGAGTGTGCTTTTATTTGTAGTTTACATATTATTGTTGTTGATTTTCTTGAAAATGATAACTAAAGCCTTTAAAAAAAATGAATTAATGTGATGGAAAAAAAACTGACAATCATTTGCTTCAACTCATAACTAATCACCTATAGACAGACTATTAATCTATAGACCAGTTAGAATCCAGATAATATAGCAGTTTTCACCTCTAGTATGCAACTAACAGAAGTTGTCTACTTCATATACAGCAGGTGGATACCGATATATTGTTATGCCCTATGTTAGGTCCTTCATACTTTTGTCAGTTGTGAGTCACCATGTTGGCGTAAAAAGTACATCAGCTGCGGAGGGAAACATGACGGTTAAAGGATAGGTTATCAATATTTTAGTGCTGCACAACCTCTTTATGTTGTTACACTTCTGACCTGTCATTGCTATTACAGCCTAATTTTATGTGACATTTAGGACTCTTGCACATAGGCTTATGACTTGAGATAACTTTTTTGTATGCATAACGCCTAAAAGGGTATTTAAAGACAGATTATATGGAAAGTTTTCTGGCAAGGCGGGGTTGTGGAATGCAGGCTAATTGTCTTTAACCTATTTCTAAGGATATGTGTTACATACGGTATCTTCAGTCCTCTGTCTCTGCTGCAGAAGAATTCATTAAATGTCAGGCGTTTCACAACATTGGAGTTTGTGGTTGGAGACAAATATCATAGAGAACACTTCACACAATCATAAAGTAGATGTCCTGAACTTAAATGATTGGTATAAGCTGACACGTTCACAAGGAATATATATATATATATATATAGGCAGGTTAGTACAAACTTTACTAGTTTTTATACATGAGCTCCCTGGACAGGGCGACTTTATTCATGGGGCAGTGCTTGGCCATGCTGCTGCGGTAAGCATTTGTATATGTGCAGCCATATATGTGGTGCATACCACATGACATGTTGTGTCTCATTTTGCTGTGGTTTACTAGATGTTATGCACGTAGGGAAAGGGGAACTGATCTCTATGTACTATAACACATATGTGGTTACAACACAAGCCAGTTTGACATTCACATATCTTGACTCTCAATTTTATTTTCAGTTAGGCCCCTTTTACATCAGCGTTTTTGCTTTCCGTCCTAGAGTTCCGTCCTCGGGGCTCTACGAAGGAAAGATACTGATTAGGATTATCCTAATACATTCTGAATGGAGAGAAATCCGTTCAGGATGCATCAGGATGTCTTCCGTTCAGTATGTGAACGTTTTTTGGACGTATTTGGACGTATTTGTCTCAGTCCAAAAATCCTGAAGACATGCCGCAAGGACGGAAAAGCATTAATCCGGATGACGTCACCGGGTCCCTGCTTCGCATGGTTTACATAGCTATGCGAAGGTAAGTAGCTTCTCCCCCGGCTCCCCTCTGCTTTTCTATGGCAGCCGGGACTTTAGTACGGTCCTGGCTGCCATGGTTACCTGAAAGCATATTGAAGATTGATCAGTCTTCAATATGCTTTCAGTTGTCATGCGTTGTGACAGATCCGGCGGGCATTTCTAGCGACGGAAGTGCACACCGGATCCTCACAATGGAAATGTGAAAGAGGCCTTATGTCATTGCCATTCAGTTGTTATATCACTGCACGATATTTTGCAGCTTGTTATTGGACATTTCGAGCATATGTGAAAAATGTCATAATATCTAGTAGTTAATAAAGCATAAAATATGACATTATGAAAAGATGCCCAAGCAAATATCCAGTCATATCCTGTGTCTACTAGTGATACACAAGACAGTGTCACTTGTGGTTTCCTGACCGTCACTCTCACACTATTTCAATGCTACCAAGCACGTCAAACCGCAGAGAATGGAACATGAAGTTTACAAATGACAGATGGTGTTTTCCCTAAAGTAGGAGTATGGTAGACAGTGTCCTTTTTTAAAGAAATGTTCTTACTTATTTACATTTTTTTATGGTATTTCCTATTGTAACTTACTATGTCTAAAACAGACCTGAGGGTCATGTTACAAAGGCTCAATGTAAAAGGTTTCAAAAAACTGAAAACCAAAGGGGAAATTTTTCAAAAGTGCTATAATGGAAACTGGCCCAAGGCAACCAATCAGATTTTAGCTTTCGTTTTCAGAGCTCCTTTAGAAAATGAAAAGTGGAATCTGATTGGTTGCTATGGGCAACAAATACAGTTTTCCTTTACACCAGTTCTGATAAATCCTTACCCCCCACTTGTCTACACACAGCAAGCATTTTATAGTGTTAAGAGCTTCCTTTTTGCCTTAAGAAAGCCTGTATTCTTCCTACATGTATTTAACAAGATGCCAGAAACATTCCTTAGCACCGTCGGACAGGGGTACCTGGGGCCCACCAGTAAAATTTATTTTGGGGGCCCACCGTATGGATACATTCAAATATAATAAAAAATCTAACAAGTTTTTTTATATGAACATAAGCTGGTTGAGGTGCAGTACATTGAATAAATGTATGTAGTGCAGTAAATCTAATGTGTTATGTGCCACTTGTGCAGGGGGTGGGAGACTAGGGGCCCACCTTGCTCAGGGGCCCACCAGGGAATACCCCTGTACCCCTGTGGGCCAGTCCGAGCCTGTTCCTTAGGGCCTCTACACACATGATTTTGTGTGTTGCTTTTTCCATGCTGCTTGTATTTTTTATAGCCTTTTTCCCCTACAGAAATGTGTAAAGCACATTTTTTCTGGCATTTTCTCTATAAAGAAGAAGGTTTCCAAATGCCAGAAAATTGGCAAAAGCTTTAGAAAAAGCGACATAACCAAAAACCACCGCTAATTAACAAAAATGCCAGCAGCAAGCAAAAAAAAAAACACTTGTGTGTCCTGCATTTCATATTTCTCATATAGGTTCATTACCATGTGGAGCTGGCATTTTTACTACAGAAAAAAACAACAGGTGCAAAAAAAGCCACAAAAAATGTGAAAGTGGAGAATGTGGCTAAAAATATATGGGTCAAACCCACCCTGAGAAAATCAAGGCTGTGTTTATAGTTCAGATATATTGTCTGCCGATGGGATCACAGGCACCAAAACATAAGCACAGCCTTGATTTAATGAATACAAAAGACATAACTTTGGATAAAGGTCACAGTATTTACTAAAGGTTCAGCCATATATTCCGGTTTCTGCGTGCAGTTTTGCAATCCAAAAGCAGGAGTGAAATAAAAAAAGATGAGTTGTATCTGTCCTTCATACTCTCTCTCCTTTTATGATCCACTCCTGATTTTGGCTACTAAAACTACATGCAGAAACCTAATTGTGTGGCTGTACCCTAGGGGCCACAAACCATATATTAATTAAATCTTTATACAGGGAAGTAATCGTGGTAAAATTCAAAAGATCAGAAGTCCTAAAGACTGAAGCCTATGAGTCAAATTATAACGCATACTACTACTTGTCTACTCTTCCGAAACATCCAGGAGACTCCTGGAAAAATGGAAAACCTCTTGGACTCCTGGAACAGTTGGAAAAATTGCTGAGCACTGCATGGCCTCTCAGTTCCTCCTGGAAAGCAGTCTCCGGAAAGTACTTTGTCTGTGTGTGGCACCATTATGCTGTCTAAACACAGGCTCAGGGAGCAATGCCGCACTGTGAAAAGGAGGTGTGGACTACAAAAAGGGGTGTATGTCCATAACCTGAAATAATTTGTCACCATACTCTCAGACTCCGCGGATGGTCATTGATAAAAATTGACAAATATAATTTCAAGTGATCACCATGTTAAAGACCTTATCCACAGCGGCAGACTGGGAACTGGAACTGGAAAAGCGGTCCTGGAAAAACCTAAAAGTAGACCCATGTTGTAAGTGGGTCCAAACTCCAAAAAGGTAGGACAATCTTGCTGTTCACTCAGTTGGCAACGTCCACCCAATGATGAATGAATGGAGCTGGATACGGTCATTGGTAAAGAAGGGACACCATTATGCAATTGTAGACCTTCTATCTTATAAAGACTTATTTCCTTTCCAGATTCCTGGGCAGTTCATAACAACTGCAGCTTGGGGTATGAACTAGCAGCTGTGGAGCTGCTCATATGAAGACTCCCATTAATCTTTGAAATACGTTTACTTGTGGGATGAGCACTTTTTCTCTAGGTAAGGGTGGCATTTTCTGCGTTTTTCCCAATCAGTAGGCCTCATGCAACAAAACTGCCCTGGCTGCCTATAGGAACCATTAAAGTTCATCATTCACTTATACGCATACAATCAGGAAATAAAAGCTGAATTCTGGCCCTGCTGTATATCTTCTTAAAAACAGCATTCAAAGGATCCATGCAAAAATAATTTTGTTTACTTAAGCCACAAGTGTGCCAATCTATAGAAAGGGCTAAATGCCAAAAGGCACCAGCTTAAAATAATGGTAAATCTGTGAGGCTGGATTGGCCGTGTCCCTCCCACCCTTGCCTCAACCACTTTATTTTTGTTTTTAAGTAGCAAGCATGATGTAAAGAAGTGAAAATTCCAACATTTTTTATGCAAAAGGGACTTGTGCCAGAAAATTTTAAGCTTTGATAAATTCCCCCATTTGTCATTGAACGCTAATTTTTACTCAGAAGAAAAGTACAACTTCCACTGGCCATGCATGAGTCTCTCATCGTGGTGAAAACATCAGAGATACAGTTTTTTTTTTATTTTGGTAGCCCATTTAAAGGATTTCAACCCTGTACTGCTGATGTTGGTGGACTCACACAGCACCAATGGAAGCTGTCCTTTTTCTGTTGAAATGCACCCTCACAAGGCATTTCAATGTCTCCTGTAAGGCTAGTTTCACACTAGCGTTAAGAAATCCAGCAGGCTGTTCCGGCAGGGAACAGCCTAACAGAGCTCTCTGGATCCAGCATTGCCAGGCGCTACCTGAATGCCCACTGGCCCCATTAACTATAATGGGGTCCGACCAGGGGTGGATTAAGTGCATGATAGGCCCGGGGCTGTCTACCCAACTCGGGCCCCTCCCTCCATTTTAAGTTAAAAAAAAATTTTCTGTATGAAGAGGCTGAGGTGCTTTGTGAGCGTCACAGTCTCTTCCTAGGCCATATGACATCACATTAATTGTTCACGTGGCCGAGGTGCAGCTCTGTCCCATCTGAGTGATTCAAATCAAATCAAGTGCTATCAAATGGACAGCGCTGTGCTTGGTAAGGAGCAAAGAGGCTGCGGCGCTCACTGGAACATCGCGGTCTCCTTAAACAGCTGATTGGCGGGTGTGCCAGGAGTCTGACCCCCACCATCTCATAACTCTCTAAGTACAGATGTCCACAAAAATTACCAGATTCTAGAAACAACACCCCTCAAGGTATTCAAAACTGATTTTACAAAGTTTGTTAACCCTTTAGGTGTTCCACAAGAGTTAATGGCAAATGGAGATAAAAGTTCAGTATTTCGATTTTTTTTGGCAAATTTTCCATTTTAATTTTTTCAAGTAACAAAGCAAGTTAACTAGTGCCAAACAAAACTCAATATTTATTAACCTGATTCTGTAGTTTACAGAAACACCCCATATGCGGTCGTAAACTGCTGTACGGCACACAGCAGGACACAGAAGGAAGGGAACACTATATGGTTTTTAGAAGGCAGATTTTGCTGGACTGGTTTATTTACACCATGTCCCATTTGAAGCCCCCCTGATGCACCCCTGCAGTAGAAACTCCAAAAAAGTTACCCCATTTTGTAAACTACGGGATAAGGTGTCAGTTTTGTTGGTACTATTTTAGGGTAAATATGATTTTTGGTTGCTCTATATTACACTTTTTTTGAGGCAAGGTATCAAAAAATTGAAATTCTGAAATTTCATCTACATTTGACAATAACTCTTGTGGAACACCTAAAGGATTAACGCTGGGTTCACACCTGAGCGTTTCTGAGACGCTCGTTTTCCGCCCGTTTTTGTCGCGCGTTTGTCGCATGTTGCAAATTCATAAACGCGCGTTCTAACGCGCGTTTTCAGTGTCAAAAATGTGCAAAATACAAGCGTTGCGCGTTCCCATTGAAGTCTATGGGCCAAAACGCGCGACAAACGCCCCAAAAAAAGCTCAAGTACTTGTTTATGCGTCGGGCGTTTTTCAGCACGTTCGAACGCGCTGTAAAACGCGAAAATGTGAACCAGCCCCATAGGGAAGCATTGGTTTGCATCGGTTATGCGTTTTACAGCTCGTTCGAACGTGCTGTAAAACGTGCAAGTGTGAACTGAGGGTCACACCATTTTTAAAATCCGTTTTGAATACCTTGAGGGGTGTAGTTCATTAGATGGAGTCACTTTTTTGGAGTTTCTACTCTAGGGGTACATCAGGGGGGCTTCAATAGGACATGGTGTAAAAAAAAAAAAAGTCCAGCAAAATCTGCCTTCCAAAAACCATATGGCGTTCCCTTCCTTCTGTGCCTTGCCGTGTGCCCGTACAGCAGTTTACGACTACACATGGGGTGTTTCTGCAAACTACAGAATCAGGGCAATAAATATTGAGTTTTGTTTGGCTGTTAACCCTTACTTTGTTACTGGAAAAATGGATAAAAATGGAAATTTTGCTGAGGCGCATGCGCGCAGCTTGCATGGTGGACGTGTCTTCCTGAGCTCCGCTCCGCATGCCAAACTTACCCCACCATTAGCACTGTTATTTCGCACCACAAGCTCACAGTCTCCATGCTGGGGACCCAGAAGATGAACCACACCAAAGGGAGAGCCAAACCAGCAGGAACACCGGCTCCATCACAGACCTTGCCCGAGCTAGTTAGACACTCTGGGTGGGCAAATATGGTGGATCCCGCTTCCTCACCAGCCAGCCCTGCTTCCTCTGCAGACGGCGGTCCCTCACCCGTGCCGGATCCAGGTCAGGCTGATTTATACAAAAATATCGCCTCCTTATTCCGCACTGAACTTTCTCAAGCGGTGGAAGAGTTCTCCCGCTAAATCCAGGATCTGTTGACACGGGTATCTGACCTGGAAATGCGGGCAGACAACCTCTCAGATGCGCTGGGGACTGACAGAGAGGATATTAGCTCTCAAGCAGCACAGATTCTGCTCTTGAACTTAAACTTAAGGCCATGAAAAATAAGTCTAGACGGGGAAACTCATGAGTCAGGGCACTCCCCGAAACTTTTACAGACCTGCAATCTACTATGTCTGACCTGTTTAAGGCTCTGCTGCCTCATGCGGAACCGAATCATCTAAGGATAGATAGAGTTCATAGGGCCCTGGGAAAACTGCAGACTGCTGCTTTACCGAGTGACGTTGTCCTCAAATTTCATCACCCTGAGATAAGAGATCAAATTTTGACAGCCGCCCGGAACCAAACCAACCTACCTGGACTTCCTTCCTCCGTACAGCTTTACGCGGACTTGGCGCCATCTACTCTTCGCAAACACAGGGAGATGAGGCCAGTGACACAAGCGTTACAAAAAGCGCAGGTGCGCTATAGGTGGGGGTTCCCCTTCACTCTATCCTTCCAGCTCAACTCCCGTGATCATGTGGTTCGCTCACCTGCAGAAGGATTTAAAGTCCTACAAAAGGTTGGGATCCCCTATGAACAATTGACCGTTACGGCTACTTCTCCAAGGCCTCAGCGACCTGCAAGAGTGTGGACCCAGGTTCCTTCTACGTTGTCTTCTGCGACCAAATCGCCGGTGACCTGAGCCTCTTTTCACTTGCTTGACAAATGCTACCTCCGTACGAGAACTGCCACCATATACTGGTTTGGAAACTGGTGTCCCTTTTCCAGTGATTCAACATGGTTTCTCGTACTTCGGCTGTATTATGTTTATGTTTAAGCTTCACCTTTTTCTCTTTTCAGGGGTTTGACATGACGGATTTTCATGTTGCCCCCTACACTAGGGCTACTTGGCGGGGAGTCGTTGGTAATTTTTGGCCCACGTCCCCCTCCATATAACCCGCCATCTCTAGCTGGCCTTGCCAGGCACAGCCACCTCATATGTTTTCTAGTGCATACTAGCACACTGTTATTGTTTTGTTGGTTATATGTTTTGTTTTCTTACCTTAGAGGGAATATTCCTACTACCGCTCTGTATAATGGCTGGAAGTATCAGATGATGGATGATGAGGATGGCCATGGGGTGGATCGACTCGGGCAAATTTAATATAACTTGGCGGTATCTTACATATCCCTATTATATGTAAGTTACTAACTGACAATGTGGATTTAACTCCCCCAGGAAACGTAAGTCCGCTTTTTCAACTTATATTAAACATTTGCCCGATGTGATCTGCCTACAGGAATCTTACTTCACTCCCACTTCCCATCCTAAATACTTTCACCTGCAATACACGCGGTTCTACTCCTCTACCTATTCCTCTTAAAGCAGAGGAGTACTCACTTTGTTGAAAAATTCTTTCCCATTCTCTCTGGTTCGATCCATTATTGACCCCAATGGGAGATATGTAATATTAACAGGTACTTACAGGGAGAAAACCCGTTGTATTGTTAACGTATATGCTCCGACTAAGAATCCTATTGCCTTTTTTATGGAAATGCACTCCATTATTGAACCCCTCTCATACCATAAGCTTATGTGGTGTGGGGATTTCAACTTTGTACTTAATCCCATATTGGATCGCTCATCCCCACTACTCATGCTCGCCTACCTTCCCATACTGCCAAAATACGACACGTTTTAGAATCTTTGTTTGGCTGACTCCTGGAGAGAACATAACGGTTCTCAAAAGGGCTACACCTATTACTCCCTGCCCCACCAGGTTTACACTCTCATCAATATGATACTGATCTCAACGTCCTGCCTGACACATCTGACTTATTTTAGGTATGTAGTCTCCTCATAGTCTGACCATGACATAGTTTTGGCTGACATTCTCATCGCTGATCTTTCCAGCACTCCTTATTCTTGGAGATTGAACAAGTCTATCTTGACACACCCCACACTATATGTTCCACTTGATGATGATCTTAAGACCTTTTTTATAGAGAATTCTACCCCAGAAATGCATCCAATGGTGCTGGGGCTAGCTCACAAAGCTTTTATGTGGGGTAGGTTGATCAGGGTAGACTCCCGATTGAAAAGAGACAGGAGTTCAACTCAAATTGAACTGGAGGCTAAGTTGGGCAGGCTAGTACGAGCTCACCAACAATCCCCATCGTTATATCTCCTTAAGGAGGTGAAGGATACTAAAATGCAAGTTAATGTGCTGCTCTCTAATAATACTGAAAAAGCCCTTCGTTGGACATCTTCCTACTATTATAGGTTCGCCAATAAGCCATAAGATGTTAGTGCGCCAACTTAAGGCTAGACAAAAACGTAATCTAGTATTCCAAATACTTATGCCTTCGGCACGAACCACATTGCATCCTGATGTCATTTATGATACATTCCATAGTTTTTATAAGCAATTGTATTCTAATCTGGTTGGGAACCTTGGATCACAGGGAGTTAACTTTCTGTCCTCAGTCCCACTCCCTAGGGTCTCCCCTGAGGTTCTAGCGGATTTGAGTAGGGAAGTCTTGGGAGATGAGGTAAAATATACGATTAAAGCCCTAAAGCTAGGAATGGCCCCGGGGCCTGATGGATTCTCCGCACTCTATTATAAAAAATTTGCCCAACTATTAATTCCCCACATCACCCATTACTGCAATCAATCAAATCTACACCCACATCTGAAATTCTCTCTGCCAAAATTACAGTAATTTCTAAGCCAAACAAGGATCCCCTAATCCCCTCCAATTATAGGCCCATATCCCTTCTTAACCTAGACAACAAAATATTTACCTCCATCTTAGCGCGTCGCCTTAACAGATTACTTCCCGATCTTATACATAGGGACCAGGTCGGGTTCATCCCTGGCAGGGAAGCCCCAGACAACATCAGAAAAATATTAAATCTTATCCAGGAGTCCAATAGAACCAATACTCAACTTGCCGTACTGGCTTTAGACATAGAAAAGGCCTTTGACACCGTATCCTGGAATTATCTCTGTCAGGTCCTTTCCTCTATGGGTATTGGAGGACCTTTCCTAAAAGCAGTCCAGTCCCCGCAGGCTAGCCCTAAACTCCCAGCCACACATGTGTCACCTATCCCAGTGTTTTTCAACCTTTTTTGTGTGAAGGCACACTTTTTTCATGGAAAAAATCTCGAGGCACACCACCATTAGAAAATGTTAAAAAAAATTAAACTCTGTGCCTATAAGCCCTATATTGACTATATAAACTTAATATAGTCAATATAGGGCTTATAGGCACAGAGTTTAAGTGATTCTCATCAAAGTGTCTTGACTAGGAATCACATCACATCTAGGATCCCGAACATCAATCATCAGCCCAAAGACCCCATGCCCAGACGTCAGATCAGCCCAAAGACCGCCATCAAACCTCCCACATCAATCATCAGCCCAAAGACCCCACCCCCCGGCTGCTCAGCGCAGGGCCCTCACTCAAGTCAGTGCTTTTCCCGCCACCCCCCCCCCCTTCCCTCCGTTGGGCTGATCAGCTCAGGGGCAGGGCTCTCACTGCAGTCACTCATCTCTCAACCAATGTCCCTCATACACATCCCCCCCCCCCCCAAATCACATTTGCCTGTAAAATTACAGCGCAGCAGGTGCATCCTGAGCTGAGGGTTTTTTTCCCGCCAGCTCATCTGAAAATGTAAAGTTCACAGCCCCCCTTCCCCTCCTCTCCTCTCCTCACCTCTCTCTCCTCCCCTCCCCTCCTCTCAGGACCGGGTGGTGCTGCACTTGGCCTGTGGAAGAACTTACCTGCTCCTGTCCTGGCTCTGTCTGACTCTCTGGATGACACTTAGCCCCGTCCTCCTTCACTTCTCCGGCTCTGCTCCACCTCCTAGGACTCTGCTGTCGCGCGGGGCGGCTGTTCCGAAATCCCGCGAGACCAGCTGCTACCTCAAGATTACTCCTACCACTGTGCCCGGGCCCTGCAGCGCTGATCAGAGCGGCTCTCATAGACACGGCGACACGGCACACCGGACAAGATCCCGCGGCACACTAGTGTGCCGCGGCACAGTGGTTGACAAACGCTGACCTATCCTGATTTACAGAGGTACACGTCAGGTCTGTCCGCCTTTCCCCGGCTCTATTTGCCCTAGCAATGGAGCCCCTGGCCATTCATTTTAGAACCAACCAAGATATTACAGGACTCTCAGTTGGAGGCACAGAATATAAGCTAAATCTTTTTGCAGATGATCTCCTGCTCTCCATTACCAACTCTATTATATCCTTCCCTTCCCTACTGAACATACTGGGGTCCTTCTCGGCTGCCTCGGGCCTCAAAATTAACCATGCCAAATCTGAACTCCTCCTTTGCAACGTACCGCCCCAAATTGGATCCATCCTACTACACAAGTTCCCATTTCAACATAAACCCATTACATTCCTTATCTAGGGACTTTATTACCCTCAAAACTCCCAGTTGGTCTATAAGACCTATTATCTACCTCTATACAGCAAAATCAGGGAGGATCTTAAATCCTGGGGTTCTCTCCCAGTTTCTTGGGTTGGGCGGATTCACGTTATCAGAATGTTAGTCCTCCCGAGACTTCTCTACTTGTTTAGAACTCTTCCAGTCCCAGTACCAGCCTCTGACCTACGGACCTTTCAAGCAGATATTCATAGGCGTGCGCAGCGTATTGCATTAGGGTGTGCACCCTAAAGCACAAACACATAATATATGTATGTATGTATGTAAGATATATATATATATATATATATATATATATATATATGTTATACACATACACACACACATATATACACAAATACACTCTGCATACATACAGACCCACGCTTATATAACTATCAATATAAACAAAAAAAAGTTAAACAACCCCTGTATAATAATGTACCCTGATACCCCCCTGCATTGTACCCCTCCATCCACCCCTCCCTCCCCCTTCTCCAACCACCCAGCACCCTTGCTCACATAAAACAAGTAATATATATAATATAGCTTACAGTGAATGACTGTAAATACTTACAGTTCTGAAGACTCCAGCAGGCTCAGGATCAGTGCTCTGGGCAGCTCGTCTCAGGGATGGAAGTTCAGAAAGAAAACATATAAGACACACTGGCCCATAAGACGCACCTAGGTTTTAGAGGGGGACAATAAGAAAAAAAAATTAATTACACCTCAGGTCAGACCACCAATCAGACCCCAATTTTAATCAGACTTCAGCTGAGAGCCCCAATCAAACCCCCAATGTTAATAGACTCCAATAATACCTCAAATCAGAAACCTAATCAAACCTCAGATAAGAGCCCCATGCCTCTCATCACCCCCATATCAGCCGCCATGCCTCTCATTAGCCCCTATTATGCCTCTCATCACCCCCATATTAGCCCACATGCCTCTCACTAGCCCCCATCATCAGCCCTTATTCCTCATTAGCCCCCATCAGCCCTTATAGCTCATTAGCCTGATATTATGCCTCTCATTAGCCCCCCATTATGCCTCTCATTAGCCCCCATGTGCATCATTATGCCCCCATGTGCATCATTATGCCCCTGTCTGCCTCATTAGCCCCCCCATTATGCCTCTCATTAGCCCCCATATGCCTCATTGCCTCCCATTATGCCTCTCATAGGCCCCCATGTGCCTCATTATGCCCCCATATGCCTCTCATTAGCCCCCCATTATGCCTCTGATTAGCCTCATTAGCCCCCATGTGCCTCATTAGCCCCCATATGCCTCATTAGCCCCCCATTATGCCTCTCATTAGCCCCCCATTATGTCTCTCATTAGCCCCCATGTGCCTCATTATTCCCCCATGTGCCTCATTATTCCCCCATGTGCCTCATTAGCCCCCCATTATGCCTCTCGTTAGCCTCATTAGCCTCCATGTGCCTCATTAGCCCCATATGCCTCATTAGCCTCCCATTATGCCTCTCATAAGCCCCCATATGCCTCATTATGCCACCATGTGCCTCATTATTCCCCCATGTGTCTCATTAAGCCCCCTTGTGCCTCATTAGCCCCCTTGTTCCTTATTAGCCCCCTTGTGCCTCATTATGCCCTCAGCAGCCTCATTTTTTAAAATAAAAAAACACTTACCTCTACTGCTCCTGGACGCCAACGCTCCTTGCAGCCCGTGATGTTCTTCCTCCTGATGTCGGCTCTCGGCTGTGCACTCTGAACTGTGCGCAGCCCTGCACAGCCGAGGACCAAGTTCACCGCTTCCTGGTCCTCCAGTACTAATGAGCGCTTCCAAAATGGAAGCACTTCATTAGTGTTCGCCAGCCAGCACCCTTTGAGGCTTGATTAGGGTCTGCCGAGGCACACCCCGTGCGCACGCCTATGCAGATATTATGAAGTTTCTCTGGGCTAATAAACACCCTCACATATCCAAGCAAATAATGTGTCGTCATAAAGCTCAGGGAGGTCTTTATGTTCCAGACCTTATGCGATATTATAAAGCGGACAGATTATCCCAACTCTTCTTGGCACATTTGGATACTCAATCGCACCCATTGTGGGTTTCACTAGAGCAATCTATACTCACTCCATACTCTTGGAGGGCCCTGATATGGTCTACCCTTCCTCTTCCAACTGCCATCCGCACTAGAATCCAAACTCTCCCCTTTGACATATCTCCTGGGTAATCTCTCTTTTCCTCCTGGACTTCAGGCGAGTACTTTCTCAAGGTGGACCTCGAATAAGTTGTGTTCTCTTCAGGCATTCCTAGTGAGGGGTAAACTGATTTCTCTAGCTGACTTTAACAATAAATACTCCCCTCCTGAGAGGGAGCAATTTAACATACGTCAAATATTCTCGTTCCTTTACTACCTACGGAAGACTACTCAAACAATTGATTTTACTCCTTTTGAACGGTTAATGGCACATCAAGGACTGTTGTCTCGGATTTACGTGATACTCAATGTAGCTCTGGAAGGAGCAAAATTGCATTATATGAAGGAGTGGGAGGAGGACATGCATGTGGAATATCCATCTTCCAGGTGGTACCAGCGCTCCCAAACACTTACCAAGGGATCTTGGCAAACTACGTTGGCTGAGACTTCTATAACAATCCTACATAGGACCTATATGGTCCAGACCAGATTACACCGTATTTACCCTGACGTTCCCTCGGGGTCCTTTTGAGGCTGTGGCGAGGAGAGCACAATGCTTCATATATGGTGGACCTGCCCTACAGTGCGGAGGTTCTGGAATCAAATCAGCAGCTTGTTATCGTCGTTGTTGGGTTGTGCCTTCCCTACGTCACTCCCTCTTTCCCTTCTAGGGGATAAACCCTATTGGCTTACTTATGCTAGGTTCAAATTGGCGCAATTCATACTTTTAGCCGCCAGAATCCACATCGCCTTCAAATGGCGATCTCCCTCACTGAGCTACCAGGCAGTTCTCGATAGGATCAATAGAATCTTCTTATACATGCTGCTCAAAGCCATTCGTATTGACACATTTGCTGTTTTTGAAAAAGTATGGGAGCCCTGGCTGTCCTTCTCTTACTCCACTGACTTTACTCACTGCATTGCTTTATAGATGGGTACTCTCTCGTATAATGGATTGGAATATGTATACTGTGGGTTATGTGACCCCCATTGCTGTCCCACGCTTCCGATATGCTGATTGCTATATATATAATGCAGGAATACCCCCCAATATTATTACTACCACTATATGTTTTGTTATATATTCTTTACTTTGTAATGCTTTGATTTATTGTGTTAATCTCTCAATAAAGTAGCCTTTGAAACATAAAATGAAAATTTGCAAAAAAAAATAGCTGTTTTGGGACAGTTTTTATATTTTGTTATTTACATCGTTGATCTGACAGGTTAGATTGTGTGCTATTTCTATAAAGCAGGTTGTTATGGACGTGACAATACCAAATATAACAACTTTTTTGGGGGTTTTGTTTCAGTTTTACATAATAAAGCATTTTTGAAAAAAATTTTTTTTTGTGTCTCCACATTCTGAAAGCCATATTTTATTTTTAATTTTTTGGGCGACTGTCTTACAGTATGTAGGGGCTCATTTTTTGTGGGATGAAATTTTGGTTTGATTGGCACTATCTTGGGGTGCATATGACATTTTGATCACTTGCTATTACACATTTTGTGATGTAAGGTGACAAAAATGGCTTTTGACACCATATTTATATATATGTTATTGCTGTGTTCACCTGAGGGGTTAGGTTAGTTGTTATTTTTATAGAGCAGGTTTTTACGGACACGGCGATACCCAATATGTCAACTTTTTTTATTTATTTAAGTTTTACACAATAATATCATTTTTGAAACAAAATAAAATCATGTTTTAATGTCTCCATAGTCTGAGAGTTATATATTTTATTTTTATTTTTGGGCGATTGTCTTAGGTAGGGATTGTCTTAGGTAGGTGTGGGATTGTCTTAGGTAGGTGTAGGATGAGATGACAGTTTGATTGGCTCTATTTTGGGGTGCATATAACTTTTTGATCGCTTGCTATTACACTTTTTGTGATGTGAGGTGACAAAAAATGGCTTTTTTGACACTGTTTTCATTTTAATTTTTTTTACGGTATTTACCTGAAGGGTTAGGTCATGTGATATTTTTATAGAGCTGGTTCTTACGGACACAGCGATACTTAATATGTATACTCTTTTTTATTTATTTTACTTTAACACAATAACAGCATTTTAGGGAAAAGAAAAATGTTTTAGTGTCTCCATAGTCTGAGAGCCATATTTTTTTTAACTTTTTTGGCAATTGTCTTATGTAGGGGCTCATTTTTTGCGGGAGGAGGTGCCGATTTGATTGGCACCATTTTGGCATACATACGACTTTTTTGATCATTTTTATTTCCTTTTTTGGGAAGTAAGGTGGGCAAAATTTCTATTTCATCATAGTTTTTATTTTTTATGGTGTTCACCGTGCGGGGAAAGTAACATGACCATTTCATAGATGAGGTCATTACAGAAGCGGTGATATCAAACATGTGTAGTGCATTTTATTTTTTTAATTTTTAATCAGTGATAAAAAAAAATTTTTTCTTTTTTAGAAACATATTTGACCCAGACCCACTTGGTTCTTGAAGATCCAGTGGGTCTGATGTCTGAATAATACAATACAGTACACTATATAGTGTACTGTACTGTATTTTCACTTTACACTTAGTCTGATCAGACTTCTGCCTTTAGCAGAATTCTGATCAGACTTAGCATTACCATGGCAAGCCGGAAGCCTGTGAAGGTATCTGGTTGCCATGGTAACCGTCACCCACTGCCACAACAGAGCAGCGGGTGATGGGGAGGGGGGCCCCCTCCCTCTGTGATCCCGTCAAGAATCGGGGGCTTAAACAGCACAGCAGCCCCCGATGGGAGAGGAAGGGAGCTCCCTCCCTGTTAACCCCTTCCATACAGCGGTCCCTATGGACTGCAGCATGGAAGGGGTTAAATGGCTGACATCTGTGTCAGACTGTCAGACGTCAGCCGTTTCAAGCACAGTGTCAGCAATGTGCTGACACTCTGCTATCTGCTCCGCCATCCTGGAAATGAAAGGGGGGCAGGCGGATGATCACCGACGGCAGGGATCCGAAAGCGCTGCAAACCACTGAGTTCGTGCACTTCGTTAGTTTTTACATCCGGGGATTTCTTGTATGAGGGGGGGGACGACTTGGCTGTGAGCCGAGCGGTATGATTGGCTGCGCTCGCAGCCAGGGAGAGGAAAACCACTCCCCAGGCAAAAGACAAGTCCCGCCTACTACAAGGAGTCCCCGCATGTGAAAAGTAACGGGGACCGGAGCGCACGAACGGGGGGTTATTTTGAAAAAAAAAACCTCAACAATACCTTTAATACTCAGTCTTTATACTCTAAAGCCTCACATGAAAAAATTAGTCCAGAAGTAGGTGGAGCTATTTGACAACCAAACAAATCACTTATTTTCTAATTAAAGCCCAGTGTCTCCCAGTCAGGGTTTATTGAACCCTAATTGAGTTCAAAGTATCCACCAAGGCTATGATCTCACACTATGCTGTCCATTTAAAGCACAGCATGAGAAATGTGCAAATATCTTCTACAGACATGGCAAGTATTTCTAGGCTTCTATGTACCACAAGCAGAGAAGAGAACCAAGGTCCTAGATGACCACACCAGTAAGTGTTTTAACTTGCGCAACTGCTCAGTGGTTAGCATGAGAGATAAGCGAAGTTCTTCAACTGCTTCGCGGAATTTTACGAAACAATTTACCCTGTGACTAATTACTTTGTCACAAAGCACATTTCTTTGTAAATAGCGGGCACAATGACCGGGAAACGCGATTGCGCCCCTCCCTCTGTCACTGAACCCCTCAGATGCCGCGTTCATCGCTGATAGCGGCATCTGAAATCAATGTTAAAGCCTTTCAATTAAATTGTACTTACCTCATCTATTTGAGCGCGAAGAGGCCACCACGGCCATCTTGCTTGAAGATTCAGCACGAAATCTCGCACAGAGAGTAATGACATCAAACCATCGGATGGCTTGGTGATAACAGATGTCATCTCGGTGGGATCTTCAAGCAAGATGGCTGCGGCTGCCTCTTCACGCTCAAATGGATGAGGTAAGTATAATTTCTTTTTTTTTTCAGGGAAAATTGATTCATTACCACAAAGCACGAGGATATTCAGCTTCACAACAAAATCAAATGTTTCCTTAAATTCAGATCGACTTGCTCAACGCTAGTTCACACTGGTACTTTGCAGCTCTTAAACCATGGGTTAAAAACAATAAACATGGTGACGAAAACCCAGCTACAGGTATAAAGCACCCAATGCACCTGCTCTGGCTCCAAGGGGGAACCCTGACCACATACCTTAAAATGTGACATGTCCAGTGGTGACAAGGTAACAGCAACATGCTCACCCCCACTGTCAAGCAGCTGTCTGCTGTTGACTGCATGCATTCATTCCATCATAAACTGCCAAAAACAAAGCTGTCCCCCACAACTAGCCCCACAGGTGACTGGGCTGAAACCTAATTTTTCAAAATCCACTATGATGTCCCATAGCTTGAACAGATCATTCTTTTCCTGGCATAGCTATGGTCCTTAGTCTCCATACATGAACTGCTCTCCAAAGAACGTAGGCCTCTTGACCATCTCTCAAGGTGTTCAATAATCCTTGTTCATTTAGGAGTCTGAGCATTTGGTTCAGTTCTTCTCCTGCTTATGTCCTCAAGTGATCCCCTTCCTGTTTTGTCTGTGTTTTTCCTTACACTTTCTTATTCATATCGTTTTTTGTTACTAGTTATAAGTCAACAACAATGCAGAGCAGTGTTTGGTAATGTTTTCTAAGCTAAGCCATCACAAATGATTTGTTTGTGTTTCTCACACTGCTTTGTTCTTTATAATATGGAGTCTTTTAGAAAAGTAAAATATCTCATCTTCAAACCTTATCCTTTCTGCACAATATCTGCACCAGTTCACCTTGTGACATTTTCTGTCTTTAGCTTTTTTATACTGTAAACATTTGAAAAGTTCTTTAACCTCTTAGTAACCAGCTTGTTTAGGGCCTTAGAGAGTAATTTTTTTTTATTTTTTTTGTCACAAGAGCTATAACTTATTTTTATTTTTCAGTCAATGTTGTCATATAAAGTCTTGTTTTTTGCGGAACAAGGTATAGTTTTTAATGGCACCATTTGGGGGGACATATAGCTCATTGATTACGGTTAACTTACTGTTAACCTTTATTAACTATTTTTTAAGGGAGTGGGAAAAAAACAGTAATGCTGCCATTGAGTTTTTACGCAATGCCAAATCCATAGTCTTTTTTTTTTTTAAGTAGTAAGATGTAAAATAGAGTTATTTTGCATCGCCGCATCCCAAGACCCATAACTTTTTTATTTATCGTTCTACAGAGCTACGTGAGGGCTTGATTTTTGTGGGACAACTTATAATTTTCATTGGTATCATTTTGGTATACATAACATAGTTTGATCTCTTTTTATACCATTTATTTTTGTGTCAATAAGCAAAATATCGTTATTCTGGAGTTATTTGTTTATTCACTTTTTTGGCGTTCGCCATATGGGATAAATTACATGAAAATTGTGTAGCGCAGGTCATTATGGACACAGTGATACCAAATATATGGTGAAGATTTTGTTTTGTAATTTTTTCCATCTAAATGTTTTTTTTTCAATGGAAAAATGTGTATTTTTTAACTTGGAGATTTGCTTTTATTTAATAACACTTCATTTAACTTTAATCAGCAATCTTTTAATCTCTTCTATAATACCTTGAACTGCTTATGCTGTAAAGCATATTATACTATCAGTGCTATGCTGAAAGTCACCAGCAGGCTGTATGTCCTGTATATCCTGATATGAATATACTACAGGTAGTCCTGGGGCCTTCATTAGGCCCCAGGCTGCCATGCAACTACATCGGTACCCCATAATTTAAGCCACTTAGATGCTATGGTCACTATTGACTTCAGCATCTAAGGGGTAAATGGCCCGGATCAGTGCTTTTGCCAATCTGGGCCATTAGAGCAAGATCCCAGCTCTCATGTGATGGCTGAGCCCTCGATTTCCATGGTAGAAAGGCAGAGGCCTAGCCTAAGTCCCCCTTAAGCTAGGACACTGTGCACTATTGGTGGTTACTAAAGTTTAAAATAACTTGATCAATTTCAAAAAAATGACCATGGAAATGTGTAGTGAAGACCACTGGTAGACGGGTGAAGTTAAAGGCTATGTACACTTTTGGGGGCAGATTATTTTTATGATTGCATGTTACTCGTTTTGGGCTAAAAATATATTTTTTAAATTGGTCTTTATTAAAAATATTGTGTTGTTGTGTCACAAAGGGTTAACTCTTTTTCTAGCTGTGTGAATCCAACTTTCACTTCCACTTTGTGACGGTCATCTTATAACCCTTATCTCTAAATTACTAAAAGGTCTCATAAACACTTATTTAAGCAACAATTTTATGAGTAATATAAGAATTGAGCTATATAATGAGTGTTTATAAGGTTTGAGATCAGAGATAAGGAGCCCGTCGGGCGAGCTGGCTGACAGAACAGAGAGAAAATTCAGATCCTGCTACTAGAGCACCTCAGCCCTATACAGAGAAAAGTGCTCCAAATGTTAAATAAAGACCAACTGAAAAAAATCATTTTAACTCAAAATGAGTACAATGCAATAATAAAAAAAATTGCCCCTAAAGATTGACATAGTTTTTAAATGCATTGGAATTTACTATCATCATTGCATAATAAAACGAGTGAAACAAAATTAATAGGAAATTTAATCTTTATTCCTATGCATTATACATAACAAATCATGTGTTTATTTTTTTAGCATTTGCATTTGACACGGCAGAACTTTCTAGACCTACATATATATGTGATATAGACAAAGAAACTAAAGGCTCTTTAGTCTGAACCTTGTTTTGGGTATTTTAAGTTATCACTACAAGGTGCTGAAAGAGAGACAAACATCTTTCGTATGGTGAATTGGGCTGGTTCAGCAAGCTTGTCTACAGCTAATGGCAGAAATAGCTTATGCTTCATTTTCCAATGAATGGATAGGCCGTGGCCATGGAACATAATACGCTTTTTTTGGAGGGATTTATCATAGCCTGACGGCATACGTCGGCATACCCAGGCGCTCTGTCAGATGCTAGATCCGGCAGTCCGTGCACTTCATCTGAGTGTTTTTCTAATGCCACTAAATTTGCATAGGATGATAAATGTGGCGGGGCGGCTGGACTTGCTCTCACCACGCCCCCATTTTGGGAAAGTGGTAAGGTTGGAGGAGAAACAGCCCTTGTGCTAAAAAATTTGTATAAGTGGCATTGAAAAGTAACACGCAGTTTGCAACTTTTTTACTCCACAAATACATTTTCAATTCATGTACATTTCTTTCCAATTAACATCATTAAAAAGTACCTAGCTTTAAACTGATTCATAATATTCATACTTCCCTTTTTATTGCTGGTTTGATATGTCTTTAGCTACACTATATATAACTGGCCTTTTTAGATACAGCGATACAATTTTTTGCTGCTTGTACGTCATTATTTAACTATGGATCACAATAATCTGTCTCTTTGTTCACCCAAATAGGATATACATTCGGCTTGGCTGTGCACTTATTATGTTTAAAGGGGTTTTGTCACTTTAGCAATTAGCATTTATTATGTAGAGAAAGTTAATACAAGGCACTTACTAATGTATTGTTATTACCCATATTGCCTCATTTGCTGTCTGTATTCATTTTTCCATCACATTATACACTGCTCGTTTCCATGGTTATGACAACCCTGTAATCCAGCAGCGGTGGCCATGCTTGCACACTATAGAAGAAAGCATCAGCCTATGTGGGCTCCCCTGTTTCCGGCCACCAGAGAGGCCGGCACTTTTTCATATAGTGTGCAAGCACGACCACCACTGCTGAATTGCAAGGTGGTCGTAACCATGGAAACGAGCAGTGTGACGCTAGTGATGGAAAAATGAATCCAGCCAGCAAAGGAAGCAATATGGACAATCACAATACATTAGTAAGTGGCTTTTATTCACTTTCTCTATATGATAAATGTCACTTGCTGAAGTGATACAAGCCCTTTAAGGAGGTAGGATCAGGGATGACCATATATATTTTACTCCATATTGGCCATTGCAGTTGTTCAAATTCCATACATGTTCAGTGAGACCTGGTGAAGGAAGAAAGATCTTTCTGGAAATGTTCTTCCAAAGAAAGATCTTTCATCCAAGAATGATCTTTCTTTGACCAAAAGTTCTTTCATCTGACTTTCTGATGAAAATGTTAAACCTGGCCGACTTCTATTTAGATGATGATGGTCTGTTATCAGTGGGCTACAGCGATCTTTGGTTGTTAAATATCACCAGACAAATGATCATTTTGATTGAAATTGATCATTTAGCTCATTTACACTAATGTCTAATACTGAACTTTAGGAGAACAATAAGGGACTGGCGAAGTTTGGTGACATAGACACATATGAGGTGGTGTGTCGGAGAGAAAACTAATGCGTATTAGGTGCTTTATGTGCAAATAGATGTTTACCTACTTGCTAAGAATGTGTTACATAGAATAGTACTGTACTACTTGTCTGTTCTGATATTTGACGATCCTCTTAACATTACAATACCTTTGGGGTGAGGCCTAATAGCATAATGACAAAGGTGACATCACTTTTGACGTGGTACTAAATCTTCTGACATGGAAAGAGTTGGAAAGGTCACATAATATGACAGAAAACACAAATATGTAGCAGGGGCTGAACTTTCACAGTAATATACATATACAGTAAATGAATTAACAGTAGTACCATTGGAAATTTACTTATCAACTTTGTAGGCTCAGTCCATATGCAGTCTTTCAGTCTAACAGATACAAATGACACCTTACAAAATAAAGTAGGTTTTATAAGATTAGAGAAAAATGTATTTTTTCCACAGAAAGCGTGTCCCTCTTGAGGCCGTGTATGGCATTGAAGCCCAGCCCCATTCACTTGAAGGCTGATCAGCAATACCAACTACAGTGCAGGAGAGCAGAGCCTTGATATTTTGCTTTCTCTTCTCCTCATATTAGGTATGTCCACAAACGATTTATGAGGGTGACAGATGATTCTAAGCGATACAGTTTAATGCTGATTACAGTGTTAAAGCTATTGTTACAGTATAGAAGTCTAATGTGCAGATTTCTTCTTCTCTAACTTTTAGATTTTAGAGCTTCCACTTGAAGCCACAGTCCACCCTCTGCTCTTAAGATCAACTCCGGCTTCCTGCGGACTACTCTATTAGGATCCAGGGCCACCTTAAAGTTGAGAAGTGTAAGAGCAAGCACCACTTTCATTTCAGCCATGGCAAAGTTTTGTCCAATACAATTCCTACAAATTAAAAAGCGTATGTTATATTAAGAAAGGTGGGAAAAAAATAGAGGGCATTGTACTGTAGTCTTTTAATTATGTACATTTCTGCAAGTATAATGTTACCCTAAACAATGCAACTTTATGGTATTAAATTTGATGACCACACTGAAAAATCTGATCATTATGTAGGAAGTCTTTTTGCCACTGCACAAAAAATTGAGCATCTGGCACTCATATTCTAATCCAATATCTATCTAGTAATTTGTGAGAGCATATTCGAAACCACATCTATAGGATATATTATTGGAAATCTTATGGAGTAGCCCACAACAAGCTGTACAGGGTACCTAAGTAAACAAATTTGAGCACAAATGGGTAATAACATTGTAGCTTAGAATTGGTGATGATTAAATGGGTTTTCCAGGACTCCTATACTGTTGACTTGTAGTCAGGTTAGGTCATTAATATCTCCTGGCACTCCACCAATCAGTTGTTTGAAGAGACAGTGGCGCTATGGTGAACGCTGACGACTTCTCACACTATACCGAGCACAGCAGTGTCCATTGTATAGCGGCTGTGCTTGGTATTGCAGCCCAGATCTATTCACTTGAATGGGACTGTGCTGCAACTAGAACTTTTGACCAATGAACATGATGTCACTGACCTAGGTGGAGGTCGCAGCGCTCACTGGAGCACCACAACCTCTTCAAACAGCTGATCGGTAGGGTGCCGACGAATCGGACCCCCACCAATCAGATATTGACAACCTACCGTATCCTGAGGATAGGTTCATCAGTTTATGAATTCCAGAAAACCCCTTTAATAAATCAACATGGATAAACAGAAGAGCGATATAAAGATAAACGGCAAAGGTCTTGAATTGCTAGGAATAAAAAAAATATATCTTTTGTTGTATAATCCTTACCTAGGTCCAGCAGAGAAAGGTACAAAAGCATGTGAGGACCGCTCATCTGTGGAGCTGGGATCAAATCGATAAGGATCATAGACCTAAAAGAACAGAGGTCGTAGTTCTGGTAAATGTTTTAATAAATGGTAGCAAAGTAATATGAATATTAATAAAAGCAAAAACATTTGTACCTCTGGATTGGGCCAAACTGCAGGGTTGTGGTGAGTTCCATAGATACTGATCAGGCTGATGTTCCCTGAATATGACAAGCATTAGGAAGTAGTTGGTGAGATTAAAAGCAACAAATCTCCATCCATATGAATGCATATATAATATTTTCACAAGTGGTACAAAAAAAAAGAGCTTTTTTGACTATTCTATTAATCTACTTCATTTTGTGTTCCGTTTCAGTCTGCAATACGGGAATGGGACACCAACGGTCATGTGAAAGAGGCCTTACAGTTAAATATCCACTCATAGGTTGAACAACCCACTGTGCTTACAGGAGTATTGCGCTGGTACCTATAAGATACTATGTGTTGAGCTTTTATCCACCTAACAGTGTTGTAGATATCATAGTGTTAAATGATTACTTCATGAACCTGTAGTGATACAAACTAGACTATACCTTTTGGAATTACTTTCCCATCGGGCATCGCAATATCCTCAGTACATCGTCTTGACACTGCTGTTACTGGGGGATGTAATCGGAGGCTCTCCTTGATGCACATGGTGGTAAATGGCAGCAGAGACAAGTCATCCCTAAAGAGCAAAATTAATGGCACAATTGATCAAGAGAACTACAAAACTCACAACTAAAATTGGGGTGTACTAGTAGTTCCTACATTTATATGAAGTTCTTTGTAGGGCACCAAAGAAACAGTTAACACACAGATTTAGTCCTGTATGACCCAGTGACATGACGCATGGGGGACACGTCACTGCATTGGCCAGTCATTGGCTGACCCATGTCAAACCAGATGTTGAAGCGGGGAGACCAGAGAGCTGCAGTGGCCATGAGGGAGCAAAGATACCTGAATCCACTGGCAGGGATCAGATGAGTATGATTTCCTCCACAGGACCATGTTGTGGGGGTCCAAAGATGATAAAAAGGGTGCTTACATAGAAGTATACATCAGGGAAGTCTTCAGTTGAAGGTTCGTTTTAGGTCCAGTTACCTTCTTGGTATATCTTTATAGTGGTAAGAGCTCCTTTTTCTGACACAAAGCTCCAAATTTCCAGCATGGACAGAATTCAAGACATTTTCCGCAATGAACTAAATAACCACAGTGTAGATCAAAAGTTCCATAAGTATCCAATATACGTTTTGTTTCATTTCCTCACTATTTTAAAGGTAATTGTTTGCTGTCAGTGAATGAGAACATTCTTGTTTACACTCCTCTCTTTGCTGAGATGTGTGTACAATTGCATTTGCATCTAGCCAATGACCTGTGAGCTAAACACATCAACAGCAGCTGCACAAATCTCTCTGTTAGGGTCCATTCACACAACCATATCTGTTTTGATCAGCAAAACATGGATACCAGCATAGTGCATTCAGCATTTTGCGAATCAGCACGTCCCGCCCTTTGTTAGAAATTCCTATTCTTGTTCACAAAACTAACATTAATGGACCAATGAATGACTTATGGTCATGTGAATGGACCCTTGGTTTGTTACAATGTATCAGGTTGGAGTGCAGGCTTTTTTAGTTTATACAGCATTGCTACATTTGCCAGGAGCCAGAAGCAATGGCATATATTCCTCAGCAGAGAGCTGGACACAATGAATATAAATAATTGTTTTCATTCATTGATAGCAAACAACTGCCTTGACATTGGTGAAGGACTGAAACAAAGTATCTTAGAAAGAATATTTCATTGTAGAATATTTCATGTGATTAACCCCTTCCCAACCGGCCACCATTAATTTATAGCGGAAGTTGAGTACTTAAATATGGTGCAGCAGGCACCAAAGCCCACTTTTTCCTATAGTGTGCAAGCATGACCACAACTGATGGATTGCAGGGTGGTCATAACCCCTGGAAACGAGCAGTTTATAATGTGATGGAAAAATGAATCTAGCCAGCAAAGGAGGCAAGAGTCACAGTTCATATGGACAGTCACACTTACGTTAGGAAGTGTCTTGTATTATCTTTGTCTACATGATAAATGACATTTACTGAAGTGAGACAACTCCTTGAATATGGCGATGCAAAGAAAAAAATGGTATCATTGTAACCATACTAACTCTCTGAATGAAGGTAACAGGTCAGTTTTAACGCATAGGAAATGAAATGTTGTAAAAACAAAACTCAGAAAACTGTGGTGGAATTCTTTTTAATTTTTTTTGTAATTCTATCCCATTTTAATTTTTTCCCAGCTTTCCACTACATTGTATGCAGCAGTAAATGGTGCCAATAAAAAGTACAACTCGTTCTGCAAAAAACAAGCCCTCATACGGCTATGTGAATAGAAAAATAAAAAAATGATGGCTTTCGGAAGGCTGGGAGTAAAAAACAAAAAAATAAAACAAAACAAAAATGGCCAGGTCCCAAAGGGTTTATCCAGGAGTCACATATCGTTGACCTATAATGAGGATAAGCAATCAGTAATAGGTCAGTGAAAATCTGAACTGTAGCACTCCCGCAATCAGTTAAGAGACCATGGTGCATCTCATTCCCATTTACCCGACAGGGACTGACCTGCAAAAAGGTCATGGGGACGTCATGTCACAGGCCCAGGAGGAGGTCACAATGTTTGCCTGATCTACATGGCCCTTTCCAACAGCTAATTGAGGGATGCTGGGATTTGGACCCTATTGATCAGATACTGGTGACCTACCCTGATCATACAGCATCAATGTTTAACTCTTGGAAAACCCATTTAGGCATAATTTATATCAAACCACTAACAAAGCTGTAGTCTAAATATAATTATCTTACTGTTCATAGTGGTAACATATGTAAATTAGCTGGCAAGTGTAGAAAGGCAGTTTCCTTGCCAGAGAAGTGCACTTGCTGTTCGGCAATAATCTCTTTAAAACCCCCCCCCCCTTTTCCTTTTATTTTGATTGACAGCCTGGCATTCCCTTTCTTTCCATAAAAATTCTGTGCCTAAGCTGTTTATTCTAAATCTGCCTCTCTCTGCTGCATTATTATGGAGTACACTACAATAAGAGAATGGTGGAAAGTGGCATATATGCCAGAAATTTATTGGCATGAGGGATGGCTGACTGGCGAGACAATGCCCATCAGACACTTCCCACTAACCAGAATCAAACCTTGGTTTTTCAGGTATGCTACCATCATGACCAGGAAAATAGCTTTACACTTGAATTCATGTCACTTAGACAGCAATGTTAGTGGTTTGTTTGGGTAAATTGACCTACTGTACTCCCTTTAAATGACAAAATTCTAGCTGCTGGGAAAAATATACTGTATTTTCTGGCGTATAAGACAACTTTTTAACACATTAAAATCTTCTCAAAAGTTGGGGGTCGTCTTCTACGCCGGTATACTGTGTGCTAAAACTTAAGAGGACCTTTCACTGGTCCAACAATTGTTAGATATGTATGTGTAGAGCCATGCCCAGGGATCTCCCTGCACTTACTATTATCCCTGGGCACCGCTGTACACATACGGTATATATCATTATCTAACAATTGTTGGACCAGTGAAAGGTCCTCTTTACTTCCGAGCCAGACTGGAGAAGCTGTCCTCCTCCAGCTTCAGGGACAGGCTCCCTCTAGCTGAGCCACCGTGCGCTGCATCCCGGCCAGTCGCTCCTGAAGCAGCCCCCTCTTTCTGCTCTCAGTGGTTTTCTCATGATTGGATCGTCTGTATAATTTTTATTTGGTGTGCGTTGGAAGAGGGGTAGTCTTTTACAGTAAGTATAGCCCAAACCCCATATTTTAACAGGAAGAGTAGGGGGTCGTCTTATATGCCGTAAAATATGGTAATTTACCTGAAACATTTTGTGGCATATAACCAATTAATTGGGTTTCTCAGACTCCGACTCAGAGACATGTCGAGTAAAATCCCTTCCAATGCGTATGACTTTATGTTAGGCACCAATACGGACAAACAATCCTTGTCATCGTTACTGTATATAGTAAAGTACGAAAAGAAGTGTCTAAAAAAAGAGTCCCCTCCAAGACATGGACAAAGGAATTCCCAATTTCAGAGCTCCCTCTCAAGATCATGCGTGGATGGTCATGAGTTTGTCATATTGTGACAAGCGAATTATGGCGTGAATCTCACTTTAGATGATTCCATGTCAACCTTTTTATTGTTTGGTGCACTTGCAATACTTGCATTTGATCATAAATGGAAATCTAATGTATTGTTAAAAGTCTATAAAAATGATGTATCCAAAATATATTCAACATTGTTTAAACCGGCATCTCTGAATACTTTTGCAATTGTATGACATTCAAACATTTAGTATAAGCACCGAGTTATTCAATGAAATCTATCTGTTTGGCGCCACCTGGTGTTTCACTAAGATGGACAGACATGCTCAGTTCAATCCTTCAACTGCCAACAGCAATGAATGTGGAGATCTCTGGTTCGATGTGAGGTACAGGGCTGGTTCTAGCTTTGATAGAAAGAGATTTTCATGTGCTATAGGATGTCTGATTTTTATTTTTTACATTAATCATGGGATAATCCTTTCAAAATAATATGCATAACATGTAAGCAACACACCAATAAAGGTGTTGATATGGTATAATTGATGGTTAAGAAAGAAGTCCCTGTTATATCCTTACTAAGAACATATTACGGTATGTCCAAAGTTGCATTTCTAAATCTGGCAGGCTCTTCCGGTAGTCTGTTCTGGAATACATGCCAGCTGTCAACCAGAAAAAAATCTGCACCAGCATTTATGCTGGAAAGCGGCCAGATCACCACCAGATCCCATTATAGTCAATGAGGATCTGGTGGTAAATGGTAGAATCTGGCAATGCTAGATCTGGTAAACTCCTGCTGGAACAGCCAGGATGATGTGAACAAGCTCAAATATAATATAAAAATATCATAAAAGGTACTCACCATTCCAAGTGTGTTGATTCTCCTTTTAATAACTGTGTTACCTCCTCTCTGCATTTTTCTTGATATTCGGGGTGAGAGGCCAAGTTATACAAGATCCAGGAGAGTCCACTTGCTGTGGTGTCATGTCCTAGGTGGAGAGAACACAACACATGGAAATATTGCAAGGTTACTGCTCATTAACCGCTTCCCGACCGCTGTACGCACCGATGCGTCCAGGAGGCGGCTGGTTTACTCCTCCTAGACGGATCGGCGCGTCATCTCGCGAGACGCGAGACTTCTTGTGAAGGGTGCCGCGCGTCTCAGGAGTTTAACTACAGCGTCTCAGGAGTTTAACTACAGATCAATCGCTGGCAGGCTGTAGATGCGAATTAAATCGCATCAAAGAGGTATATCAGACGCTGTTTTGTTAACAGAGTCTGATATACCTGCTACCTGGTCCTCTGGTAGTCCCATTTGCTGGGAGCGACCACCAGAGGACCAGGTAACTATGTAAAGTTGGACCAAACACTACACTAACCCCCCCCCCCCACTTATTAACCCCTTGTTAACCCCTTGATCACCGCATCTAGATTCCCTGATCACCCCCCTGTCATTGATCACACCCCTGTAAGGCTCCCTTCAGACGTCCATATGTGTTTTGCGGATCCGTGGACCCACGGATCCGCAGATCCTCAAAACACGGACACCGGCAATGTGCTTTCCGCATTTTGCAGATCAGCACATTGCCAGAACTATATAGAAAATGCTTTTTCTTGTCCGCAATTGCGGACAAGAATAGGACATGTTCTATATTTTTGCGGAACAGAAGTGCAGACCCGTAAGCGCGGATCCGTAATTCCGGTTCCGAGCGGGACAAAATCTGTCCCCATAGAAATGAATGGGTCCGCAATTCCGTTCTGCAAACAGAATTGCGGACGTATGAATGGGGCCTAAGGGTCCCTTATCACCGCCAGTTAGTTAGCTACTTGTTAGGTAGTTAGCGCCCAGCCCACCACACCGCAGTCACTGATTTTGGCAGAGATTTTTTCATCCACATTGATCGATGCGAATGAGGAAATCTGTGCCGTTCATTTTTTTTTGGCTGAACGGAAAAAAAAAATCTCAATGCTCAATATAAGGAGAATCGCAGAAACTCCTAATGCTGGCCATACGTGTAATGATTGCGGAGACCCTCAAATGCCAGGGCAGTACAAACACCTTACATGTGACCCCATTTTAGAAAGAAGACACCCCAAGGTATTCCGTGAGGGGTATGGTGAGTTCATGTAAAATTTTATTTTTTGTCACAAGTTAGTGGAATATGAGACTTTGTAAAAAAATATATATATATCAATTTCTGCTAACTTGTGCCAAACATTTTTTTCTGTGAACTCGCCATGCCCCTCCCGGAATACCTTCGGGTGTCTTCTTTTCAAAATGGGGTCACTTGTGGGGTATTTATACTGCCCTGGCATTTTAGGGGTCCTAAAGCGTGAGAATCCAAATGCGTAAAAATGCCCTGTGAAATCCTAAAGGTACTTATGGGAATTTGGGCCCCTTTGCGCATCTTGGCTGCAGAAAAGTGTCACACATGTGGTATCGCCGTACTCAGGAGAAGTAGGGCAATGTGTTTTGGGGTGTATTTTTATATATACCCATACTGTGTATGAGAAATATTGCTGTAAACGACAACTTTTCAAAATTTTTATACAAAGTTGTCAATTTACAGAGATATTTCTCTCACCCAACATGGGTATATGTAAAAATACACCCCAAAACACATTGCCCTACCTCTCCTGAGTACGGTGATACCACATGTGTGCCACTTTTTGCAGCCTGGGTGCGCAAAGGGGCCCAAATTCCAACAAGTACCTTTAGGTTTTACATGGCTGCTCACAATTTAGCCCCACCCAAAATGCCAGAACAGTACAAACACCCCACAAATGACCCCATTTTGGAAAGAAGACACCCAAAGGTATTCGCTGAGGGGCATAGTGAGTCCATGAAAAATTGAACTTTTTGTCACAAGTTAGCGGAAAGGGAGACTTTGTGAGAAAAAACTATAAAAAATCAATTTCCACTAACTTGTGCCAAAAAAAAAATCTTCTATGAACTCGCCATGCCCCTCACGGAATACCTTGGGGTGTCTTCTTTCCAAAATGGGGTCACATGTGGGGTATTTATACTGCCCTGGCATTTTAGGGGCCCTAAAGCATGAAAAGAAAAATGCATAAAAATGCCCTCCTAAAAGGTACTCATTGGAATTTGGGCCCCTTTGCGCATCTTGGCTGCAAAAAAGTGTCCCTCATGTGGTATCGCCGTACTCAAGAGAAGTAGGGCAATGTGTTTTGGGGTGTATTTTTACATATACCCATGCTGGGTGAGGTAAATATCTCTGTAAATTGACAACTTTGTATAAAATAAATTAAAAAGTTGTCGTTTACAGCGATATTCCTCTCACCCAACATGGGTATATGTAAAAATACACCCCAAAACACATTGCCCTACCTCTCCTGTGTACGGCCCCTTTGCGCATCTTGGCTGAAAAAAAGTGTCCCTCATGTGGTATCGCCGTACTCAAGAGAAGTAGGGCAATATGTTTTGGGGTGTATTTTTACATATACCCATGCTGGGTGAGAGAAATATCTCTGTAAATTGACAACTTTGTATAAAAAAAATTAAAAAGTTGTCGTTTACAGCGATATATCTCAAACACAGTATGGGTATATGTAAAAATACACCCCAAAACTCATTGCCCTACTTCTCCTGAGTATGGCGATACCACATGAGTGACACTTTTTTTCAGCCAAGATGCGCAAAGGGGCCCTAAAACCAATGAGTAGGATTTCACAGGGCATTTTTACACATTTGGATTCTCACGCTTTAGGGCGCCTAAAATGCCAGGGCAGTATAAATACCCCACATGTGACCCCATTTTGGAAAGAAGACACCCCAAGGTATTCCGTGAGGGGCATGTCGAGTTCACAAAATTTTTTTTTTTGGCACAAGTTAGCGGAAATTGATATTTTTTTTTTTTTTACAAAGTCTCATATTCTGCTAACTTGTGACAAAAATAAAATTTTACATGAACTAACCATACGGAATACCTTAGGGTGTCTTCTTTTTAAAATGGGGTCACATGTGGGGTATTTTAGGGGTCCTAAAGAGTGAGAAGAAGTCTGGAATCCAAATGCGTAAAAATACCCTGTGAAGGTACTCATTGGAATTAGGGCCCCTTTGCGCACCCAGGCTGCAAAAAAGTGTCACTCATGTGGTATCACTGTACTCAGGAGAAGTAGGGTAATGTGTTTTGGGGTGTATTTTTATATATACCCATACTTTGTGTGAGAAATATCTCTGTAAATGACAACTTTTCAAATTTTTTTATACAAAGTTGACAATTGACAACTTTGTATAAAATTTTTTAAAAGTTGTCGTTTACAGCGATATTTCTCTCACCCAACATGGGTATATGTAAAAATACACCCCAAAACACATTGCCCTACCTCTCCTGAGTATGGCAATACCACATGAGTAACACTTTTTTGCAGCCTGGGTGCGCAAAGGGGCCCAAATTCCAACGAGTACCTTTAGGTTTTACAGGGATGCTCACAATTTAGCCCCACCCAAAATGCCAGAACAGTAAACACACCCCACAAATGACCCCATTTCGGAAAGTAGACACCCCAAGGTATTCACTGAGGGGCATAGTGAGTCCGTGGGAGATTTTTTTTTTGCCAGAAGTTAGCAGAAATGGAAACTTTATTATTTTTGTTTTTTCCTCAGAAAGTGTCATTTTCCGCTAACTTGTGAAAAAAAAATGAAATGATACATGAACTCACCATACTTTGGGGTGTCTTCTTTCTAAAATGGTGTCATTTGGGGGGTATTTATACTATCCTGGCATTCTAGCACCTGAAGAAACATGACAGGTGCTCAGAAAGTCAGAGCTGCTTCAAAATGCGGAAATTCACTTTTTTGCACCATAGTTTGTAAACGCTATAACTTTTACCCAAACCAATAAATATACACTTATTGGATTTTTTACAACAGAAAGTGAAAAATGTCATTTTTTTGCAAAAATGTCATAAAATTTTTAGTAATAGCAAAAAAAGTAAAAATGTCAGCAGCAATGAAATACCACCAAATGAAAGCTCTATTAGTGAGAAGAAAAGGAGGTAAAATTCATTTGGGTGGTAAGTTGTATGACAGAGCAATAAACGGTGAAATAGTGTAGTGCAGAATTGTAAAAAGTGGCCTGGTCATTAAGGGTGTTTAAGCTAGGGGGGCTGAAGTGGTTAAAATTAAAAATCGAATTAAAGACTACCTTTCAGCAGGGTCAACCGTACTAAAACAGACATAAAATCTGGTAGGGTTGACCCTGCTATTTAAAATGACATCTGTCTACATTTCTGAGAAAAACGACTTTTGAGGGCTTTAGTACACTGACCAGCATGGCAATCATTGAAAAGCTGAGGAGCTGAGATGTAGAGAGGGGCTAGGAACTGAAGTCCTAATGTGCATAAAGAATATAAGTGTTTTCTTGGTATTGGCTCAACCAATTTTGACAAAATAGGTATCATAATCTGCAGGATTAACCCTACCAGGTGGTATGTCTGGTGTAATTGGGTTAATCCTGCTGATGTATGCTCTTTAAATTATTGCCAAAGAAGGTTTATCTATTGCATCATAACATTGATGTTTCATTGGTGCAATGTATTCATGAATATTAGAATAATTATATGCAACATTCATTTATGCCAAATAACCATTGATACAATAAGCGAATGAGCAGTGCATTACGGTGGTTCATACCTTCAAACATGAATGTGTCTACTTCATCTCTCATCTCTTGGTCTGATAATGTATTGCCATCTTCATCCTGGGCCAAAAGAAAAATTAAAGTAAGTGTAAATGACTTGAGTGCTTTTGTTTTAAATAGGTTAAGAATGTGTGGATCCCACCCATGCAGAATGGACATTATCCGAAATTACAATACACATTCCATCCTCCAGTAGTTTTTGTTTATTCAGCTTAAATCCTCTCAAATCAAGGGTGGACATATCATTGGTACAACCTGTACAGTAATGGCTTCCCTGTAGGCAAGGAGGATTCACCATCTTTATTTAAATAAAAATCTGTACTTTCTCCTAGATGGCACGTAAAGGACAATGCAATTATTCCCATAATTTATGGTTTGCAGTCCACAGATGATGGTTTTGCAAGACTGCCAACAGCGCGTGGTAGACCAAAGGGCCCAAATACAGTTCTACAGTAGTTTTGTCAGTAAAATGATTCTTATTACCGTCAATATGACCATTTACATACATTTTTGGGCTTGGATGTGCATATTAATCCCACTAACTGAGCAATTAAAAATCATAGATCAAACCTTCTGTCTGATTGTAAAAGTCTGAGAATATCTGGTTCCATATAGATCAACCTAATATGTACTGTATGGGTAGTTTTACAAGTACTGTACAAAGTATTGCTTTACACCTAAGTGCACATGTTAAATATTTTCTGAAGCAGTGGAAGGATATTGTAAAATTAAATGGATAACCACAGATGGCCATAGATCTGCATGGGGTATGTATGGAGAGGAGTCATGAGCTGAGCTTGCTCCATGCGCGGCAGGTGTTGGCTGTGTTATACAGCTGACACCTGTCTGCAATGACCAGGATTGGAGATAACTCAATAGCGACCGCAGCGTCTAAGGAGTTAGATTGCAGGGTTCTAATCATTTACTATGGCAATCTGGGGCTTTGTGAAGACTCTCAAGCCTGCCATAGCAAATGATCTGAAGATTGTATGTTCCCCAAAGGGACAAAAAAATATAAAAAATTCTAATCACCCCACCTTTTCCCAATTTTACACATAGAAATTTTATGAGTAGAAATCCCATGCCCATACGTGTAGAAATCCCATACCCTGCAACAGTATTCTGTTGCAGTTTATGATACAAATGATCAGAAGATTGGATGCTCCCCAAAGGACACAAAAATATAAAAAATATAGAAAATTGTTTTCCCAATTTTACATATAAAAATTCCCATCACCGCACCAAAAATGTTCAAACTAGTAAAAAATAAAAATATTCACTGTGATTGATATCTATCATGCAAAGTGAGCCTCATAACAGAAAAAACTAAAAATGTCCGATTTGCTACTTTTTTTAGTCACTTCTCACCCCCCAAAAAAGAAAACGGAATAAAAAAAATTATCAAAAAGTCATATGTACTGTACACTAAAACAGTGCAAATAAAAACAAGCTCTCAAAGTGCTCTGCAGATGCAAATGTAAAAATATAATCTGTCAGAATATGGCAATGTAAAGAATTTTTTAAATATAAAAAGTAGCCAAACATAATAAAAATATGGTAAAGCTATAATTACACTAACCCGCAGAATAAGGGTGCCATCTAATTTTTAGTGCATAGTGAATGCCATGAAAACCCTAACAAATCCTATGTTTTCTTTTTTTTTCAGTTTCACCCTTCAAAGAATTGTTTCCATTTTTACAATACATAATACGGTTAATTAAATTTGTCATTAAAAATTGCTACTTTCCTACAAAACATAAGCCTTCATATGACTATGTGAGCAGCAAATAAAAAAAAAGTATGGCTTTTGGAAGGTGGAGAGGAAAAATCAAAAATGAAAAATCAAAATTTTGCTTGTTCCTTTACATGTTACCTGGTTTGGGATCACTAAACCACTAGAATGTCATTATGCATCAGGGGTTTACCAACCCTGTCTGTATAGCAGATATATCCATCCCTCCACAAAAGAAAATAAATGAAATTACCGGGAAAAGAGTCTGGAACACTTCTCCAGTGGTATCAGGCACAGGCTCACTGCGCCGATGAGACGAGGATGTTAGACTGTACCATCAGCTTCATTGGTTCAGTGTAAGTTTAAAGAGTAATAAAACTTTTTTACAGTTTTCTTTTAAACTGTTCTAAAGAGCTCAAAAATAGTTTTTTTTAATATACTTTATTAATTAATTATGTTGTTTTCCATCTTAAAAAAGGACCCAAAGTCCTAGATTTTGCTGCTTCTGGTACAGCGCTGGCTTGTCAGAGCTTTACTGGTGTATGGATTACTGGCTGCTGTGAAGAACGCTGCAAAGGACGGAGCACAGATCGCTGCTCCTGTCTGTGGTCCCCTCAAGCTAATTCTGGTACAATACATCGGTACCCTGTGTCGCTTTATGTAATGCTTCTTTCCCAACAATCGCCTTCCCGTGATGAGAACATAGTCCTACAACTTTACGAATCGCTAGTCAGACCAGACATGGAGTACTGTGTACAGTTCTGGGCTCCTGTGAACAAGGTGGACATAGCAGAGCTGGAGAGGGTTCAGAGGAGGGCAACTAAAGTAATAACTGGAATGGGGCAACTACGGTACCCTGAAAGATGATCAAAATTAGGGTTATTCACTTTAGAAAAAGATGACTGAGGGGAGATCTAATAACTAAGTATAAATATTTCAGGGGTCAGTATAGAGATCTCTCCCATCATCAATTTATCCCCAGGACTGTGACAAGGGGGCATCCTCTGCGTCTGGAGGAAAGAAGGTTTGTACACAAACATAGAAAAGGATTCTTCACTGTAAGAGCAGTGAGACTATGGAACTCTCTGCCTGAGGAGGTGGTGATGGTGAGTTCAATAAAGGAATTCAAGAGGGCCTGGATGTATTTCTGGAGTGTAATAATATTACAGGCTATAGCTACTAGACAGGGGTCGTTGATCCAGGGAGTTATTCTGATTGCCTGATTGGAGTCGGGAAGGAATTTTTGATTCCCCTTAAGTGGGGAAAATTGGCTTCTACCTCACAGTTTTTTTTTGCCTTCCTCTGGATCAACTTGCAGGATGACAGGCCAAACTGGATAGACAAATGTCTTTTTTCGGCCTGATGTGCTATGTTACTATTTTACATCTGTGTAATAGGGCCTTTAGCCCAAGTACAACGCTTCTGACATTGTCTCTGGGTTATGAGTGGCTTGACACATAGAATGCAACAGTTGTAGGCCATGTCCTACATACATCTGTGTGTGGCAGCTCTTGAAGCACTGATTCCAGCCGCAGTCCTCTCCTTGTGAATCTCCCCCAAATTCTTGAATGGCCTTTTCTTGACAATCCTTTCAAGGCTGCGGTTATCCCTGTTGCGTGTGCACCTTTTTCTACCACACCTTATCCTTCCATTTAATTATCCATTAATATGCTTGAATACAGCACTCTGTGAACTGACAGATTCTTTAGCAATGACCTTTTGCGGCTTACACTCCTTGTGGAGGGTGTCTATTACTGTCTTCTGGACAACTATCAAGTCAGCCGTCTTCCACATGATTGTGTAGCCTACTGAACCAGACTGAGGGACCATTAAAATGATTAGCTAATCAGAGTGATGCCATGAGTCTACAATATTGAACTTTTTCACAATATTATAACTTTATGAGATACTGACTTTTAGGTTTTTATTAGCTGTAGGCCATAATCAACATTAAAATAAATAAATGCTTGAAATAGATCACTATGTGTATAATGATCACTCTATATAAGGTATGAGTTTTAATTTTTAAATTGAATTACTGAAATATATAAACTTTTCAATGAAATTCTAATTTATTGAAATGCACCTGTAGACTACAGCATTTAAAGGATTAGACAGTCATCTGATTAATGCAGTTACAGTGAAAGCCCAGTGGTCAATCACCAATGGTCTACCACTGTTGATCAAATAGACATGGCCACTATGTCCATGCAACCCCATGATGCACATGCATGGCATGGAGCCTTTAGCCAAAGCATTCCATTTCCGTTACAAATACACGTCATAATGCATTAGGGTTAATAAAATTCACATTGTTAGAGGACGCTTGACCTGACCTTTGACAGTAGTAGAATGTCAATAAAATCCTGTGTTTTTCCTTTCTTGGACTTGTTCCAGTTCGCTGACCCCTTCTCCTGTAAAGCCTTCTTTCTCTGTTGCACTACATTTGCAGTAAACTCATGCACAATTCTACAGGCACGTTGGAATTTTCTCCCATTGGAGGAAAATCGGTAGATGAAATCAAAGTGATGAGGTAAGCAGTGTTCACGTTCTACAATTAATTGGCTCAAATCGTAAATTGCAGCAATATAGTCACTTGGCTTCCTGTAAAGATAACATTTAACAAATGAGTATGAGAACTGTAGTCATTATTATGAAAAGTAGCATTGCTTGTGGGCCATAATGAATTTAACAACTGCTTGAATGTGTTCATTATCCATTAAAGGGTTTGTTTAAGATCAGAGAAAAAGGGTCAGCTTTATTTTCAGAAATAGCTCCACTCCTGTTCATGTTTGGTATTGCAACTCATCACCATTTACCAATATCATTGCAAGTCTCTTGAAAGACTAATCTTATCTTGTCAGAGAAGTAAATTAATTTTAGATCAAAGGATATATAGAAATTTACATACTCTTGGCAGTCACTATCATAGCTAAATGTACATTTCAGCAGGCTGTCTAAAGTCATTAGGCTGATGTGTTCAAACATATCCAGGAATACAGGGCCTTTAGTACATAATCTGCGCCATTTAGCCTGTGAAAACATACACAAATACATGAATTAAATAAAATTTATATCTAAAATTAAAAACTAATTTCTAGAAAAGTAAAAACCTAAATTTTCCTTATTTTGTGAGTCAAAATATTTTAGTTAGCTTTTTATGAGCTACTTAAGGGTTAGCACTTGGCAACAATTACAGCACCCACAAAGGTTGTCACCCACACTTTCACATCCTGTGTTGAATATATAACTGTATTATAATTATAGTTATGGGGGCAGTTATACCCCTAACAAATTTACTTCTCCATTGTTCTGCCAATGTACATTGCAAAAGAGTTCTGGTATTTCTTTAGTCAACACATTGTATTTATGACCCGAAAAGTTTAGGATGACTGTGCCATGGGTGCCTCTCAGTTGCTCTGTATGGCAATGGGAGGATGAAAACAAAGGGAAATTAAATTCTAAGACCAAGCTTAAACTCACATGCATGATATCGGTGCTCTGGTTAAAAATCTTCACATAATGTTTTAAAATATCAAAGTGAAACGCAGGTGTCAATAGACGTCGGTGCCTGACCCATTTCTCTCCACGGCTGAGCAAAAGGCCATCTCCTAAACAATAAAGATTATTCATAGTTAAAAAAGTTTTCTGAGCTTTAAACACTGATGACCTATTCTCTGGATTGTCCGACACCTGGGATCCCTGCCAATCAGCTGTTTGAGAAGGCACTGGCGCTCCTCTGAGTGCTGCAGCCTTCTCTGTGCTCACCAAGCATAGCCAAATACATTGTGCAGCGGCTATTCTTGGTATCACTACTGAGAGTGCCAGTGTCTTCTCAAACAACTGATTGGCGGGGATCCTATGTGACAAAACATCAGGGCTACAACCATTTCACCATTTACTACCCAAAAGGCACCTGTCAGCAATATCCACCCTGTTTAACCAGCCATAATGCTTAGTAGGGCTGACCCTGATGATTAAAAGCATAAGATTACTTACAAAAAGACACCAGAATCTCTATAGCTCAAAATTTAAAAAGTATCTTTATTAAATAATTATATATAATGTAACATAATTCGCATGTGTCAGAGCAGCAACAAGGGCGGTGATAGGGGAGTGTCTATGTAAATAATGGATGGGAGGAGCTACAAAGTAGATGGGTATTGTTAGGGTGGTGCTGGACAGGTGGTGATGGCAGAAAAAGGAGAACTGCATCATGAGTTTGGTTGGATACAGCAACAGGAAGTGAAGAAATCAGTGATTGGGTTACATGGTGAAAACTGGTCAGGAGAGTCCAAATAATAAAAAAATTAAAAACATGTACATGAGGTAAACAACTACTTGAGCATATGTCTGTAGAAAATCATAGTGATTCCGGACAACCTCTTTAAGGTTCTAACATCATTTGGTTGAACGTGATGGACTTGGGCCTTTTTTTTCAAGCAATAAAAAGAAGTGCGGTTCCCCTGAGGGATGGTATAATAATATAATAACAAATATTTATCTATAAAAGTGGCTATAAGTAGTAAAACTCAATTATTCTAATGCAACATAAGCAAATAATTGCTAAATTACAATAAAGACAAGTGCCAGGTGATCAAAAGCATACTCTCCCTAATCGGTTGCTGTGTTTTGGAAAACACATAAAAGTATGCAAATTAGGGATTAAGTGCACTGATGGGAGGCCGTAGACACTAGGTGCACCTCAGCTCCTCCGCTCTGCTTCTCTGGACACTTACTTTTCACTTGAGTGACAGGGCCAGGAATCCAAGTAGAAAAGGGAAGTGTCTAGGGAAACAGAGCAGAAAAGCCAAGTGGCTAGGGCTCACACTCAGTGTACTTACACTGTAATTTTCATAATTTTTTTCTAAAACACTTTCTCCTAAACACAGAAACAAATCTAGGGAAGAAAGGTATGATTTTAATCAACAGGGTCCCCCCCTTCCGGGTATTATACATGGGTTAATAGGCTGATCCTGGTAACAGATGCCCTACTTCATGACTTAAAGGGGTTTTCCAGTTTGTATCAACATCTTTTAATCATTTATGAAGCTCGCTATAGTTTTGTAATGCGTTTTTCTTTTATCTTTATTGCTCCTACCTTCCATTCTGGGCTGTGGACACATGACCATGTCCATGCAGCTCTTTCTTATTTCCTGTGATGTTATGTCCATGGGTGTGTCAAAGCAGCAACAAGGGCAGTGATAGGGGAGTGTCTATGTAAATTGCTGGATGGGAGGAGCTAGACTGGATGGGTGGTGCTGGACCGGTGGTGATGGCAGAAAAAGGAGAACTGCATCATGAGTTTGGTTGGATGCAGCAACAGGAAGTGAACAAATCGGTGATTGGGTTACATGGTGAAAACTGGTCCAAATAATAAAAAAATAAAAAACATGTACATGAGGTAAACAACTACTTGAGCATATGTCTGTAGAAAATCATAGTGATCCCGGACAACCTCTTTAAGGTTCTAACATCATTTGGTTGAACTTGATGGACTTGGGCCTTTTTTTTCAAGCATACTATGTAACTATGTAAGACCTCCCAGTACTTGTGTTGGCTTAATGTTTTTTTGTTTGCTATTCATATGATTTTTTCTTACATATGTTGTGTTATTTTTTATAATTACATTTTTCTTGAATTTGTACTCTATAAATGTGAATGAATGCATGCGGCCTTATGACTTAAACCTCTTCATAACTTCAGCAGACACCTCCGCCAGTTCTAAATGTAAGACAGCTTCCGAGTTCCGAGCTGTCTTACATTTAGACTTTTTTCTACGCCTAAAACAGGCCTACAAAATGGAAATGAGATGCGCCTGTCAGCCCATACCCTCCTCCCTGTCCACGCCACTCCCACAATTTTAGACCTGGAGTGAGCGGGGAGATGTCGCAGATTGCGGTGCAACTAACCGTTGAGCCGCAATCTGCGCCTGGAATATGCCTAATTTAGGTGTATTTCAGAATAATAAATGACCCCCAACAAGTTTTTATTCTAGAACTCTGCCAAAGCAATTGATGCAAAACATATACTGGGGTTCCAGGGTTGCTCATCGGCATTTAGTCAGCAAGTATGCTGCACTGCCAATGCAACCTGTGTGCAGGTAAGACACCATCTGGATGAATGTATATTTGACATGGCAACGAGAAACACTTCAATTCCTGTTGACCTCCTGACCTTTCCCTGAGTAACCATCTGATCATGTGTTATGTATCTACACTATGCGTCTTGTCTAGCCTTTGGCTTGTTGCCTTGATATTTGGCTGCAATTTGACCTCTGACCTCTCCTCTTTGTCTCTCCGGTTTGACCTCTGGCTTGGACTTCTGATTCTTCTCCCATTTGCTGACACAAATACTGATCTGTTTGTGTGATTTCCTCTTCCTTTCCTAGCAGATTCGGCCATGGGTTCATGGGTTTTCTTCTATGTCTACACTACTGTTGCCTGTGAGACCCCACCTCATACAGATTTTACATGTACTCCATCTTCTCCAGTACATTTTACTCTGCTGTGTACAATCTCATCCCTGATATCTCAAACACTAAGAGAAGAGATGGGGAGGACAGATAAAGCATATGACTTCAGCTGTGAGTTGACAGCAATCAGGGGCAGTGTGCTATCAGATCTATGTACGAAGCAGCATCACAGTGAGCTATGTAAAGGAGTTGCACATTCTCTACAATTGCACAATAGTAGGACATTTTTAATCTAGAAAGTTGTCTTTAGGAGGCTGGGTGCAAATGTGTACATTGACTTTGATCTAGAGGTCTGGCTGGAGGTCTCTGGGATAATTAGAGGCCATGCCAGACCTGCATTTTCTAGTCATGCTCTATATAATAGTTGTTTTTCATCATTCTACTAAGGGGCACATCACAGTTGAATTAAGAGGGTCAAGTGACCATGCTCATGTTGGAGAGGAAGAAAATAATGCCTGGACCAGAAGGTGGAGACAGCACGGAGGACCGGAGCTGCAGGGAACAGGTAAATATGATCCTTTCGGTAGGGGAGGCAGGCTGCCAGCACCTGCTAGAAATGATGTATTCACAGACAACCCCTTTAATTTTATGAATTAAAATAAATCAACCTTATGAAAAACAAAAACTATAACTTACCCAACCATGGTTTAAGAAAGCCATAAAATAATTCATCTTTAGGTGCAATGGAAGCTGTGAACAAAAAAAAATCAAATTACTAGAGCAAAATAAAACTGCAATCCACATATATTATAGTGAATATTTGTGTTGTACATGTGAACGATGTTGAAGTTAAGAAAAGTGAATAAAGAAAATTGTGTAGTATGTGACATGATAATTGTGAGAGAGAAGTAACTGTGTCTATAATTGTACAATTTGTTCTTCTTTTTCAAAAGATTTGCCTTCTTGTGTGTCCAGGTCCAGTTCATGCTCTTTGTAGGAAGGACCAGTCATGATGGGTACAATGTATATGGTAGTGTTATGTAATGTTATGCAATGTGAGCCAAGAGTAATGTAAAGTATTAGGAGAGTAACATTTTTAAACATGGTATAGGACACGACGCAGGAGAAAAAATGAAAACACACAAATACAACTTTGAAGAACTAAAAGCAACATAAACAGTTGCAAATGATATTGACATAGCACAGGGCAACATCACAAGCCATCACAGCCATCAACATCACAGTCAAAGCTCTGCCTCATCTCCATCTAGCCACAGGTGCTGGCTGACAACTTATACCCCAAGAACAAGAGGATTGGGCATATTCAAGTCCAACTGTCTGATCCTTCTCTCCACCAGCTGCTGCCTCAGAGGACAGCTCATTTGAGATGAAAGGTTGCATGGGTGAATAAAGGCGTTCATTAATTGTACAGCTGTTTTAACTTCTAATTGTGGGACAATTGGAAGGCTTCCATACACATTAGATGGTCTACTAGTTCTACTAAAATCAACCAGTCCGGCCAACATTAATGCGTATGGCCGGCTTAAGATATAATATGGCCATACGCACTAGATAGAAGTAGGATGAGGGTTGAATAACCATTGAATGAACAATCGTCTGGTCAATGATCCCTGACCAACAGAGCCATACACATTCAAGTCAATATTGGATTTTTATTAGATTGTACAGATGTTCCATACATGTTCACTGACACTGGGAGAAGGATGAATAATCTTCCTGGGAATGTTCTTTGAATGTTCTTTAATGTAAACATCATTTGTGGACTGACGACTATTTTGCAACCCGACGGCTAAAACTATTGTTTATTGTTAAATTTCATCGGTTACTAATCAGTTTAGTGGAAGTTATCTGTTTTGATCAATTTTAGACAGATATGTAAGCTGACTTAAAGGGGTTGTCCGGGTTCAGAGCTAAACCCGGACATAACCATAATTCCACCCAGTCAGCACCCCTGATGTTAGCATCGGAGCATGTCATGCTCCGATGCGCTCCCTTGCCCTGCGCTAGATCGCACAGGGCAAGGGCTCTTTTGTTTTCAATACAACAACACACTGCCTGGTAGAAGCTTCCGCCTGGCAGTGTGTTAGGTGAAGTCACCGGCTCTGATGGGCGTGCTTTAGCGCTGCCCTAGCCATTTTACAGGCTAGGACAGCGCTAAAGCCCGCCCATCAGCCCCGGTGACGTCACCGGGCTTCCTGGCAGCCCCATGGAGAGCCCGGTTCAGAAAATGCCTTTGCCCTGCGCAATTTAGCACAGGGCAAAGGAGAGCATCGGAGCATGAAATGCTCCGATGCTCAAGTCAGGAGGGCTGCCTGGGTGAAAATGGAGGTATGTCTGGGTTAAGCTGTGAACCCGGACAACCCCTTTAAAGGGACACTTTCTTTAAAATGTTTTTTTAATATTCTATGTCATCATGTTTATTAAAATTGAGTATATGGTTTTCTAAATATAATTTTTTTTAAATCACTCCACGTATACTTTGGCATAGTACAGCCCAAATGAAAAACAACCAAAAAAAAAAATATTTCCATAAATACTGAGTTTAAAAATTCCTCTTTGTGTTGGAAGTACCCCTTTGATGGACAAAACAGGACATATGGCCTGCAATTCCTACACAATTTCCTTTTCCACTGTCTACAGATATATATATATATATATATATATATATCCCCTTAAGAAATAGGGATGAATGAATAAAGGGCATCTGGACCGATTTACCTTTCTATATAAGATCACTATGCCAGCACCGAGGAGAGGGGAAGAAAGCGGGGAAGCTGTACTCAGCATGTTAATCCACCTCTGAATGCAGGAGAAGGTGGATTAGAAGGTATCAAAAGAAGGGGGATGCTACCGAAGAGGAAAAAACTGAATATTTTTTATTGAATATATATTGTATATATTTCATTTGAAATGTATTAATGATACTTTTTGTGGGATAATCCCTTTAACAGGATGTGCATGATATACCCCAGACCAATGCATTTGAATATATACCCCACATTTCAAACACAAGCAAAACCCATTAGATATTATGGGAGTAATCACAATGCTGTACATTAATATGTAGGTTTGTGGACATAACGCTTTTATTTTCACGTGTAAAGCAAAGCATACACATTCTTGAAGCTGAGAGCAGGAGCTTTAGAAAGAATAGACTACCTGGAAGCTGAAGTACAGGCTTAATGTAATTAGGATGGAAAAGCCTTACGATTGGATAATAAAGACTAAACCACCAGGAACAGCCATAGATGTACTGCTTCACCAACTCCTTTACCACCAGTAATCCTTCTTCTGTGTTCCTAATCTAGAGTAATGGGAAGTCACAGTCAGATAGTTGGACACACATTGGTATTTGTTATCTGGAACCAATCAACCAGAAGACCAACAAAGGCAAGAAAACCATGTAGGACTGTGTTATGTCAGAGCTCCAGAGTTACATAAAGTTGTGATGGATGGTGGCAATATTAATGTATCTAATTATATCTCATACTTTAGATTACCAAGATAAAAACTTAAAACCAAGCAATGCAGGTAACAGATCTCATAGCTGAACATGGGTTGAAGTTGCAACATACTGTATACCGTAGATACTAGATGTAATTGTAAGATATATATCTTATACAAATGCATTTTTAACATATTTCCATGAGAGTAATCATACAAGAAATACTGTACAATCTAATAATGAATGTACCAATTTTGCAAAGCAGGCTACAAATGCACCATGATGGATCCATAGTAAATTAAAATGACCAACTTTTTACAGACTGAAAATAGCTGCATTTCAGCTATGTTTACGTTCATCTGGTTCTTTGCTTAGTGCACACATTTGTGCTGATACAAAACGTGCAAGCCTTAAACATTGTTAAGGGAAAGGTTTGGGTTACTTCCAATAGTTTCCATAATGTTGGAAGATCTGTGTGAACAATAACTAGCCCTACCAGTTTAATACCAGTTGTCATTACCAACATTGACCTCGAGTCTGACAGTATTTCGGTTTGCAAAAAACAAATCCACAAAATACTGTTAGCTTTTGTGTGCACTCCGTATTTTTCTCACTTCCATCAATAAAAAGGACTATTCTAGTTTGCAAATGCAGACAGGAATAAGTTCTTTAATTTATGTAATGGCCATGTGGATGCCAAAAACACTGAAGAAAACGTGGCGTGTGCATGTGGCCTAAGCCATAGAATAGAAATACAGATCCTTGATGAAAATTGTATCCATTTGTACACATTTTAAATGCATTCGTTTTCCTGTTGTTTTACTGTAAATGTACCACAACAGGGAATATTCATTTCCAATGGCTACTACAGATGCTTTGATGTGGTATCTGATTTACAGCTGTCCCACTGCTGGGATCCTTAGTAATCAGTTGTAATCTGTTGAGGAACGTGGCAGCACAACCACAGGGGAAAAGAAGAATTGACATGCTGTATATCTACATACGTGGACAATAAAGTTAAAGAAAAAAACAAAACACAATGGTCACTGAAATAACTTGAAACTAATAAAAGTAATAATAGGTAAAAATGTACTGAAAATCAGCTAATGAAAATCCGACATTGCTTTTAAATTGTGATTCAACAGAATAATTTAAAAAATCAAACATGCTGGGAAAATTAAACAGGCCTGGACAAAAATGATGGTACCCCTAGAAAACATTGAAAATAATTTGAACATAGGGACATGTTAAACTAAGGTGTGTCCTGTAATTAGCATCACAAGTGTCCTCAAACTTGTAATCAATCAGTCTGCCTATTTAAAGAGTGAAACAGTGTCATTGTGCTGTTTGTTAACAAATGTGTTACACACTGAACATGGACCAAAGAAAGCTAAGAAGAGAGTTGTCTCAAGAGATTAGAAAGAAAATTCTAGCCAACATGTTAAAGGTAAAGGGTATAAGACCATATGCAAACAGCTTGAAGTTCCTATTACTACAGTTTCACATATTCAAAAGTTTAAGGTCTATGGGACTGTAGCCAACCTCCCTGGACGTGGCCAAAAGAGGAAAATTAATAACAAATTGAAGAGATAAATGATATGAATGGTATCCAAAGAGCCTGGCATAACTTCCAAAGAGATTAGAGGTGAACTCCAAGGTCAAGGTACAGTAGTGTCAGATTGCACCATCCATTGCTGTCTTAGCCATAATGGACTAAATGAAAGATGACTGAGGAAGAAACTACTGTTGAAAGCAAATCGTAAAACAGAGAGACTGGAATTTTCCAAAATGCATATTGACAAGCCACAAAGCTTCTGGGAGAATATCATTTAGACAAAGTCACATGCATCTTGTATAGGATGTCTTGAATCTGTGCAGAGTACAATGAAATCGCAAGACTATCAAGGCATTCTGGGGAGAAGTGTGCTGCCAAGATTGGTCGCAGGTCATCAGTTCTCCAGGATACGGGATAATTACTCAAAACACACAGCTAAAAATATCCAAAAATGGCTAAGAGCAAAGCCTTGGGCTATTCTGAAGTGGCTTTCTGTGAGCCCTGATTTAAATTCTATTGAATACATCTGGAAGGAGCTGAACCATGCAGTCTGGAGAAAGCATCCCTCAAACCTGAGACAGCTAGAGCAGTTTGCTCACGAGAAGTGGGCCATAATGCCAGTGGACAGGTGCAGAAGTCTCATTGAGAGTTACAGAAATCGTGTGATTGCAGTAATTGTCTCAAAAGATTGTGCAATAAAATATTAAGGGTACCTTCATTTTTGTCCAGGCCAATTTCATTGGTTTGTTTTATAAATCTTTCTGTTGAACCATAATTCAACAGTAATGTCTGGTTTTCATTTGTTAGTTTTCGGTAAATTTTTCTTTATTATTATTGTTGATCGTGAATATTCTGATCGCAAATTTAATTTTTATTGCGAAAATCAGCACTTCGAGAATTCGCGAAGATCTAGAATATAGTGATATATCTTCGTAATCGCGAATATTCTAGATTTTTTTCATCAGTATCCTCACTGCTTCTTGCTTGTGGCCCAATGAGAAGGCTGCAATATCTTTGTCTGAGCTTAGCAACATCCCTAGCAACCAATAGGAAAGTTGCCTACCCCTTACTATATAGGAAACTCCCCAGCAGCCTATTTCTGCAGTTTTTTGCAGTTCTGAGAGAGAGAACAATGTCATTGTTGTGCTTTGTGCTTTGCTGACTCATCTGGATCCTTATTCAATTATATTAGATAGTTAGTTAGCTCTTATATATATAGTAACATAGTAACATAGTATATAAGACCGAAAAAAGACATTTGTCCATCCAGTTCGGCCTGTTTCCTACAAGTTGATCCAGAGGAAGGCAAAAAACCCCTGTGAGGCAGAAGCCAATTTTCCTCACTTAAGGGGAAAAAAAATTCCTTCCCGACTCCAATCAGGCAATCAGAATAACTCCCTGGATCAACGACCCCTCTCTAGTAGCTATAGCCTGTAATATTATTACACTCCAGAAATAAATCCAGTCCCCTCTTGAATTCCTTTATTGTACTCATCATCACCACCTCCTCAGGCAGAGAGTTCCATAGTCTCACTGCTCTTACAGTGAAGAATCCTTTTCTATGTTTGTGTACAAACCTTCTTTCCTCCAGACACAGAGGATGTCCCCTTGTCACAGTCACAGTCCTGGGGATAAATAGATGATGGGAGAGATCTCTGTACTGACCCCTGATATATTTATACATAGTTATTAGATCTCCCTCAGTCGTCTTTTTCTAAAGTGAATAACCCTAATTTTGATAACCTTTCAGGGTACTGTAGATCCCTCATTCCAGTTATTACTTTAGTTGCCCTCCTCTGAACCCTCTCCAGCTCTGCTATGTCTGTCTTGTTCACAGGAGCCCAGAACTGTACACAGTACTCCATGTGTGGTCTAACCAGTGATTTGTAAAGTGGTAGGACTATGTTCTCATCACGGGCGTCTATGCCCCTTTTGATGCAACCCATTATCTTATTGGCCTTGGCAGTAGCTGCCTGACACTGGTTTTTGCAGCTTAATTTGCTGTTTATTAAAATTCCTAGATCCTTTTCCATGTCAGTGTTACCGAGTGTTTTACCATTTAATATGTACGGGTGACTTGCATTATTCCTTCCCATGTGCATAACTTTACATTTGTCAGTGTTAAACCTCATCTGCCATTTTTCTGCCCAAGCCTCCAATCTATCCAGATCCCTCTGTAGCAGAAAACTGTCCTCTTCAGTGTTAATTACTTTACACAGTTTAGTGTCATCTGCAAAAATAGATATTTTACTGTGCAGGCCTTCTACAAGATCATTAATAAATATATTGAAGAGAATAGGGCCCAATACTGACCCCTGAGGTACCCCACTAGTTACAGTGACCCAATCTGAGTATCTACCGTTAATAACCACCCTCTGTTTTCTGTCACTCAGCCAGTTACTTACCCACATACAGACATTTTCTCCCAGTCCGAGCATCCTCATTTTATGTACTAACCTTTTATGAGGTACGGTGTCAAATGCTTTGGAGAAGTCCAGATAATGCTTTGGAGATTATCAGATAGTTAGTTGGAGATAGTCAGTGTAGTGATATAGTGTAGGTTCCAGTGCAGGGTGTTAGGTAGTATGCAGGGTTTCCAGTGCAGGGTGTTAGGTTCCAGTGCAGGGTTTCCGTGGGCCATCCACATAGTCCTGCCCCAGAAGTGGAAGAGATTGAGTGCACCGATGCCCAACCGCTTATGTTTCAGGATGTGGACATGGTAAGACAACCGCAGCACATCTCCGATGATGACGAAACACAGTGTAGTTCTGTGGAACTGCAAGGAGCATGTATGCTGTTTCAATTGTTCAGTAAAGAAGAGTTCTGTTTCAACTCAAGTGTTTGCACCTCTATTATTCCCACTGTCAATTGGTGTGTCACTGTTACCATTACCAGCACTGGCATCACGAACCTTAAGGGACCTAGCTATAGGCACGTTAAATCACAACACCAAGGGCACCTCACCCAACATCTAGCCTGTGTCCCTACAACAAGAGTGTGCCCCAGAGGACCCACGTGTCTGCGTCTCCATCACTGGCATCTCCTGCATTCCCCTCAGTGGGGGTGCTACATTTTGGCGTCACGAACAGGATACCGACATTTCCGCGCCAAAGCGGAATCTGAACTGTGTGCTTTAACCATTTTGCCAAGTGACATCTGCTCCTGTGTATTGCGCTGGTCTGGAGGAAAAATCGCTGTGAAAAAGTGTGGATTTATGGACTATTTCAAGTGTCAATATCACCACTTGCTGTCAGTGAATTGCTGAAATTTAGTCCCAAGATGGCCGCCTGAGCTGTGGAGTTTCCTACTGCACCATCGCTATCCTCTGTTGGCGGGAAAAAAAAAACTATCCTGCCACCTCCCATATGCCAAGTGGGGCCCACCTACCTTGGGCTCTGAAGATCAGAGAAGCCGCCCCCCGTCGGAGTAAGTGTGAAGCTCCGCCCCTCCGGCCCGGCATCCTCGAGGGAAGGGACGCTGCGCATGGGATTTATGAGGACGTCCTCCCGTGTCTCGCGAGACTTGGACTGCGCTACACTGGAGTAAGTAAAAACTCCTGGGGACTAGTGATATCAGTACCGGAGGGGGTCCGCATTGATAACCAAGGCCTGAGGGAGGCCCTGGACCTTAACCAAGGACTAAACCCGCCGGTCAGTACCTCCCAGCGTGACATCGGGCCTGCACGCCGCTATCTTAAAGGGGCCATACTCATATCGCGGTTGCCGGCAACAACGCCCAATATCCAACAGGCCTGAATCCATCACATAAGGCCTATCCGTGGTCCAACCACGCCATGTCTGACTCTGAGGAAGCGGGCAACCTGTCCCCAGGGAGCCTGTGGCCGCAGGCGCTACTGCAGCTCCCAGTATGATGCCGCTGACTATTCCATATTATTTTGGGGCCCCCTGGTTTCCACTCTACGCAGGAGAGGCCCACAACTTAAAGGACTTTAAAGAGAAGATTATGGCCTTGTTCCGGCTTTATTTATTTTAGAAGGGGCAACCTGCAGGGAGGTCATTTCCTGGCCCAGTTCTGAAAGGAGTACAATGAAACAAATCTTTGACCGCCTCAGTACCACATTTGAAGCCAGGACGGTGTCAGAAGTAAAGATTCTTCAGTTAAAAGCAGAAGTCTGGTGAGTCACCCGTGATTTTGCTTTGTCCCTCCAAGAGGCCTTAAGGGCCGTCATCCAGGTAGACCCCCGGGAAGCTGAGAAGCAAGACCAGACTCTGTGGGAACAGTTTATTGCGGATGTAAATACTGAGAATTTGAGTTGTCAGTTGAAAATGTTGTCGGCCCAACACCCCAGTAGTACATTTCTGGACTTTGAAGAACTGGCCATTAGTCTCCTGGGTCAAAGCCTGCCAACTGAGCCGGCGGTCCCCCTTGAACAGCCTGTCTGCAAGCTCAATCATATTGATGCAAATCCGTCAGAGGCCAGCCAAGCCACTCAGGCTCCAACATCTGACGCAGTGGCTGCATTGATGGAGCAGGTTAACTATCTCACTAAGAGCCTGGAGAAAGTGTGCAAGAAAATAGAGGAGTGGGAGAGACCGTTGTTGCCGGAGGATGAACTCCTATTACCTCAGAGGCCTTTCCCACCTGCATACCAAGAGGTTTATCCTAAAGACCATGGGAGACGACAGAGTGACCGGTTAAAGAACCATAAACGGCCTGTCTGCACTTATTGTAAAAAAATTGGCCATACTGAATCTACCTGCTGGCAGTTAAACAGGCCACCCACGAGGCTGAGGACCACCCCTCGGGAGGTAGAACAATAGGTCCAAGAGATCCAAGCTGGATGCCCAGATACATGGGATCCCATCCAAAGATCAATATACGGATTAACGGGATACCCTTTGAAGCCCTTTTGGACACCGGGTCCCAAGTCACTACTATTCAACAACCCACCTTTGACAAGTTCTGGGATTTAAGCCTCCTTACCCAGCCACCTGAGTCCTGGCTGGAGATCATCGCTAGCAATGGCAAGCCAGTAAAAGTGCATGGGTACTGGGAGCCTACCCTCCAGGTGGCAGAAGCCACCTTACCTCAGCAAGGTGTGATTGTGGTGCAAGCTGGGGATAAAGGGGGACACCCCTTGATTGTAGGGACTAATGTCTTCAAAAATTGCTACCCCGAGGTACTTGAAGCGCTACACCAATCCTTACCTTCCGCTTCATCTGCATCTAATAAAGTCATCCAAAAGACTATCAGTGTGCTGTGTGCCCAGCAGAGATTCGCAAATGAGAAAGGGGAAATCTGCACCGTCCGGATCCGGGATAATCGCCCGGTAACTCTGCCACTAAACTCCCAGACCCTCCTGTGGTGCCATTCTGTCCTAGGGATCCAGGGCCAAGACTATCAAGCCCTAGTGGAGCCTATCCAGATGGAGAATTATCCCTTCGTGAGAGCTGCCAAGTGCCTGGCGACCGTCTCCCAAGGTAAAGTACCTGTCCGTCTGGTTTAATCTCAGTGATCACCCTGTTGCTCTCACTAAGCACTGCCCTGTTGCTCAGCTTTTCCAGGTCTCCTTCCAGGATGTTATCCGTCTGCCTGCCACAGAGACGTCAGAAGCTTCACAGAGTGGCCACACACCTGCCAGCAGTTCTCAAGTACCCTGGTGGGAGGAACTCCATGTGGGGAACGAATCCACCCCAAAATGTCAAATAGAGGGGGTCCTGAATCTGATAAAGAAACACCACCAAGCCTTCAGTAAGCACTCTACGGACTACGGAGAGGTCAGTGTAATCAAACACACCATACCCACTGGCTCCCATCCTCCCATCAAGGAGAGATACAGACCCATACCACCTACTACGTACCAGTCCGTAAAAGAGATGATACAGGAAATGAAGAACTCTAATATAATCCGGGACAATCATAGTCCCTGAGCTGCACCCCTGGTTCTTGTCCGCAAGAAAGACGGCAAAATCCGATTTTGTGTGGATTATAGAAAGATCAATCAAATAACCCACAAGGATACCTATCCCTTACCGCGCATTGAGGAATCTTTGACTGCCCTGGGGTCATCAGCCTATTTCTCTACACTTGATTTAACCAGCGGGTACTGGCAGGTACCAATGGCCCCGGAAGACCGGGAAAAGACAGCTTTTACTACGCCCATGGGCCTGTTTGAGTTTAACTACATGCCTTTCTGACTGTGTAATTCTCCAGGGACATTTCAAAGGTTGATGGAGCGTTGTTTGGGCCATAAGAACTTTGAGACGGTATTGCTGTACCTGGATGACGTCATTATTTACTCCAAGACATATGAGGACCATTTAAAGCATCTGGCTGAAGTGTTTGAAATCCTTATCAAATATGGCCTCAAAATCAAGCCGTCCAAGTGCCATCTGTTAAAGCCTGCAGTGAAGTATCTGGGGCATGTTGTGAGTGCAGAGGGAGTCCAGCCCGATCCTGATCAATTGGCTGCAGTTCGTAATTGGCCTGTCCCTACCACCATGAAAGAGGTGAGAAGTTTTCTCAGTTTTGCAGGCTATTACCGGCGCTTCATCCCACACTTTGCTCAGATCGCAGATCCGATCCAGGAACTCCTGAGGGGGCATCCCAAGAAAAGTCTAAAGACTCCTATCCCCGTCGAGTGGAATGAAGAAAGGGAGATTGCCTTCCAGCTCTTAGTTGAAATATTTTTTGTTTCCATTTGATGCAGTACGTAAATGCAGATTATGAAGACAAAATACAATGTTATCATAAGTTGTTCTTGCATGCATAAATATATATTCATTGTCTCAGCATAATGAGGGGGAGGGGAGGAAAGGATGAGGAGGGGATGAGGGAGGGGGGGGGGGGAATTTGCAGCCACCGTCTCGACCTGATTCGGTTATTCATCTATTCGTCCTCTAAAGCCTCGGGAGGAAGATAAAGTGAAATTTTACTTAGGAAGATAGAATCTTCTGTGAACTTCCCAAGGGCCCCAGATTTTTTGAAACGCAGAGATACGTCTATTCTCCCAGCCTGCAATCTGTTCCATCCTGTATATATCATCACACCTTAATTCCCATTGTGTTATTAAAGGAGGGGTATTTTTCCGCCAATTGACGGCGACTAGAATCCTTGCAGCTGCCAAGAGATGAGTAATGAGTCGTCTGGTGAGGGCAGAGCATGGTATCTGCTCCAGTAAATTGAGAAGACATACCTGCGGAGAGGGCAAGATCTCAGTGTTGCAGATGTCCGTGAGCACCTGACATATCTGTTCCCAATATTTCTTAATTATATCGCATTGCCACCATATATGCAAAAATGTGCCTGGTTCCGTGGTGCATCTCCAGCATGTTTCACTAACCTCGGGGTACATTTTATGAAGAACCACTGGCGTATAGTACCATCTAGTGAGAATTTTGAAATAGTTTTCTTGTAATCTCACACAAGTTGAGATTTTTGGGGTGAGTGTAAGACATTTGTTTAGGGGACTCTTTTCCTGATCTATTTGTAAATCCACTTCCCATTTTTTTATATAAGGATTGATTTTAGGACTGGAATGTGTTATTATCATAGAGTAGAGTGTAGAGATTTTTTTGTCAGGGTCTCTTCTCTGGAGAACCATTTTTCAAACCCTGTTGGGTCAGTTTTAATTATTGGTAAGCCTGGTTTTAGTTGATCCCTTATATATGACCGCTGCAAAAATGATAGAGAGGATATATTTTCTCCTTTATCCCAATCAGTTGTCAGTCCGCCCTCGCGTCTAACAGGTCCACTACTGGTGAAGTGTATGTGTTCACCCGCTCCGGTAGTGTCTGTATAAACTGCAGAGGTGCATCATATAAAATATCTCTAAGTTGAATCAGGGGGGAGAATATAGTAGTGATCAGGTGGGGTCTCAGTTTATCCTTCCATATTCGAATTGTGTTTTTAGTGATAGGGCTCCAATTAGACACTTCAGTGGCACATTTCCCTTTCAAGAGTAATGGTCGCACCATGATGTGATTGATGGCCATCTCAGTTTGGATATCCAATCTATCTCCCTTGTAGCGTAGCCATTCTAAACATCTCATCCCATGTACTGCTAGATAATATCCATAAAAATCTGGTATCCCCATACCCCCTGGTTAATAGGCAAGGTGGTATATTGTTTAGTAAGTCTGGGTTTTTTTTTGTTCCACAGAAATTTGGTGAGTATCGACTCTAATGTAGCGAAAAAGGGGCGAGGTAGGTGTATAGGGAGAGTTTGGAGGTAATACAGAATCTTGGGTAGTATAATGGTTTTAATTAAGGATCGTCTGCCAAACCATGATGTGAACGGTATGTCCCACGAGTCTAGTAAGCATCTGACATTGTCCGGTAGGCCTTGGAAATTGGCTTCATATAGTAAGGTAGGATCAGAAGTCAGTTTAATACCTAAAAACTTCAGGCTCGAGGTCGACCACTGAATGTTCAATGTTACGTTTAAGACTTGTGATTTGGTAGGATTAATCAGGAAATTAGATAAATTCCCAAAGAGATCGAATATGGATTGTATAGCAAGAAAGGCTACATCTGGGTTTGTGATTATTACCAATAAGTCATCGGCAAATGCCGCTAACTGGTGGTGAATTCCCTGTAGCTCAACACCCCGTATCCTGTCATCTTGTCTGATAGCCTGGAAGAGACATTCAATCGTCAGGACAAATAGCAAGGGCGACAAAGGACATCCCTGCCTCGTCCCGTTGGATATCTGCAGCGGGGGAGAGAGGGTACCATTGACCACAACTTTAGCAGAAGGTTTGGAATACATTGCCATTACAGCAGTGATAAAATCTGCAGGGATTCCAAATTTTGCCAAAGCTTTTTGCATAAACAACCAGTCAATGCGATCGAACGCTTTTTCGGCGTCTGTGCCTAGCAATACTAGAGGCTCAGAACGGCTACGTGCGTATTGAATGATATTTATAAGGCGGGTGGTGTTCATTCTCCCCTCTCTCCCCGCTACAAACCCCACCTGTTCGTTACATATCAGATTTGGCAACAGCGGCTTTAGCCGATGAGCCAAAAGTTTAGCAAACATTTTTAAATCGTTATTTAAAAGTGAGATAGGCCGATAGCTAGCACAGGCCGTTTCATCTTTTCCTTCTTTAGGAATAATTGTAATGTGAGCCATCAACATCTGTTCTGGCAGAGGCTTCCCCTGGAGTGTGTCATTACATACCTTTAGGAACTGAGGGAGGAGGGCCTTTTGAAATTTACGATAATAAATCATTGGAAGTCCATCTGGACCCGGACTTTTATGCATCGGGATTGTTTTAACCACCTCTGTCAGTTCCTGTAGTGTAAATGGTTGCAGCAAAGAGGTAACTTGCGTGTCTCGGAGTGCGGGAAGATCTAAGGTAGTCAACCAGTCGTCTATCCTCTTAGCCCTATTTATGCTATCTTGTGTTGTGTCGGTCGAGCGTATGTTATAGAGGGATTCGTAGAATTCTTTGAACCGCAACGCTATCTCCTCTGTGTTTCTAGCTAATGAGGACGTCATTGCAGCGGATCATTTGTATATATGATTTGGTTTTCCTCTTTTTGATCTGTGCTAGTAAAAACTTTGAAGCTTTATCCCCATGTGCGTAATATTTAAAACGCGCAGAAAGGAACAATTTTGCTGTTTTATGGTTTAGTATATTTTTGACCGAGGAGCACAGTTGATTCAGCTGTTCTAATACACTTTCAGATCGGTCCCGTTTATGTGAAGTTTCCAAGGACTGTATCTTTTTCATGAGGACTGATATTTGCTCCTCTCTTCGTTTTTTGAGAAAGGAGCCTAAGCTAATAAAGTGACCTCTTATCACACTTTTATGGGCTTCCCAAACTATGCCTTGTGATATATCCGGAGTTATATTAAGCTGAAAGTATTCTTCCAGCCTCTCCGAGACTTTCAGAACCTGCTCCGGTGAGTCAAGCAATGTTTCATTGAGCCTCCAATTCGACATAGGTTTAGGTATAGACGTAAAACCCATTTCCACATATACCGGAGCATGATCTGACAGCAGTAGCGTGCCCATAGAAGCGCTCAAACAAGAGGTCAGCCTATGAGCAGGTATGAATAAATAATCAAGGCGTTGGTATGATCTGTGCGCCACCGAGTAATGGGAGTAGTCCCTATCTGTAGGGTTTAGAGTCCTCCAAACATCCACCAGACCTAGAGAGCTAAAGGCGGAGTGCACCTTTCTCAAGGCAACCCGTGAGGTCGAAGAGATGCCCGACGAGGAGTCTAGTAGTGGGTGCAGTGTAAGATTTATGTCACCTCCCAATATCAAAATGCCTTCAGCAAAATCCCTAAGAAGGTCTAGAGTGGTGCATATCCATTTGGTTTGGGCCGAATTCGGTGCATATAGGTTCCCAAATGTGTAGGTACCAGTCCCAATATTACCCTTTATGAAAAGGAATCTGCCCTCCGGGTCGGCTAAAGTTGCGCTTACAACCAGGGGAAAATCTTTGTGTAGGGCAATCGATACCCCTTTAGAAGCCGAGGAGGGCCATGTACTGTGGTACCACCTATTATAAGTAAGGTGGCTTAACCGCGGCACGTGGTCCTTCTTAAAATGTGTCTCTTGTAACATCATAACGCTCACCTTCTGTTTACGCATAAGTTGAACTATCTGACTTCGTTTGGCAGGTGAGTTTAGCCCTCTGACATTAAATGAACATATCTTTATAGTAGCCATGTCCGGTGCTCACGGAGGTCAAGTAGGTAGCTGTCCCAGCTGAAGAGGAGTGAGTGACGAGACGGTTGCTGCAGGGGAGGAGGTGGAATGGAGAGGGGAGAGGAATGGCATATGCAATAGGTAAATAGAAAGAAAATAGCATTAGTAAAAAGAACCAACGATATATCCAAACATGTAACACTTAAGAACCGTAATTGTAAGTGAACCATAATGAACACAGTGTCTCCTAAAAAGGAGGTACTCTCGGGGGGAGAGAATGGGTCTCAGAACGTGGCTTGTCCGTGCACACGAGCAGGTAGATTTCTCTAATGACACACAGAGAGAGGGGAAATTGGGTAGCAATGGTGTCAAAGGCTTTCTTACGGTGGGCATAATTGAGGTGTACAACCTCCCCACCCAGGCCCGAAGCCCTGCACCCAGCAAGGAAGAGCCATATACATAGGTTACATCTACGTATGCAGTTAACGTATATCAGACCTATAAAATCATTAAGCCTACACACATGTCAATAGAGTAGAGAGGCGGGTAATAGGGGGGGGGGGGGGAAGAAGTCCCGAAAGGGAAGGGGTAGGGGTTGATGGAGTAGGGGTCGGGTATGGAAGGGGGGGGTAGTAGGGGGGGGGGGAAGAAGGGGGAGGGGAAAAGCAGATGAAACTTTCATTTTAGTAAGATAAATATATTACCGCCTCCAACCGTACTAAACACTGGAAATGTATGCGTCAACTGAAATACAACACTGAAATCAACTACTAGTTATGTATATAATTTTCCTCGCACTTCTTAACACCCTGCTACAAAGAAGACAATCGCGGTAAGTAGCTTGTGAAGAGAGTCTCATTCTGGTTCTAATGGTAGCCTCTTCGGAGTCATCCTGGGTAGCTTCCTCTTTGAGCGCTGTGGTCTGGAAGCCGAAGCAGGGATCCAAGCAGCTAGCGCCGGAACAGCAGGGAGATCAGTGAGGTTTCTCACAGTGGTCCAATCCTGTATGTCCAAAGGCTCCATTTCCAGGTGGTTGTAAATCTGGACAAGGTCTGCAGGAGCTCTGATCACAGCTTTGCGCCCCGGCGTATTCACCAATAAGCCAAACGGGTGGAGCCAGCGATAAGTAATTTTCCTATTTTGTAGAACCTCCAAAAGAGGTTTCAAAGCTCGTCGCTTTTGTAGCGTCATAGGCGACAAGTCCTGAAACAAGGTTATTGTAGATCCAAAACACAATATTGGGTGCTTGTCCCTTGCAGCTTTAAGCAGCTTTTCTTTCACACTGAAGCTGGTCAATCGGCATATTATGTCCCTTGGCGGTTCCTGAGGCTTGGGGGGAGGGCGTAGCGCCCTGTGTGCTCTATCCATTGTAAAGTCCTCCAATGTATTCGGGCCTAGTATGTTGTGGAATAGTTCCACCAGGGAAACCATGATGACGTCGGATGTCAAGGTTTCCGGGACACCCTTTATCCGAAGATTATTCCTGCGCCCACGATTGTCTTGATCTTCAACCAGATTATACAATTGGTTTATGTGGGCTTGAGCGTGGTCGAAGCTGTTAGTGACCGCGGTGTTGAAGGTTGTTGTCTCTTCCCAGCCTGCTTCTAGGGATTCCACCCTATCCCAGACCTGCCTCAGTTCAGCTTTAATGTCCTGTAGGTCTTGCTTCAACGGAGCTAACGCCGCTCCTAGAGCTTGGGTAATAAAGTCCCTGGACACTGGGAGGTTCTCTCTGGGACGTCTAGAGTCAGTCTCACTGTCCCTACCTCCATCAGAGTCGACCGAAGCGTCCGTGTGTTCTCCACGTTCAGAAGGCGCCCGGTCCGGCGCCATCTTGGATTCCGCTCGTGTTTGCCCGACTCCTTTTCTCAGGAATTTCTCCATTTCCCCTTGGCTGGGGTGAGTCTTACGCGAACCAGGAGTGTCTTTGGCCTTATCTTTACCGATTTTACCCATATCTGGGCTCTGTAGGTGGCTTTTAAAGCTCGTGTGCTCGTAGCCAGAAGCAGAGCTCACACAGACATGTGCGTCTCGCTCTGCTGCCAAGCTCCGCCCGCCTTCCAGCTCTTAAAGAAGAAGCTGACAGAACCCCCTGTCCTGGGTTATCCGGATGATCAAAAGCCATTCCACCTCTACACTGACGCCAGTAAGAAGGGCCTGGGAGCTTTGCTAGCTCAAGTACAGGAAGGTAAAGAGAGGGTGATAGCTTACGCTAGCCGATCCTTGAAAGGGGCTGAGAAAAATGATCAAAACTACAATTCCTTCAAGTTAGAGTTTTTTGCTCTAGTGTGGGCCGTGACCGAAAAGTTCAAAGACTACCTGGCTGCCACTCCGTTCATTGCTTTCACTGACAACAACTCTCTAGCGCATCTAAACTCTGACAAGTTAGGGGCTTTGGAGCAGAGATGCGCCTTCCACCTAGCCAATTATGACTTTACTGTGAAATATCCGGCAGGCCGCTCCAATGACAATGCCGATGCCCTGTCTCGGCTTCCTACTAAAGAAGCCCCCGATGATCTACAGGATGCCTGGGAGGATGTGGAAATGCCAGCGTTCTACAACAAGTTTGCTCAGCAAGACAACACTCACGCTAAGAATAACCCGGCTGCTGACCCCTCTCCACCAAACCTGAATCCAGAGAGGAAAGGAGGATCAAGCTTTAGTCAGAGAGTAGAGTCCTCGGTGAACTGCTTGACTTCTTCACCAGTGGGAGAACCGCTGAGAGAATCCATAGGAAGACTGCAGACCCAGAACTATTGAAGCTGTGGAGACATCGAGACCAACTCCTTCTTCAAAAAGGCCTGTTGCTGCGGAGAAGCCTGGATCAAGTGTCCTGCGATAGAGTGTACCAGATCCTCATACCATGTTGAGATGCAGGTCTTGTCCTACAGATGTACCATGACCGGTCAGGACACTTCGGCGTGCAGAAAACTGAGGCCACTATCCGCAGAAGGTTCTATTGGGTCGGGATGAGGGTGGACATCGAGAAATGGTGCCGGGAGTGTACAGCCTGTGCCGTTGGGAGAAGTGAACGTCATGACCAGAGGGCGCCTCTGCATCCTATTGTAAGTAAAGCCCCCTTGGAACTTGTTGCCATTGATCATGTAAAGTTGGAGCCCAGTCGCTCGGGTTATACCTATGCCATGACTAATATTGATCACTTCACCAAGTTTGTCGTAGCAGTGCCTGTAAAGGACCTGACAGCCAAGACTGCAGCAGAAGCGTTTTGGAAACATTTTCTTCTGCCCTACGGCTGTCCAGAACGGATCTTCACTGACCAAGGGTCCGCCTTCGGGTCCCAGCTGTTCCACGAGTTGTGCCTGCTCCACAACTGCCAGAAAATCCAGACCACAGCATACCATCTGCAAGGTAACGGACTCTGTGAGAAAATGAATAAAACACTTATTGAAATGCTGAGAGCAGTACCCCCTGAGACCAGGGGAGATTGGCCTACTCTGCTGCCACAACTTATGTACACTTATAACAATACAATTCTCTGCTCTACCGGGTACACACCTTTCTACCTGATGTTCAGCCATCAGGGTAAGCTGCCTGCGGACCACTCCCTGGATGTACAAGTGCCTGATGTCATCAATCCACTACCAAAAACAGATTGGGTGGTGGAACATCAGAGACGCCTGCTTGACGCCAAGGAAATTGTTCAGGAGCGCATGGAAAGTGCCCGTGAGCGACAGCAGAGAGAATATGACCTGGCTGCCCATGCAGAGCCTCTTGCTGTAAGGGATATGGTGTGGCTGAAAAATAACCAATGCACCAGCAAATTGGACAGTAAGTGGGAGAGGATTCCCTATCTTATAACTGCCATCCCCAATGCTGGGACCCATACTTACGAGATATCCAGAGAAGGCAAGGGTTCCCAAATTGTCCATAGGAACCGTTTAAAGCCCTGCATTGAAAACGGGACTGTGGCTGGAGACCTAGAACTTGAGTCTCCTGAATCAGAATCCTCTGTTCAGCCTGCTAACCCCATGCAGGCCATTGTGGACTTGCTACACGATGCTGAGCCACTCCACTGGTTCCTTACACCCTGGCTGTACTTTGCTGTGCCTGCTCCAGCACCTGCAAGACCTTTACCTGTGGAAGGCCTATCCCAGGGTGAACCTGAAAGCGGTCCGGAGAGTGTGGATCCCTCTGGCCCCCCTGAGCCAAGGCAGGAGGATTCCTTGCCAGTAAGGAGGTCCACGCGGCCTACCAGGGGGCGCCACCAGTCAGATTAGGGGACTACGTGTGTGGCAGGGGTGTTCCCTCACGGGAAACCTCTGTCTAACTATTTGTTTACCCGGGTACGGACTCTTTTTCCTCTGTGAGCCTCCAGGAACTTTAACAATGTTTTACTGTTGGACTATTGCATTTGACATGAACTATCCTGGCTATACTCCCATTTACGCTGTGCCAGGTCAGCGCCCCTGTTCTATTCTCCATCAAGGGAAGAGAACGACGCCCCTTGTCACCGCACTTCACCTTTGCCAGCGGAACCCCCTGTGTAATTTATGCAGATTGTCTTTATCGTGAAATATACCTGCATTATGTCTTTCCCTTACAGGTGGTGGTATCCAGCTGGGTGGGCCCTGTTGAGTGCGAGGGCGCACTCAGGTTAAAGCAGCGGGGTATGTAGTGTCCCACTCCATGATGGTGGGCACTACAAAAGGGTCACAAGGGTCACGTTGTTCCCCCCACCTGTGGGGAGATTTGTATTTCCTTTTATTGCACACTGAGAAACCCTGTTACTGTGAATGTATTGCTATGTACAGGTCTGCTAAGGATGTCATTCCTGATCTAGGTCAGTAGAGGGAGCTAGGGAGCCCTTGTTTATATATTCAGGCCCAGTCTGGGAAAAGAAGTTGAGTCCAGGCCATGAGCCTGTGAAGTTTAGTCCAGGCCACGAGCCTGTGAAGGTCAGTCCAGACCTGGGTGTCTGAGCAGGACTCTGCTCTGGTAGCAGAGGGAGAACCAGCAGTGCCATCACCAGAAACCAGCTAGAAGCAAAGCTGAGAGGCAGAGGAAGGAAAAGTCAGTGCAAGAGTTACCATAGAAACCAGAGGAGGTACTATAATACTTCCCAAGGATAAAGCCAGCAATAGGGCATACGGGCCTTGGATGTTTTACCAGTCAGGAATCTGTGGAGTTCAGCCTGTACTGTGAGTTCTGATTAACCCTCTGTATACCTTGCCAAGAAATACCGATAGTGGAGTTTCAGCTGCAGCACGCACGGGTGAGCCGCTCTGCGGAACATGTTTTGAGTACTCCACCAACATGGCCAGTGCCGATAACACTGTGATCAGCGTTACTATCCCACTTCTATGTCTCCTTGAAAAAACTTTTTTGGGGCGATGATGGAAGAGGATGTGGCACAGGAGGAAGAGGAGGAGGAAGAGGGATCATTTCAACGGTTATCAGGCCAGTTATTCACAAGTTACTGAGAGGGTGGGTTCCTGCACCAACATAGGCCAGGTACACAATTGTCCAGCCAGGGCATAGTTCTGGAGGATGAGGAGGAGGAGGAACCATATTCACAGCAGGGTGGCATCCAAAGCAGCTCATCACTGCAGCGTGGCTGGGGGGATACGGAGGACACAGACAATACACCTCTAACAGAGGACAGCTTGCCGTTGCCTTTGGGCAGCCTGGCACACATGAGCGACTACATGCTGCAGTGCCTGTCCAGCGACTGCCGAGTTGCCCACATTCTAACCAGTGCTGATTACTGGGTGGCCACCCTCCTGGATCCCCGTTACAAGGACAACGTGCCATCCTTAATTCCCTCACTGGATCGGAAGATGCGCGACTACAAGCGCACACTGGTAAACTTGCTGCTGATGGCATTCCCATCTGACACCGGGGCCTCAGTGGAAGCACAAGGCTAAGGCAGAGGAGGAGAAGGAAGTCGGCAACGCAGCTGGGGCACTACCATCACCTCAGAAGGCAGGGTTAGCATGGCCGAAATGTGGAAAAGCTTTGTCAGCACGCCACAAGAACCAGCACCAGGAAGCAGCATTTCAGCAACATGGTGGAACAGTATGTGTGCACACGCCTACACGTACTGACTGATGGTTCTGCCCCATTCAACTTCTGGGTCTCCAAATTGGGCACATGGCCTGAGCTTGCCCTTTACGCCTTGGAGGTGCTGGCCTGCCCTGCAGCCAGTGTATTGTCTGAACGTGTGTTTAACATGGCAGGGGGCGTTATCACAGACAAGCGCAGCAGCCTGTCCACAGCCGATGTGGACAAGCTCACGTTCATTCAAATAAACCAGGCATGGATCCCACAGGACTTGTCTGTACCTTGTGCAGAATAGACATGTATACCGGCCTCACCCAGCCTTTGTTATACTCTAGCACACTTTCTCTTTGTTTTCTTTTCTATATTTACCAATGTTTTGGGGTCTACCCAAATTTAAAAAACAAAAAACAACAACAGTGTTGTTGACGACTATCTCCTCCAACACCGCTTCCACCTACACTGCCAATTCCAGCGCCTCCCCAACCTCCTACTCCATGTGGACCTCCTCCTCCTAGTTCAAGATTATTATTTTGAATTTTTATGCATTTTATGTTATTTTAAGTCATTTTCCTATCCACATTTGTTTGCAGGGCAATTGTCCAGCTCTTACCCCTATTTTGCTCCCTGTTGCCGCCCTCTAGAACTTTCCGTTACTTTTTTAGAGCCATTTTAGTGCCCCAAAGTTCGGTTCCCTATTGACTTCAATGGGGTTCGGGGTCAAGTTCGGGTCCCGAACTCGAACCTTGCGGCGAAGTTCGGCCTAACCCGGTGAACCTGAACTTCTAGGTGTTCGCTCAACTCTAATTTCTAGTGGTAAATAGTGTTGGGCGTGAATATTCAAATTGCGAATTTTAATCGCGAGTATCGCACCTTCGTGAATTCACGAATATTTGTTTGCTGTGCTCTCTGCTTTGCTGTGTCACATTACATTAGTTAGTTAGTTAGTTAGCTTATATATATGATGCAGATAGTTAGTGGGAGATAGTCAGTGTAGGTTAGATAGTGATATAGTGTAGCTGAGGTTCTGCTGTCCATACATACATGATATATACATAGTGTTGTCACAAGTTCACAACAATACTGAGTGCACCGACCACTAATATGTAGTCAGACCTGCTAAAATGTGAAGTTGCACGCATTGCGCCAAAATATGCGCATCATTAATTGACGATTTGTGCAATCACAAATATATTGGAGCACTCTATCTGCATATAAAGCTATTGTGTCAACCATTTTCTCCAGTCTCAGTAAACTTAGAGCAGTTTGAAAAATGTACCTAGAGTGACCCACGCCTGTATTGCGCACGCATTATGCGAATATTATATTGCTGATTTTCGCAATCAAGAAAATAATAGCGTATTAGCGAATTCGCGAATATATGATGAATATTCTACCAAATATTCGCAAAATATTGCGAATTCGAATATTGCCCCTGCCGCTGATCACTAGTGGTAAATTGCTGCTTTTGTCTCAGACTTAGGACTTTTTTGCTATTTTGTTTTTGTTGATTTTGAATTTACTGACAGAACCCTGCTGTTTAGCTGTTTTATATTAGATAAAAATAAATGCATCCTGTTTTTAATACTTACCTGTTACCACCACAAGTTGTTTTTTCTTTTTATAAATGCGACTTTTTGACAAAAAGTTGCATCTTTATGCCTTAAATGAAACTTTTTACACAAAACACCATTACATAAGCTGGCTTAATCGTCTGGAACAATTTGAATAATTTCTGAAAATAAGAGGATAATAAATGAGGTGTACTATGCACCAATTTGATAGCCCCGCCCACTTTGACATTTATCACTCATTTCTGGCGTGATGCATTCTTAATGGTGAAAATTCTCGGGAATTTTTGTTGTTTTGATTTGGCGCAAATCAAAACAACATTCTTTTTGAGGCATTTTACGCCATAATTCTGGTGCAACATGCTTAGTATATGTCCCCCTGTGTGTTTCTTCAAAGGCCCCTAATACAGTACCTGGAGCTGCAACAACAGGTTTGATGGTGTCTGGATGAATGAGTGATATTAAAGGGATGACTGGTCCCATCCATGTCTTTATATAGTAGGTAAGCTTGCTGACTTGCTTGCTGACTTCCTGCATTCCCTCTTCATTTGGAAAAAACTACAAGTAATGATAAGCATAATGCAAAGTTACACTGCAACAAGAGGCGGAAGTTTGTTAGGACTGAAGCATACGGAAAGCATTAGGAAAGTAACAAACAGAAACTATGTGCAACTTTGTGGCTTCTGTGCAAGAGCTCTGGGCACTGAAAGCGTATTCCCATTTTTTTCTCTAGTATCTTGAAGAACTATACCGCATCTAGGGTTGCCATAAAATGCCACAATTTGTATTTCAAACCAGCACCTGGATGTGAATACTTTTGTAACTGCATATAATTATAAATTTAGTATAGCTCCTGAGTAGAGATGAGCGAACTTTAAAAAAAAGTTTGGCGTTCGGCGTTCGGGTTGTGGTAACTCGCGCATCCCGTTATGGATTCCACTACCGCAGACTATCGCCGCATATGGAATCCATAAGGGGCGGCTTCCACCAACCCGAATTATTGAACAGCCGAAGGACCTGGAGTGACATCACCGTCATGTGATCAGTGCAGGGGGCGTGGCTCAGCACTGGATTTGATCCCGTGCTGAGCCACGCCCCCTGCACTGATCACATGACGGTGACGTCACCCCAGGTCCTTCGGCTGTTCAACAGTTCGGGTTGGTGGAAGCCACTCCTTATGGATTCCATATGCGGTGATAGTCTGCGTAGTGGAATCCATACGAGATGCGCTAGTACTAACCAACGCCAGCTTTTACAAAGTTCGCTCATCTCTACTCCTGAGCTAAAATGTATATGTATATCGCCCCCTGCTGTTTGTTCTATTCCTTATTTCTCTGTCTGCCTTGCTGAGGTGGTCACACATGCTCAGTCCCATCCTTCAACTTTCACCAACTATATCTCCTGTTAGAATTTGTGACACTAAGGGTGCATTCACATGACCGGATTTTGAGCCCGTGTCCGATCTGCATTTTTTGCGGCTTGCACGTGGACCCATTCATTGCATCAGTCTGCAAAAAAATGCTACAGCAAAGGGTATCATCCGTGTGCTTTCTGCATCTGTGTGGCCTAGCCGCAAATTATACATGGGTAAATGTGGACTGTCTTGTGGATGTTCCTTTCTTACTGTAAGTCTGCCTATCAGTGTACTAATCCAAGCAGGTATAAAAAGAACTAAATTGTGACTATACATGACAACAGTGTAGAGAGAATGGAACTGTCTATGACACACCATGGGCCTCATTTATTAAAACTGTTTCTTGTTGCTGACAGCAATCAATCACAGTGCAGATTTTGTTTTTCCAGCGCACTTAGGGAAAAGAAAGACAAGCTGTGATTTGCTGATATGAGCAACTAGGACATTTTTTTCATAAGACACTTTTGTTCCAAAGTAGCCTTCAAAATGGCTCGGTTTGTTACTTCCTGTTCAACCTCACATTGAGAGCAGTTCTGAAGCACAAACTACTGCTTTAACAAGTAAAATATTTTGCAGACCATCAGAAAATATACATTCATTAGCACATGAGTTAGGGTACTTTCACTAGCGTTGAGTGCGGATCCGTCTGTTTATTTACACAGGCGGATCCGCACCTCTAATGCAAACGTTTGTATCCGTTCAGAACGGATCCGTTTGCATTAGGTTTAAAGAAAAATGACAAAGTCCAAAGCGGATCCGTTTTGGATTACATTGAAAGTCAATGGGAGCGGATCCGTTTTCAAATGCACCATATTGTGTCACTGACAACGGATCCGTACCCATTGACTTACATTGTAAAAAAAAACGGATCCGTTAGGCTCCGCCTCTTCAGACGGACACCAAAATGCTGCATGCTGCGTTTTGGTGTCCGCCTCCAAAACGTAATAGAGGCGGAACGGAGCCTAACTGATGCATTCTGAACGGATCCTTATCCATTCAGAATGCATTGGGGCTTAACTGACCCGTTTTGGACCGTTTGTGAGAGCCCTGAAACGGATCTCACAAACGGAATCCAAAACGCTAGTGTGAAAGTACCCTTACATTATTATTTGGGGTGAGATGCAGTATTAGCACATTTACACAAGCACAAATATATAGCAAATATGATCTGCACATTGCCTTCACTAGACGCTCTGGTGTTTTAGAAAGCAATATTAATATAAAGCAGAACTGCAGCTTCAGCAAGATCTGATTGATATTCTTATGCAGAACGGAGCTTGAAAGCAGAAATAGGAGGTATCCAATAATGGCCACCAGTATGGGATTGTTGGGAGAGCCGAAAGGGCTTGGTCAGGGTCATGAATGCTGATCTTAAGCAGCCCATATGCTTAAAGTGTGACTGATGTTTTGGTTTAAAGAGTTTTCTATCGTAGCTGTAACTGAGCATTACTAAGAAGAGTCCGTCATCTGTTTTCAGCATTTTACTGAGCACTAAAGATGTCTGTGTGTAACCAGTCAGATAGACAGGAGACTGTGGCGGTGACAAGAGGCGGCTGGGAGCCTCTGCATGTTACACCCAGGCATCTTCAGCACTTAGTAGAACTGAAGACTGAAGACAGATTCTCCATAGTAACACTGTTACAGCTTTGCTAAGAACACTCTTTACACCCTGTTTTCTAGTAAAAAGTATAATACAAAAATGTTTAACACCACTGTCCTTACACTATATTAAAAATAAACCAAAACGACAGTTACTCTAAGATTTTTATTGGCCACGGCCGCGATATCGTTCATATGGATGATCTCACAAGGCAACACAGGTGACCTAGTAAAAATAAACTGACTTCCTGGGGCTTGAGCAAGGTGAAAAAAATGGTCTGCTGAATTTTCATCCAATCATGCCATACATTTACTTTCAGACAACTGAAATTATTACATTTTCCACCCTGGTCGATCACACTTCCAGCAGACCAAACGATCAGAAACAATGGTCGTTTTAGCCATTTTATTTTATGTCTATAAATTATTTGGTGGGTTCAGGAGCACTCACAAGCTTGTCTTCGATAGACATCTTATTCTCCTTGGACTAGCACACCTAAAGGTTCTTTTTTTGGAAAAATTACGGTAGTGTTGAGCGCGAATATTCGAATAGCGAATTTTTTTAGCATTATCGACACTTCGCAAATTCGCAAATATAGCGCTTTATATTCGCTATTTCAAATATTCTTTTTTTTAAATTTTAAGTTGTTAATCCTTGTTGCTCTCTGGTTGTCTTCCCACTTCCCAAAAGCTGTTCTTACCTGTCCAGAGGATTCTTGGCTCCCTGCCCGCTCCAGTCAATGCCTGTTGCCGCTTCTGATGACTTCCCGTGTGCATGGACAAATTTGACTAAGTTGTAATCGCAATGCGATTAATATAACCTGAATTACTCGCATTGCGAATTCAACTTAGAGCTGGGTTCATAATGGTTGTATTGCTAGAATAGAACAAATATCACGAATTCACGAATGTAGCACTATATTCTCAATCTTCGTTATATCCTAGCAACAACCATTAGGAACCCAGCTCTAAGTTGAATTTGCAATGCGAATATATGTTCACATTGCAAAATCAACTTACAGCTGAATTCCTAATGGTTGTTGCTAGAATATAACGAAGACAGAGAATATAGTGCTACATTCGTGAATTTGTGATATTCGTCATCTTCGTTATATTCTAGCAATACAACCATTAGGAACTTAGCTCTAAGATCAATTCGCAATGCGATTATATGTTCGCTTTGCGAATGAAACTTAAAGCTGAGTTCCTAATGGTTGTTGCTAGAATATAACGAAGATTGAGAATATAGTGCTATATTCGTGAATTCGTGATATTCGTCATCTTCGTTATATTCTAGCAATACAACCACAACATTAGGAACTTGGCTCTAAGATCAATTCGCAATGTGATTATATGTTCGCTTCGCGAATGAAACCTAGAGCTGAGTTCCTAATCGTTGTTGCTAGAATATAACGAAGATTGAGAATATAGTGCTATATTCATGATATTCGTTATCTTCGTCAATTCTAGCAATACAAGTTACAACCATTAGGAACTCAGCTCTAAGTTTAATTCGCAATGCGAATATAAATTCGCGTAACATTCGCAATATATAGTAATAATGACGAATATTCGATTTAGACAAATATATGACGAATATTCAATCGAATATTCGTGAAATGTCGCGAAATCGAATATGGCACCTCCCGCTCATCACTAAATTACGGTAACTATTAACTGAAGGCCTGCATCGCCTATTAAAAAATCCATACTTACCTCTTTCCCTCTGCTCTGGTATTGAGTGCTGAGTCGCTGACTCCCGCTCCTCAATCTTTTGGCCGCAGCTTGTTTACTTCCAGCTGATAGATGGACATGGTTAGCTGCACCACTGCAGCTGATGACTTGGTTCAGTGGTGACATGTCGCTTGGGGACACATCACCACTGAAGCCAGTCATTGGCTGCAGTGGCGCACATGGCTACGTCCATGCCCTAGCTCAGGCATCCTCAAACTGCGGCCCTCCAGCTGTTTCAAAACTGCAACTCCCAGCATGCCCGAACAGCCTACAGGTATCAGCCTACAGCAGGGCATAGTGGGAGTTGTAGTTTTACAACAGCTGGAGGGCCGCAGTTTGAGGATGTCTGCCCTAGCTGGAAGAAATCAAGATGGAGGGATGGGAGTCACCACTCAGGACCAGAGCAGCGTAGAGCAGATACATATGAATCTTTCAATAGGCAAAGCAGGCTAGGGGCCTTCATTTAAAGAGGATCTTTCACTAAGATTTAGGTAGTGAAATACTTACACTACCTTCCTGGGTGGCCCCCGCTAACGTCTAGGCAACTTTTTTTTTCACAATAACCAGCCAACCCCCCGTTCGTGCGCTCCGGTCCCTGTTAGTTTTCACATGCAGGGATTTTTTGTATGAGGTGGGGACTTGTCTTTTGCCAGGGGAGTGGTTTTCCTCTCCCTGCCTGCGAGCCGAGCACTATGATTGGCTGCCACTTCCCAGGCAAAAGACAAGTTTCCGCCTCATACCAGAAATCCCCGCATGTGAACCTGCGAGGACACTCGAGGCACTGCACGACGGTATTTGAGGAAAAAAAGTTGCCTAGACGTCAGCAGGGCCGCCCTGGAAGTTAGTGTAAGTATTTCACTACCTAAATCTTAGTGAAAGGTCCTCTTTAATAGTCAATTATTCGCTTATTATAATTAAGTCTTAATTACACAAATTGTAGGATAACATTAGAATTATAGCTACAGAAAAGACAAATGAAAAGCATAGGATTAGACTCATGATATATAACCTGCCAGCATTAAAAACCAAAATGAGCAATAGGCTCCTGATTCATACATAGTAAATTGAGGGTAAAAAAAGGTGTTCCTCTGATCCAGTAGATTTTCTTTTTTACCGGAAACATACATGAGACCTTGAGAAAGAATTCTATGGTTTGATGGTCTATGGTCCATGCCAGTTTAGAGTTTACATGGATACATCTCTGCCCCAAGTGGCCGCAGATCCCACACCGCGCCAAGAAGGAACATGTCCCATGGTCATGTCTTTAAACTGCGTGCCCGCAAACTGTATAGCTGTCTCATTGAAAACAATAAAAGGAATACTCTACGTGGCCCCCACCAGAATTTTGATGTGGTGTGGCACCAAAATTCAGACAGCCATGTGAATGTCAATGTTGTAACATACAGCAATGACACAAGCAGTCACTCCATTAAATTTATCCAAGTAAATGTATCTTCTGTCCATGACCTATACAAATGCACACACAGCTCTGCAGCACGCGCATTAGGGTACGACCACACGGCCACACTGTGTTTGAGAACAGCAGCAGGCTTTAATTAAACGAATGAAACCGCACTCTTTAGTTGGTCTGTATTTCAATATACACGGAATAAACAATGCGGTATCATTAGTTAAAGTAAAGCCCGCAGTGATCTGTATAGCTGTGCGGTGCTCAAACACTGCTTATGGTAGTATCCTTATACACACGCAGAGCTTTACAGCAAGCACATTATGCACACAGAATTCTGCGGCATGTGGATTATACATACACTCAGTCTCACAGTTATGCAGCAAGTAGTGGCCGGACCGGAGACAAAGCCATAGGGAAGGGCACCCTGACGGGGGGTGGGTTCAGGGAGACCCCCAGTAAGGCAAAAGGTAGCTTCAGGTATGGGTAGGGCTAAATTAGGGATTGTAGGTTAGGGATTGGGGGGGTTTAGGGAGGTAGGTGGGGAATAGAGGGGTTAAATGGGAGCGCAGGAGAAGGGTTAGGTGCCATTTTACGGTTACCTGCAGGAGAAAAGGAAAGGTGCCTAATCGCGGGATGGAGCTTGAGGATGCTATCCAGTGCTTGAGGGAGGCAGCGGCGGTCAGGGGACCCGGCTGGGTCCAGGAGCAGCTGCAGAAGTTGGTAGGGGGGGCGGCTGAGGCTTCCATTCCGCCTCAGCCTCCGGCTATCCGGCCGCGGCGGTCCAGGCCTCCGGCGCGCTTCAGCCCACAGTCCTCTCCCCCCCGGGCTCAACACCGAAGACGGAGCCCTTCAGAGGACCCTCCATTGCGGGGAGCTGGGAAAAGGCCAGCAGCCCGGTCTGCCCGGCGTGGGAGGAATCCGGTCGGCGAAGCCCAGGGGGTGGCCGGGCCCGGTCACCCTCTCATACAGCAGAGGACGGCGTAGGAACGGGACCAGGCGGGCACCTTCCAGCATCCTGGGGATGAAGGTGTCCCCCTGCGAGTTCAGGCTGCCGGGAGCTACTGGGCTGTGCTGGGGGAGTGCAGCAGGCCCCCAACGCCTTTAACCAGTCCACATGCGGCCTGAAGCCCCGCCCTCAGCGACCGTTATGGAGAATCATGCGGACGTGACGTTCCTGGTGTCAGGACAGCCAGGGAACAGCCTATGGAGCAGAGAGGGTCCGAACCTGGCGGAGCAGTGCAGAGACCCGGACGTCTGGACTCAGGACTGGCGGCTGATGGGACCACAGCACCCAGGCAGCCAGGTGAGGCCTCATGGGGACCCTTAACGCAGTTAGTGGCGGCCAGTGGGGGGGGGGGGCCCAACAGAGGATTTAGGCAGGGGGTTAGGGCAGTTGCTGGGGGGGTTAGTGGGATGGGGCGGGGGTAATGCGTCCCCGCTGTCCGTGTGGGGGAGCGCCAGGTGGGTCAGGTTTGGGGCATTGCGGTAGTGTTGGGGGTAAGACTTCGGTGGTGTCCGTGCAAACGCTGGCGAGGGGGGGGAGCGGAGGAGGAGACGGAGCGTTTTGATGATACGGCGAAAGGGGAGGTATATGTCTGTTTTGAGGGCCCGCTGGGGGCGCATTTGAAACAGGAGGTGAAGGATAGGATTTGGAAGGGAGAATATGTTGAGATATTATCCCTGCTTCCCCTGGAAAAATGTAATTCAGATAGGGCGCGGAGGGACAACGGGAAAAGGAGGAGGGGGAAAAGTGAAGATACCGTCAGATACTGTGTACATTTCAAAACTGGCTCCAGGCGTTTGCGATTTTAGCGAGCATGATAGGGAAAAAGGCGCCGGACTGTTGTTCGGCCTTTTTTTGCTATTTGGATGCCATCAGCGAGGCGTATCGGGTTTATGGGGGCATGACATGGCTGCGGTACGATGAGCAGTTCCGGCAGCGAAAAGCGGTGCGGCCGGAGTTGAGATGGGACCATAAGGATATAGCCTTGTGGTTGAAGGTGACGGCGACCGGGAGGACGTGACAGTCCTTTCGGGACGACTCGGGGCAATCCTTTCGGGGGGATTCAGGGAGCGGAGGTGGGTCGGCAAAGGGATTGTGCTTCGCGTTTAACGACGGGAACTTGCAAATTTAAGCACGAGTGCTCCGTTTGCGGGGGGTCCCATGGAGCGGCGCTTTGTATTAAGGGTTCCAGGCAAAGAGGGGGGGGGGATACTAATGCCAAAGGGGGTGACGCCGGTGTGGCTGGAAAAGATGGAGCCTTACCTAGATAGGTACCCGGATAGTGAGGCGGCAGCATTGTTGAGGGAGGGGTTTTCGGGGGGTTTTACAATTCCATTTAATTCGGGGGGGGGGGGGGGGGCGCGGTGTTGGTAAAAAAGAATTTGAGATCGGCGGATGAGCACCCGGATGTACTGGCGGACAAGCTAGATAAGAAAGTGCGGCTAGGGAGGGTGGCGGGTCCGTTTGCTGACCCGCTGTTTGATAATTTGCAGGTGTCACCGCTGGGGGTGGTTCTGAAGAAGGAGGCGAATAAGTTTCGTCTTATTCACCATCTTTCTTTCCCTAGGGGTTCGTCAGTTAATGATGGTATTGACCCGGCCCTGTGTTCCGTGGTCTATACCTCTTTTGATGCGGCGGTGGCATGGGTCAGAAGGTGTGGAGCTGGGGCGCTTTTAGCCAAAACGGATATTGAAGCGGCTTTCCGATTGTTACATCCAGATTGTGTTCATTTGCTGGGTTGTTTTTTGGGGGGGATTTCTTCATGGATAGGTACTTGCCGATGGGTTGCTCATTGTCTTGCACCTACTTTGAAGCGTTCAGCTAGTTTTTAGAGTGGGCGGTGTGGGATGCATCGGGTTGCGACTCAATCATTCACTACTTGAATGATTTCCTGTGTATAGGCCCCCGACTCCAATGTGTGTGTGCGTTATTGTTGCACACGTTGAGAACGCTTTTTGCACAGTTTGGGGTACCTTTGGCGGAGGAAAAAATGGTTAGGCCAGTTACGGAATTGAGTTTTCTGGGGATTGTTATTGATACCCTCAGAATAGAGTGTAGGTTGCCAGTGGACAAGTTGGATGACTTGAGGCTGGCGGTGTCGCGGGCGGCGCGGGTTAAGAAAATACAGTTGCGCGACCTGCAGTCGCTTCTGGGGAAACTCAATTTCGCATGTCGGATAATGCCGATGGGCCGGATTTTTAGCAGGAGATTGGCGGGGGCGACGGCGGGGGTGTTGTCTCCTCGCCATTACATCCGTTTGGGCGCTGAATTGAGAGCGGACATGCGGGTGTGGAGCTCCTTTTTGTAGAGCTACAACGGCTGCTCCCTTTTCATGGGGGAGGTGGTGAATGTATTTGATTGTGAGTTGTTCTCTGATGCAGCTGGGGGGGAGGCTTTGGGGTTTACTGGGGGGCGGTGGTGTGCGGGTCAGTGGCCGGGAAGCTGGGCGGAAAGGGGTTGGTTGCGGAATTTGGCTTTACTGGAGCTTTTCCCCATTGTGGTTGCGGTGGTTTTGCGGATGGAGGCGTTCAGGGATAAGAAGGTGCGGTTCCACTGTGACAATTTGGGGGTTGTTCAGGCGATTAATAATCTATCAGTATCGTCGCCCTTGGTGGTGCGGCTTTTACAGCGGCTGGTGTTGGAATGTTTGTCGCTTAATGCCTGGGTGGTGGCGGTGCACGTGCCAGGGGTTGACAATGGTGTCGCTGACGTTCTCTCTCGTTCACAGTGGGATCGGTTTCAGCAGTTGGCCCTGGAGGCGGACAAGTTTTTGAGCGACTGTCCACGTTGCCTGTGGGACCTTTTGGAGGAATGGTAGTGGGGCTCGTGCAGGCTTCTCTGGCGCCCGGTACGTGGGCAAAGTATATGCATGCATGGGAATTGTGGACGAGGTGGTGTGCTAGGTTAGAGATAGGGGATGAGGATTTGGAAGTTGAGGCGGATGCGAGATTTTACCAAGGCCTTTTTAGTCTCAAGGGCCTTAAAGGGGTGGCGGAGAATGGGGGTGAGTGTGGATAAAAGGAGGCCAGTTTCATTTGAGCTGCTAGTGAAGTTGGGGGTGCAGTTGGGGCAGGTTTATAGTTCGGTTTGGGAAGTAGGGCTGTTTTGGTTGGCCTTTTCTTTAGCATTTTTTGGGGCGTTGCGTTTTGGCGAGTTGGTCTGCCCATCGACGGGGAGACTGGGGGGTTTGCTTCGGGGGGATGTGGAGTTATTTGGGGATCGGATTGAGTTTGTGATTCGCAAGTCAAAAACGGACTGTGGGGATTCGCTCTGGTAGATAGGACCAGCGGGTGCAGTACAGAGGCAACGTTCAAGCTTGTAAATTAAATGTCCGTGTTTTATTCACACAAAAAAAAGAGCATCACAAAAAACAGGTGGCTTGGTGTTTGTTCACACACACAAAAGTCCATAAACGGAAGAGTCACCTTAGCTCCTGGGTGTTAGCAAGTCCATAGACACGCTTTTTCAGGCAGCCTGTTCGCTTTCACAGGGGTCTGAGCCCTCCAGCTTGGCTCCAGCCGCAGGTCCCAAAATACAGCCCTCAGCTCCCAGCACCCAGAGTCCTGAGCTCCCCTGTCAGAGGGAGGTAATCCACACAGCTTAGGCTTTCAGGACAGAGAGCTCCACAGCACTATTAGCAGCTCCAGGACAATCACACACACCTGCTGATGTGGCTGCCTTTTTAAAGCCCGGCAAAGTCCGGCCTGGACCGTGGGGAGTAGGCACCCACCCAACTCTTTGCCTACTCCCAGTAAGAGCCGGCTCGGATTGGCTTTGCAGCCAAACTAACTATCAATGTCAAGCAGCACTAGCTGCTGCTGACACATAAAACCCGGCTCTCACCTCACCGAGGCCAGGAACCTCGGTGACACGTACCTCCCGTCGACAACGGTACCTTGCACCTTACCACAGGACGTAGAATGGAAGGGGAGGAGGGTGGTGTTGTTTGGTGTTCCGGGATGTGCAATGTGTCCAGTGCAGTGTTTGAGGACCTATGAAGCGCTGGGCGAAAAAGTGGCTCGGCCGTTGTTAGTGCATAGGGACGGGTCATTTCTGTCTCGTTTTCAGTTTTCGGCGGTTTTTGCGAAATGTTTAGATTGTTTGGGGCTGGACACGGCGGGGTATTCCAGCCATTCGTTTCGAATTGGTGCGGCAACCGAGGCGGCCAGGTGGGGTTTAGGGGATGAAGCGATAAAATGAATAGGGAGATGGGAATCAGTGAGTTTTAGGTCATATAGCTGTTTGCAGCGCTTGTAGTCCATTAGGAGGGGTTGTGTCTATGACGGTTATTACGTACAGTTGTATTGTTTTTTGTTGTCTTCTCGTTACAGGTGCGGTGCCAGCCCTGGTATGGATCCTGGGGCATTCTTATGTGCGGGCCGTTAGGGCAGCGGTTTGGCCTGACGGTCAGCATCTCGGTTTCCCTAGAGACGAAGCGGTGGTAAGATGGTTGGGGCGCCGAGGTATGGTTTGGGGGGGTGTGATGCCAGAGATCCATCGATTCGTCAGGTTAGACAGGGCTTCGGATGTGTTGGTGCTTCATGTGGGCGGCAATGATTTGGCGTCATGGCCATTGGGGGAATTATTGCCCGACATGAAGTTTGATCTCTTGCAGATTTGGGCGCTGTTTCCTAAGTTGGTAACGGTATGGTCGGATATCGTTCCGCAAATGGTTTGGAGGGGGGCTCGATCGCTGTTGGGGGTGAATAGGGCGAGAGTTAAGTTGAACCGGGCGATGGGTCGCTTTATGGCGAGGAATGGAGCTGTGGCTGTGCAGCACAGGGAGCTTGAAAAGGACGAGCGGGGTTTTTGGCGTTCCGATGGGGTGCATTTGAATGCCCTAGGCTTGGATATGTGGAGTTTGGCGCTGCAGTAAGGCATAGAGACAGCCCTGGGTGTGTGGAGGGATGCCCAGACTTGAGGTGTCAAGTCTGGCCATTGGTGGCGGGGGGAGGTCCTTGAAGTCGGTTATATTTGTTGAGGAGGATTATGGGAAGGCCCTGCGGTTGGGGCTGGACTCCCTGTGGTGCGGAAATTAAACGGAGCCATTCAGGGGGTGCCTCCGAGCTGGCGGGCAACGGCTGGAGGCAAGATGGCGTCCTGATGAGGCAATTCAGTGGTTTTGGGGCTTAAAGGACCTCCCCTTGCTGGGAGGTCTTAATATATCGGTTATACAGGTATTTATTGTTATGGACATATTGTTATATATATATATATATATATATATATATGTATATTTATGGTTATATATGGATGGTTATTTATACATTTTTATGTTTGTACGTTAATAAACGGCTGCTGTGGCCGATTCATTCCAGCCGGTGTCTGAGTCTTCATTCAAAAGGGGGAATGGGGAGGTGGGTGACGCAGGGTGGAAGGGAGTCGGTGAGAGTGGGTAAAAAAGGAAAAAGGGGAAGGATCAAGGTTGGTGAGGTGGTAAGTATTTAAGGTGGGGGTCGGACGACGGGTAACCCATACCCCTGTCAAGTAGTGGCCAGACCGGAGGCAAAGCCATAGGGGAGGGCACCATGACGGGGGGTGGGTTCAGGGAGATCCCCAGTAAGGCGATAGGTAGCTTCAGGTATGGGTGGGGCTAAATTAGGGACTGTAGGTTAGGGATTGGGGGGTTTAGGGAGGTAGGTGGGGAATAGAGGGGTTAAATGGAAGTGTAGGAGAAGGGTTAGGCGCCATTTTTAGGTTACCTGCAGGAGAAAAGGCCCGCCCACCCTCCCGTTTATCGTGGGGGGGGTGGGGGGTGGGAATGGGGGTTTGGGGGGGACGAGTATGGATGTGGCATGGGTTAGTGGAAGAGGGGTAGTCACGGCAGCCGGTGCGGGGGGAGGTCCTTGAAGTCGGTTATATTTGTTGAGGAGGATTATGGGAGGGCCCTGCAGTTGGGGCTGGACTCCCTGTGGTGTGGAAATTAAACGGGGCCATTCAGGGGGTGCCTCCGAGCTGGCGGGCAACGGCTGGAGGCAAGATGGCGTCCTGATGAGGCAATTCGGTGGTTTTGGGGCTTCAAGGACATCCCCTTGCTGGGAGGTCTTAATAAATCGGTTATACAGTTATTTATTGTTATGGACATATTGTTATATATATATTTATTTATGGTTATATATGGATGGTTATTTATACATTTTTATGTTTGTACGTTAATAAATGGCTGCTGTAGCTGATTCATTCCATCCGGTGTCTGAGTCTTCATTCAAAAGGGGGAATGGAGAGGTGGGTGACGCAGGGTGGAAGGGAGTCGGTGAGAGTGGGTAAAAAAGGAAAAAGGGGAAGGATCAAGGTTGGTGAGGTGGTAAGTATTTAAGGTGGGGGTCGGACGACGGGTAACCCATACCCCTGTCATGTACATTATACACACGCACAGCCGTGCAGCACTCACATTATATTCACACACACAGCTATGCAACACACACACCCATGGGCGTAGCTAATGGCCTATGGGCCCTGGTGCAAGAGTTCAGCTTGGGCCCCCTTCCCTCAGTGCTTTGTGTGTCTTCTTATGCGGCACAAGGGTCTTTGGGCCCCCTCAGGCTCCTGGGCCCGGTAGCGACTGCTACCTCTGCACCCCCTATAGCTAAGCCCATGCACACACATTATACATACAGAGCTCTGCAGCATGCACGTTTTACACACACACACAGCTCTGTGGCATACACAATAGGGTAAACCAGGGGTGCACAACCTTTTTTTTTCTGGGGGCCGCATTGTCACATCGCACTATTTCAAGGGGCCGCAAAAAAAAAGGTTAATCAGCGCTTGTTTGCATCAGCCTATTACACAAGCTAATGCAAAGTGACTGGGAAGGAATGATCACAACCACAGTCATTCCTTCCTCATTCACTTCTATCGATTATCGGTAGCACATTCCTGATTACACGGTGAGATGTGCTGACGATAATTGTACATCTTTCTTCCTGATAAAATATGCAAAGCAGCCGACAAACGAGTGATTCCTTGTTTATCAGCTGATCAGCGGCACGATTATACCGACTAGATATAAGATATAAGAGCTTCTATGAACACTTGTTCCCAGTAATTGTCCTTAATATTGTGCCGTGTAACAGGGGCTTAGAGATTTCCTGGTAAAAAATTATTTTTAACACGTTCTTGCAGCATGGGCCTGAAACAGAAGATTCATACTTTCATGCTCCCTGTCGCTCCCTCTGCTTCCATCTTCCAGTCCTGGTGCTGTTTACATCCGGTTGGATATGGGCATAGTCCCTTACACCTCTCCAGCCAATGACTGGCTTTAGGGGTGATGTGGCCACAAGCAGCGTGTCACCGCTAAAGTCAGTCATTTGCTGGAGAGGTGCTCCAGGACCGGAAGATGGAGATAGCGAGGTCAGCTCGGAGCAGGAAAGGAGGAATCTTCTGTGTCAGGGACCATGCTGCAGGAACTGGTTAAAATCATTTTAACTAGGAAACTCCGTCAAGTGGTGATGTTTCCTTCCTGCCTCCTATTCACAAATGAGAGCTTCACTTCACTGCAGAGGACGGCGTTCACTGTTTATTACAACCTTCTGAACCCCCAAATATACTGTAGGTGTCCTGCATTAACCAGTAAGCATTTTTCCTGAAGGCACACGCCCATTGTTTAAGTCCACATCTGAGCCACATTTTTTTGCAGGTCGGATGTGGACCCATTCACTTCAACGGGGCCGCAAAAGATGCAGACAGCACGCCATGTGCTATCTGCATCCGTTACTCCGTTCTGCAAAATGCAGAACACACATCGCTGGTTTCCTGCGGCGCTAAAGAAAAGGTACGGTCGTGTGCATGAGGTCTTACTAAACAGGAAAGCACTTATTGGTTAACCCTTTAATGACCAGGCCTGAAAAGGCCTTAATGACCAGTCACTTTTTTGTGATTTAACACACGTGGTTCAAACACTTTGAACTTTTTTTTTTTTGGACTACCAAAATAACTTTTGCAGCTCTTTATAACATAACACAGGGCTTTTTAATATATATTTTTAGTTTTATTAGGGGGAAACTGTACCATTTTTTTTTTATGTCTTTTTTATTCAAACTATAGCTCATTATTTAAATATGCAAATTATTATAATTAGTTCCCTATATGTGTTGGATCGTTTTATTATTAAAAATGTATAGTTTCACATGAATGGGGTGATAATTGTAATGTAATGTCTTTTTATTTTGCACATTTTCCTTTTTTTCCCTTTTATTTATATTTTATTTATTTTTTATTTTTTTATCATCACTTTATTATTTATTTTTAAAATATATTTTTGCCACATAATATGACAGTGAACAATTTTATTTTCCACTTTCTCCTTTTGAACTGAACGATCACTTGTCGTCCTCTCCTGCCTATACTGATCACACAGATTGGTGTCGGACAGGGACAGCGAGAAGTGTACGGACTCACAGATCTCCGATCATGCATTGGGCAAAGCGCTGTAGGAGGCTCTGCCGGATCATTAAGGAAGCATTTAGAGGTGTCTGGCACTGATGGACCATCCTGACTGTGGACAAAAAGATTCAGACACTTTTTAGCAAAAATTTTTCTGGCTAAAAAATGCGACTTATAGTCAGAAGAATACAGCATGTTTGCTTTCACAATCCTTTAGTTTGTTGAGATATCTTTATTTTTTTGAGCTTACCATTCCTAGGTGTCCAAGAATCCAGCTGCGCCTTGGAGGCTCTGGAAAACAGCGTAGTCTTTTGGCATTTGCAGAATATTCCTGAATGAACAGCATAATCTTTAGGAGAGCACGAGCAATGATGCCAACAAAGAGCAGAAGTAAAGCAGTGACTGCATAGGTCCTGAAGGGTGTGCGCTCTAAATTGAGCACGTCCAGCAGATGATCCACTATGGGCAGCATGCTGAGCTAAAAAAAAAAAAAAGACACAACAGTAATTAGTAGATAAAAAAGCCTTTTGTGCTTTAGAAATAACAACTAATACTGTACATATTGGGGGTCATTTACTAAAGACGGGTGTTTCACATGCTAGTAAAACTCACGCTGGATGAAGATCTGACTAATTTATCAAGAGGAGCACCTCTCTTAATAAATTTGTCATATCTTTTGCTGTCCATGTGCCAGAACTGAAACCTACTATAATCAGGAGCTCGAGCTTTCTGAAACATACATGTTGTTAAATAAATTGGGTCAAGGAGCTCCTCCTGCTGGAAAACTGGCATACAGTTGTAATAAACAGGGGCGCACTGCCAATGAGGAAATGTGAGACGACTGCCTCAGGAGGTACAACCTAGAGAAAAGTGGGGGTGGCGACAGGGCCATGAGCAATGAGTGCTTCCATTGAGGCAGTGCTCATCTCTTGATATTCAACTGTATCGCTTTGCTTAGGCAGCATACCATTGGGCATTTATAAGGGGGTCATTATTATAACTAGGGAGAGCACTATGGGGACATAGGTTCTACTGGGGACACTAAAAAGGGGCATTTTTTGTACTGCCACACATAATAAGGGGGCATTTTTGTACTGGCACACATGATGGGGCATTTCTGTACTGGCACACATAATGGGGCATTTTTGTACTGGCACACAAAATTTTTATACTGGCACACATGATGGGGTATTTTTGTACTGGCACCCATAATGGGGCTTTTTTGTACTGGCACTCATAAGGAGGTATATGAGAACATGATTACTAGAATGGGCACTATGGGGGCAGTATTACTTTTAGGGCACAATGGGGGGTATTATTACTATTGGGGGCACTGTTAACACTAAGGGCACTCTGGCAGAGAATTATTACTGTTGATGGGACTTGGCAGCAATATTACTGTGGGGACAGCTTGGCACATTATCAGCTTAGCACAATTATTTTTAGGGGCACTATGTTTACCACACTATTAGTGACATGCTGGGTGCAGTTATCTTTGAGGGCACTGTGTGTCAAAAACTATTGAAGGGGGCACTATCTGTGTAATACTAGTATTTGTAGTGGTATTTTCTGTTTCTGCCATATGATATTGGGGAGCACAGTGGGAACAATATTGGAGGTGGCAGGATGGGGTGTTCAGAAGGTGGGGAGGATGATGGAAAAGTAGGAAACTAAGAAGTCTGTGTGTCAAACTCTACAGAGACAAGAAATGGCTGAAAGAAATCATCATAGCGGTATAGTATGAATGGAAAAGATAAAGAAAGAGAACGTCTACATCAGAGGAGACATCAATGGATGAAAGAGTTATACAGTACTGTATTATCCTGTATGTTTTGTAGCGCTGTATGTAATGTATGTCTTTAACAGTAGGGTTAGATGAAAGGGGTTAGGTTAAGAATTTGGCATGGGGGGCCGTCATTTCAATTTTTGCCTCAGGCAGCAGAAAGGCTAGGTGCACCCCTGGTCATAACCTCAATTTGTGTATCTATCGACCCATTTATACTGTGTAAATATATGGTTATACACTCAATTCAGATTTAATTAGTGAAAAAGGTTTAAACATTTAGACATACACAAATGGCTGCATGGGCACAACATACATTAAAAGGAACCTAAACCTTTGTTAAAACCATGATTGTGCAGCAGCGGTTCTCAAAGCACTTTCCACTATTGGTTTTCATCAGCTCAGTTTGGCGTTTCCAGCATATGGAGCACGGATCCACAGAAAATATATGGGATCTGTGTTCACATGCTGCAGGAACCAAGTAGAACAGATGAAACCCAATAGTGCAGAGTGCTCTGAGAAATGTTGCTGCAAGATTGTGGTATCACCAAAGATTTAGGTCCCCTATAACGAGCTCCTCCCATCAAAAAGTCAGAACTCTGCAAAGATTCTCCTTTTGATCTGTGAAGAAGACCTATAGGAGAACATATATATTATATAAAATGTGCTTTTGCCAAAACTGATGGATCCGGTTTTAAGCAAAAATATGGACAAAAATAAAGACAAGATCAAAGGAAGGACTGTGTTTGTTCGATCTCTCCAAACAATTTTACACTGACAGGTGTACAACTGGGGACACAAATTTTTATTTTGAAGCCAAAAATATTTATGGTGTTACACTCATTGACAAAGAAATAATGCACCAAGAAGGAGTTTTTAGAATCGAATGAAACGTCCGATTTCTGAATGTAATGATGATATATGTAAGTGATTACAATATTAGTGAATACGTTTATTGGGGGAAAACTGTACAATTGACAGCAGGCTCTAGTACACTGTAGGATTGTTGCAAGCCTACAGTACATACAAGATGACATATGGGTGGGTATGGACGTATTAAGGTTCCATATGGTATCTTGCCGCACATTTACCCACAGATATTTTAGCTGGATCTGTAGATCCTACACATTCATAGGTTGCACAAGCTGCGTCACAGCTAGTCCCATAAATGCTCAATTGGCGATAAATCTAGTAACCGAGTAGGCCAAGGAAGTGTTGCAATATGGAGGAGACATTTCTGGAAACCCCTTGCTGTGGGGCGAGCATTATCCTGCTGAAAAATGCCAGTTATAAGCTCTGCCATGAGAGGCAACACACATGGTTGCCGGATGTCCTGCACATATCGCTGAGCTGTTAGTGTCCCTCGTATCACTACTAGGGGTGACTGACTGTCCAACTGTCCCTAGATCATTCCACCAGCAGTTGGGGCACACTGTTACTGCACAGCAAAGGCAGGAGTGAACTCTCACCACAAAACTCCATACACAAAACCAAACACAGGATCCCAAACAGAACCTGTATACATTGTTAAAGATGATATGGTTCCTGTCTGTGGCAAGTTTATAATTCACAAAATCACAAAGGCTATGGTGGCATGCTTTCAATGGCAGAACACAAAAGGGGCAACGTGATTTTCTATAGATAAGCACCTAGAAATGGCCCAGGGAGACACAACAATGTGTAATTAAGGTACAACCTTTGTCTGGATGGTGGACAGCGAAATTGTGGGAGCAGCTTGTTCTTGTGAGCAGATCAAACGATCCTCTCCAATGGTGGTCTGTCTAGGCCATTCGGAGCCTGTTCGCTGAGTGTGTACCCTCAGGTAACCACTACTCCCAATACAGCCTAACAGCTACGTCAGAACAGCCTAGACAGTGGGCATTTCATCAAAACTTCCTACTTCTCTCAGTCCAATAATGTGCCACCTCTTAAAGTCTGTCAACTAGGCAAATCGTAAAGGCATGTCTAGCAGTCAACAATCTCTCACCAAGAGGTACACTACCTCAATATAGCCTCTGAGAGCTTTTTTTAGTGCAAAGGGGCGAGCACTTTTAGGGTGCCTTCACATGCGACAAATTTTGTGGTAGAAAATTCTGCGACTGAAAATCAGTTTCTTTCACCTTAATGGAGCTTGCAGAAATCCATGTGCTTGCTGCCCCATTCAAATGAATGGAGCTGATTTTTAGTAGCAGAATTATCTGCCACAAAATCTGCCGCATGTGAAGGCGCCTTTATGCCCTCTTGTGACAAAACTCTTGTGTCTAATGAGATCACACCTGTAATCATTTACATATCTACCTGAGACATAACTGCATGCCCAGCTTTGCAATAATCGGACATTTCTATCTGGGTATATTATATAACACAACCTAAACTGTTTTACAGACAGCCTTTCCAACTTGCAAAAACTGCTCAAGGCTTCAATACTGTTTCTAAAACTATTTACTCCTACAGATGATGGTTACGCAAAATGCTAATGAAATTCTAGTTATTCTTCCTCTTTCTGGTTAAAAATTACAAAACAAACTGTCTAACATGAAACACCTACCCAGCCACAAAAAATCATTGCTAAATGTAAAAGTGGTGTGCGCAGAGGTTCGTTGTACCTATGTATGATACTGGCTATGAAAAGTACAACAAAAAATCATAGAGCAATTATATTATTTAAGAAAGGCATGAGAAGGGGTTTTTGATGGGAAACTCCATAAAGATGTCCTCCCACTAAAGCATGATAACATTTGTAATATACTCTCCTTACAATTCTTCACACTGGCCTATATGGATCTTATCTGCTGTATGTTATGACCCTTTAACACAATGAAGTAACATCACATAACAACGGCAGCCAGTAGATGCCGGCCATGTCATCTTTTTTTGTGTTGACGTCAATCATTTGGTGACATCATTATGGACACTACTTCATCATGTTCTCACCGTACCATGGAGCAAAAACTAGGAACAATACCAGCCAGGGGGGAAATGGGGGAAAAGATGGAGAATTTGAAAAGTAAATAGCATACAATTATGATTTATGTATATTTATGGTTACATGCAAAAACAAAAAAAAATAATTCAGCATATCCTATAAAATAAATGCACGGGTGTGAGTGAAAATTCAAAATCATGAACTAATGCTATGTTCACCATATAAATGAATATGAGGTACTTAGCAAATGTATTTTGATCAAAATCAATTGTTTCCATCCACCAGGTGACCTCTTTAGATGGGACCTTACACTATAATGAAACCTTTCCTTGTGCTAACATGCCTCAAATTAATTCAGAGAGAGCAGGATACAGCTATATACTGCACTGATTAAAAACAGCCTTTTGGAAAGACAGGTTGTTAAGAGGGCAAGACCAAAATGGAGACAGCCACATGTTCACATGAACAATGTAAAAACAAAAAAGGGAAGTTAATCAGCAAATCCTATAAAACAAAACTAATGTGCAGATGGATGGGCGCCGCTGTGGCTGATAATACAAAAGCAAACACAGTATTGGCCATTGGGCACAAGACCATGTTTAGGGTTCTTTCACACTAGCATTTTTGCTGGATCCGGCAGGGTCCATCAAAAATTCTTCCGTTACTGATAATACAACCATCTACATCCATTTTGAACGGATCTGGTTGTATTATCTTTAACATTGCCAAGACGGATCAGTCATGAACTCCATTGAAAGTCAATGGGGGAACCGATCCGTTTTCTATTGTGGCAGAGAAAACGGATCCGTCCCCATTGACTTACATTAGGGTAATGCCGGATCCGTCTTGCTCCTCGTCCGCTTTCCAGGACGGAAAGAAAAATATGACACGTTGCGGTTTCCTCTCTGGTCTAGGAATGCAACTAAAAGTAACGAAATGCATTTTGGAGAATTCCATTCTGTTCAGTTCAGTTTTGACCCCACTGACAATGAATGGGGACAAAACTGAAGCATTTTTTTTTCCGGTATTGAGCCCCTATGATGGATCTCAATACCAGAAGACAAAAACGCTAATGTGAAAGTAGCCTTACTTGGGAAGACGATCTATCAGATTGTAGGCAAGGAAGCATTCCTTCCCAACAATCTGCTGATTCCTAGCGGAGGAGACTGATGCATTTAAATGCAGCAATCTCCTCCAGAGTATGGGGAGGAGTGATCACTAATCTTCCCCATACTGTCTCGTTGTTTCCCGGAAGCAGATCACATTTTCACAGCACGATCTGCCACTGGGAAACAATGATCTTTTGTGGTTCACAAAAGATCCAATTACCCGTTGAGTGAGCGTTTCGCTCATTCATCCGGTAATCGGAGGTGCATTTACACCGCCAGATCATCGCTAACGAGCGTTACTAGTAATGCTTGTTAGCAATAATCTGTTCAATTGTCGGACCCAGTAAAGAGAGGGCCCTTTAGTAAAGTTAGAAACAGAACAGAGCCCGAGGAAGACAAGGTCAAATAGGTTACTATCTTTATGTATCTTCATTCAGCAGGACCTGCGCTGATGTCACCACGCTCACCACGTGGTTAGCGCGATGATGTCAGCGCAGGTCCTTTTGCATGTCCTGAAAGAAGAAGAAAGAAGATGATACTGGCTGCGCGATCAAGTGGATGAGGTGAGTTTTTTTTTTCTTTTTTAACTCCTCAATGGACATTTTAGTTAACATTCTGTATTAAGAATGCTATTATTTTCCCTTATAACCATGTTAGAAGTGAAAATAATAAAATCAACAGAACACCTAACCTCAACCCAAACTTCAGTGAAGAAGTCCGGGTTCGGGTCTTGGTACCATATTCAGTTTTTATCACATGTGTACAAAACGCATTGCACTAGCATGGAAAAAACTGAAAAACGGAACGCAATTGCAGACAAAACTGAAGTTGCGTGCCTACTCGGGCGGGTTTCCTGCAATGTACCCACATCGCATCCGGCCCTCACCCGTGACGCTTGTGTGAAAGAGGCCTTAGAAAAACTAGATGAGAATGCGCTAGTGTGGGTGTAGGATAACTTGTACTTTAGGTATTGTGCAGCTTTCAGAATCAGATAACAGACATACAACTCCTTAACCTTTCTACTACAAACTATAAAAGCGTTATCGATGACAGTAATCTAGATCTTGCTATTGCTAACCTTGTGTTTTTATTGCACTCTAACGTTTAATGCAGTAACAGTAGATTGGCTGCCTCAGTTTTACCTTAAGGGCTCACATATTTTATATCACTTTTAAAAAAAAATTATTATCATTTACTCCAGGATACAGGTCTCATGCCTGTGTGTAGGGTAGCTTTATACTCATCAGATCACTGAGCTATTACCATATTGCAAAAAGACATGGCAACAGCCACAGGTATGAACATGTTTTTAATTTTTTCCCCACATATTTACCTTCAATGTAGTATTTGTCACTTGAAAAGCCCACATGTGCAGTACATACAGGTTGCCTTTGCAGTTTAGTAATGTTAAAGCAATTTTCCGCATCATAAGTACGAAGTATGAATATACCCAGTGCAGCATATCTTCACATCTCATTATATCCTACTGGGGCAGATTCATTCGAATACAGAATATGACTGCACCCAGAGCCCTTGAAGAAGCCATGAGGTGAAAGTGGTCGGGCAGGCATCTTGCTATGTTTTAATGAAGGCCTATTTTAATCTTTTATTCTGTAAGTAGAAAATAAAAGCAGCATTTATTGCACCCCACTTAGCTCTACCTATGGTGTTCGTTTTCCCCTGTTTCCTGGAGTTTCTGTCTACAGTATATATGAAGATATATAAAGAAACAGCACACTACAGGATTTCCATCAACGAGTGGAGCATAGCCCTTACCTGTGGGCAAGACATGCAACGGAAGGAGAACTGGATCAGCTTTAGCCTAATCTGCTACTGCGATAAAGAATCATTGGGTTAAGAGGAGTTTACGGACCTGGAGGATAGTGAGACCATAACGCATAATAGACACTACCTGTTTAAGTCACTCCAAGTCCTTCTATTTGATTGAATAACGGATTTAGCTGAAATCTCAGATCCATAGATATATTGGATTGGTGTTGCTTAGCTGAACTACGTTATAAGCAGCACATACAATACATGCAATCAATCTGAATAGATGCCGTTAGACATTAGTCTGAATCAAAAAAAGCATACCGAATATAAATATTTCATTTTCAGATTTCTTTATTTCAGAGTATAAATTTTACCAAAGTTAGCAGAAGCCCAAAAAAATCAATGTTCCCCTCACAGGAGTCATTCCACATAGAGGACTCCATGGAAATAAAGGCCAACACCTCTCTGAAGCATGTGTACTCTGCATCTTACTCTGTGAGAGCTCCTTAGCTAGGGTTCCTGTGGCCATAACCCACAGCTCACTAAGGACCTGCAGGGTGGAGTCCCTAGGAAGAAGAGACAAGATTCTTTGTAGCCGTTCAAATATGACATTGGCAGTTGACTTTCTGCTTGGAGGCTCCTTTAGATTACCTGAGATTGAGTTAAATAATTTTGTAGTTGTCAACTACAGCAAGAAAGGTACTATGGCTAATGAAATGGATGGGAAATATACCCTCTAGAAATCACTTTTTTTCTTTTTGCTTTTCCAGCCTGGAAGTTTGTTTGGTCTACCATTAGTGGTAGCATTCCCTCAACCTCGCAAGAAGCCTAGGTTTAGGCCATTACAGAAGGTTATCTAAGACCAGTCGTGGCAATAGTCAACCTGAGGGACGTCACCACTTCGAACCCAGAGATGAATCCTTTACTTCTTTCAAGAAAAAGCCCTTTTCAAGGGGCCCAAGGACTCTAGTCTCTGATGCCAGGCCCCTTCTGCCCAGAGAGGGGGCCAGTCAGATTCTGTGATTTTATCATTTGTTTAACATGCTCCCAGATGTCTTCTTCACCATGCGAGGAAGTCTTAGGATTCAGTCTTTGATTCAAGAATTTGTCCTCAAAGCGTCATTGGAACTAGTCCTTTAACATCAATGAGATTGGAGGTGGGGTCTACTCCAAGGTGTTTGCTGTACCCAAAAAGATAAGATAATTTATTTTTTTATTAAAAAAAGCTGAGTTTCTGGCATCTTGTGATAGATGTCACAGGTCTGAATGGGTTTATGAGTAAGATATCACATCTGTTTTAGCTACAATAGATGTGAAGGAAATTTATTTCCATATCCCAGTTTTGAAATCTCATGGGTCCTTCCTCAGAAAGGCAATTTATTTTAGAAGAGTGGCTCAACATTTCTATTTCTCATGCCTACCCTTCATTCTCTCATCAGCTCATTGGGTGTTCATGAGAATCATGAAGGTTTCCATCACATTTGGGGCAGCCCTCAGACTTCAAGTGGTTTCAATAATGCCATATTTAGATGTCTGGCTGATCAAGGCTTCTTCAGAAGAGCCTGCATCTCACCATGTGGAGCTAACAATTTGGATGTTACAGTAACATATCTTCCTAATCAACCATATGAAGTCACACCTAGAGCTTAACAGGACTTGCCAGTACCTGGGGTTTGTAAGGTATGACACTTTGAAAAGTCAGTCCGGATTACCGTATTTTCCGGCGTATAAGACGACTTGGCGTATAAGACGACCCCCAACTTTTCCATTTAAAATATAGGGCTATACTCACCGTATAAGACTACCCCTCTTCCAAGCTCCTCCTGCTTCCCCCTGCCTTCCCTCAGAATCGCCATTGCAACCCAGTATACAACAACCAGCCAATCACAGCAAGCGATGTACTATACCTGTATTTTCTGTGCACTCTTCATGCAAAGCCTGCTTGGATTGGCTGTGTCAGCTCTCCCTGCCTGCCCAACCCTCCCTGTCTCCAACACGATCTTCTCCAATCCAGGGAACTGACCATGGCAGCCAGGGCTTCAGTAGCGTCCTGGCTGCCATGGTAACTGATCGGAGCCCAGCAATAAAAAATATACTGTACTACTGTTAACCCCCACCTGTGATGCGTCCCTTACCCGGCATGGATGCCTGCCGGTAAGAGCAGCCATCGCTCCACGTTTCCCCCGCGATCTTCCCCCAGAACCCAGCTGACCTTAAGTCACGTCCAGCGGCGCAGCTCCTTAAGTGGTTAATCAGTTCTCATTACTAATGACCGCAAAAGTCACAAAACCGCGCGACCATTAACAATGAAGATCAACTAAACAATGTGGTCCTAATTAGTTATTTAAGGCCTACTTCGGCTCGTATGGCTGCATGATTCTTATAAATGCAGGTGGTTGTACCCTGAACCATATTGATAATCCTGGCACAATTTTTTACAATTTTTACATAAATTCAGCCATTGTCAGACTGGGATGCCTAGGGCCCACTAGTAAAATACATTCTGGGGGCCCATTGTACAGCTGCATGCAAAAATTACCTGACCCCCATTTGCAAATCCCTAGAACACATATGGGATCATTTATCAAACGGTTGTAGAACTAGCTTAGTTGCCCATACAACCAATCAGATTCCACCTTTCACTTTTCACAGCTCCTTTGGAAAATGAAAGGTGGAATATGATTGGTTAGTATAGGCACCTAAGCCAGTTCTACTTTACACCAGTTTGATAAATGACCCCAGAATTTTTTTGATAGTAGCCGCTGCCTATGTTGTGCCTCAGACTGTTCTGTCCTGGAGACCCTTTCAGTATTCTGCTAACTGGCTTCTGCCTTGGACAGGGGCCCTCTTGGCGATGTAAACCTGAGGCAACCAGCAGCAAAACCCTGCATGATCATTAATGATGAGGGGCCCTGCATGAGGTGAGTTCCTAGGAAAGAGGATACTGGCTGGTTTGCTTCTGTACTTAGAATTCAGCCTCCTGATGATTCTCTAATATTTAGTGTTAGGCGCAAATATTGGAATCGTGAATATTTATCACGAATATCGGCACTTCGAGAATTTGCGAATATTTAGAATATAGTGCCCTAAATTCGTATTCGAGAATTACCGTGATTTTTTTCAATCTGAAGACATGATCCCTCCCTGCTTCTTACTTGTGGACCAATGAGAAGGCTGCAATGTCTTTGTCTGAGCTTAGCAACATCGCTAGCAACCTGTGTCACATTACATTAGATAGTTAGTTTATATATATATATATATATATATATATATATATTGTGGGGAGTCGCTCTGGTAGACAGCGGTGCGGGTGCAGTTTAGAGGCAAAACAAGGAGTCCAGATTGTGCATCAAACAGTGTTTTATTCACACTTGCACACCAGAAATGAAAACAGTCTCTTGGTGACAGTTCATACACAACAGAAATCATGTGGAAAAACCAAAAACCGGCCAACACACGGTCCAGTCACCTTGGGTGGTTTAGGTGCGGGTTCACACCTAGCAGTCGGCTCAGCCGCAGGCGATTCCACCTTCAGGTCGCAGGGCAACACCACCTTGCTGAGCTCCTTCCTCCAGGACAGAGAATTCCTCAGCCCTGTTTGCAGGCTCCAGGATAATCACACACACCCAGACACAGCTGCTGGCTGCGTTTTATACCCAGCCCCAAAACATGGACTGGACCGTGGGGAGCAGCCACCCACCCTACTCTTTAGCTGCTCCCAGTAAGAGCCGGCCCGGATCGGCTTTGCAGCCATGCTATTTAACATAGCAGCACTAGCTGCTGCAGACCAAAAACCCGGCTCTTACCTCACCGAGGCCAGCAACCTCGGTGACACGTACCTGCTATCAACTACAACACCTTGCACCCTCTTACACACCCCTTTGTTCAACCTTGAGGGGTGAACACACGTGAGGCAGTGGGCGCGAGACAGGGCATCTGCATTGCCCTGCAAGCGGCCTGCCCTGTGTTCCACGAAGAATTTGAAATTCTGAAGAGATAGGAACCACCTGGTGACCCGAGCATTCCTCTCCTTGGCCTGACTCATCCATTTGAGGGGAATGGTCGGTCACTAGACGGAACCTCCTCCTAACAAGTAGTAGCGGAGAGATTCGAGTGCCCACTTGATAGCCAGGCACTCCCTCTCCCACTATACTATATCTGGACTCGGCGGGATTGAGCTTACGGCTCAGGAAGACAACGGGATGTTCTTCCCCGTTGACCTCCTGAGACAGTACCGCACCGAGGCCTACCTCCAGGCGTCGGTCTGTACGACAAACTCCTTGTTGAAGTCGGGTGTCACCAAAACCGGGGACCCACACAGGGCCGACTTCAACGCGGCGAAAGCCTCCTCCGCCTTCTCACTCCAGCTAACCCTCCCAGACTTTCGCCCCTTCAAGAGGTCTGTCAACGGCGCTGCTATTGTGGCAAAGTGGGGCACAAACCTCATGTAGTAACCTACAATCCCCAGGAACGACTTTACCTGCCTGGTGGTGACCGGTCGGGGCCAGTTACGAATGGCCTCTACCTTGGTTACCTGAGGTTTGATGACTCCCGCCCAATTACATATCCCAGATATTTTGTCTCCTCTAACCCTATGGAGCACTTCTTTGGGTTAGCGGTCAGTCCGACTTTCCTCAGGGCATCCACTACCGCCTGCACCTTGGGTAAATGGCTTTCCCAGTCGGTGCTGTGGATGACTACATCATCTAAGTAGGCCGAGGCGTACCGACGATGTGGTCGCAGCACTATGTCCATTAACCTTTGGAAAGTGGCGGGGCGCCATGCAGGCCAAGGGTAACACCTTGTAGTGATACAGGCCCTGCGGGTAACAAATGCGGTTTTTCCTTAGCCGACTCCGTTAAGGGTACCTGCCAGTACCCTTTAGTGAGGTCCAGCACAGAAAAATAACGGGCTTGTCCTAAACTTTCAACCAGCTCGTCTACTCGGGGCATGGGATGCGCGTCAAACTTGGATACTTCATTTAACTTGCGAAAGTCGTTGCAGAACCGCAACGTCCCATCCGGCTTAGGTATTAGGACTATGGGACTGGCCCACTCACTTTCGACTCCTCAATGACATCGAGCTTCAACATTAACTGTACTTCCTCCGCGATGGCCCGTCGCCGAGCCTCGGGTACCCGGTATGGTTTTAACCGGATCTTGGCCTGAGGCTCAGTGGCGATGTCATGTTGGATGAGAGGCGTGCGGCCAGGGAGGTCCGAGAACACATCCGTGTTCCGACTGATGAACTCCTGACTTCCTGAACTTGTTTGGAAGACAGGCTGTCTGCAATTTTACCGTGGTTACTGCTTCACAGGCCTCGAACTGTGGGGCTGGACCCTTTTCACCTAGAAGCCCTGGCCGGGGGCTGTGGTCGTCGGCTGTGTCCCTATCTTTCCACGGCTTAAGTAAATTCACGTGGTACACCTGCTCCGGCTTGCGCCGCCTGGCTGGTGTACTTTGTAATTACTTCCCTACCTTCTCGATCACCTCATAGGGGCCCTGCCACCTAGCTAGGAACTTGCTGTCAAGGGTGGGTACCAGAACCAAAACCCGATCTCCCGGATGGAAGCCCCGTACCGAGCCTGGCGATTATACACCCTACTCTGGGCTTGTTGCGCTGCCTCCATATGCTCCCGGACCAGCGGCAACACCCTTTCTATCCGTTCCTGCATCTGGGTGACATACTCAATGACACTTTTGTGGGGACAGGCTGTTGTTCCCATGCTTCCTTGGCGATATCCAACAGGCCCGAGGGTGTCTGCCATAAAGCAGTTCGAAGGGCGAGAACCAGTAGAGGCCTGGGGTACCTCTCGCACTGCAAACATGAGATAGGGCAGAAGCAGGTCCCAGTCCTTCCCATCTCTAGACACCACCCTTTTAACATATTTTTAGAGTTTGGTTAAACCTCTCCAACAAGACCGTCTGTTTGCGGATGGTAAACAGACGTCCGTAACTGCTTTATACGCAACAATTTACACAGTTCCTTCATTACTTTGGACATAAAGGGGTCCCTTGGTCTGTCAGAACCTCTTTTGGCAGGCCCACACGGGAAAACATCTCCATTAACTCTTTGGCAATGAGCCTAGCTGAGGTATGTCGCAGAGGCACCGCCTCCGGATACCAGTGGCATAGTCGAGAACTACCAGAATGTGTTGGTGGCCCCTGGCAGACTTTGGTACAGGCCCAATTAAATCCATAGCGATTCGCTCAAGCGGTACTTCAATAATTGGCAGAGGTACCAGAGGACTACGGAAATGTGGCTGGGGGCTAGTTATCTGACAGGTTGGACAGGACTTACAATAATCTTCTACCTCCTTGAACACACTGGGCCAATAAAACCGCTGCAGTATGCGGTCCTGGGTTTTCTGCCACCCCAGGTGTCCCCCAAGAACATGTTGGTGGGCAAGCTCCATGACAAGCTTGCGATACGCTGTGGGCACCACCAACTGTTCAACAGGTTCACCTCGGACTTGGTTCACCCGATACAACATATCCTGTAGAACAATAAATCGTGGGAACATTAATTCAGCCCCTGGTTTCTGGGGTTTACCATCAATTTCCAGCACATTCTCCCAGGCCCTGGTTAGGGTTTGGTCCGGTGTTGTGCGGTCCCAAAATTTTCCCGGAGACATTGAGGTCTGCCAACTCAGGTCCCGGTGGCAAGTCCTCCGTGTCTCCCACCATTACACTCAGTGGGGTTGTTTCCCCCTCTACCGCCGGAGCAGTGGTCACCCCTACCGCCGGCCCCTTCAGACTCGGGCTCCCAGGGTTCTGGCCTTCCAGCGGTATCAGGCCACTCTGCTAGGGTCACCCTGTCTCGGGTCCCTCAGATACCTTTATTGCCGGCCACAGCGCCGGAAAACCGAGAAGTCCCTCCCAAGTATTAGTTCGTGTGGGAGTGTAGTAGCGACAGCCACCTCGTGGGTCCACCTACCAGCCGCTGTGGACAAAGTCACTAGTGCAGTGGGGTAGTCTTTCAGGTCTCCGTGGATGCACAGGACCCCGACTTTACGGCCAGTATACTCCGCAGGCCGTACCAGGGCAGCCCTTACCAGGGAGACTAAACTCCCGGAGTCCAGCAGAGCCACCGCCAGCGAATCTCCCACCTCTACCTGACACAGGTGGTTATGGTCTTGTACCTCACGGGTGCCAGTTGCGCACAGCTTCCGTGCATACAAGGAGTGGCGACCCCGTAGTTCACCTCCATCAGCTCATCCCGGCGCGGACAGTCGGCCCTGATGTGGCCTGGCTCCTGACACCTCCAGCATACCACGGGAGGCGGGCTCGCAGGGGTATATTCCGTGCAGGCCGCTCTGTCGCGGACGTTGGAACTGGGGCAGAGGCCTCCGGGGTTTAACTGACCCCTTCCCAGCAAGACTCCCCTGCAGGTTTCTGGTGGCCTCGTGCCGCTCCACCAGGTCGACCATCTCCAGGGCATTGGTGGGCGATACCTGGCCGATCCAGTGCTGGAGAGGGTGAGGCAAAGCCCTCCAGAAGACATCAGCTAACAGACGGTCGAAGCATAGCAGTGGGAGTCAGTATGTCTGGCTGCAGCCATTTTTGCAACCGTTGTAGCAAGTCATAGTATTGTGGCCGGGCGGGTTCAGCCGGGTTAAACTCCCACTGATGCACCCGCTGGGCCGGACCAAAACATTCACCCCCAGTCTTGCCAGGATCTCACCTTTCACAGTCGGGTAGTCAGCTGCTTGGTCACCTGGGAGGTCAAAAAATACTTGCTGGGGTCCAGACGCCAGGAACGGAGCGATGACCTCTGCCCACTGTTCTCGGGGTAATTTCTCCCTCACGGCCACCTTCTCGAACACCGCCAGATAGGTCTCAACATCATCCGAGGGGTCATCTTAGGGATCGCGATGCGGACAGCTTTCCGGGCATCGTGGGCGCGGTGGGGCGCTCCTGCCGCTTACAGCGCCATCACGTGCTGTAGCAGTAGCTGGTTGGTCTCCCGCTGCTGCACGTTAGCCTCTATGAGGGCTTTCACAGCCGCCTCCATTTTGTCGGGGATCACAGGCTGCAACTTTGCCGGCTTAATATAGGACATTCACTTTTGCCCAGCAAAAACAAAGTTCGGCGTTCACGCCAGCCTCACTGCGCATGCCCGCATCCGACACCAAATGGG